>JARBDR010000252.1:411718-761718 GCA_029721355.1 Tegillarca granosa | reverse complement strand
GGATCTTTAAGGATCCTTAAAGATCCTTAAAGGAGGGGGTTGGTCTTGTGTTAATAGTTCAAGTATTTGAACTGCTGGGTAGCAAGTGGTCAGTTTATGAATGCTAGTAGATTCATTTCCGTGAGGTTAAATAGTAAAAATTTGTAACTAGTTTTATCCTCATTTCATTTTGTCTCTAGAATCTCGGACAATTCATGTTCAATAAGAAGTTTTTCTAAAACACAAACATGCCAGAAAAATCGCTATAAGACAATTTGATAAAAGTCATTGTGTTGAAAATCCACTTTTTTCGAATAAGTAATGCGTTTCTTGTATTTTTCTCTCTATTCAACTTCGAAGCAAGTTCGGGGAGTTAGGCTGTGAACATAAGATACTCAAGTGAGACAACAGTAACCTCGTTATTTATTAATATCTGCACGATTTAATGGTATTAATTGTTGGGGATTGCCCGTATTAATGTTGTATTGGTGTCGTTTTTGTTATAAAGTTCAATAAAAAAAATTACTGTTTTAATGCGCTCAGGGTAATGCATATTGCAGCATGAGGAGGTTTTATTGCGTGTCACTACAACCGTGGCACGGAATATAATTTTTTTTTAAATCTCTTCTGAAGGAACAGTCGTCTGACCGTCACGGATTCAAATTTCTACTCACAAACGATCACAATAAGTAATGCTTAAGCTTTTAAGGTGGAGCTCAGAATGCCTTCTCAAAGTTGATTACAAGCAAGACATTCCTAACAGAGAAAGCAAAAGTGTATTCAGTTAAATAAATCAATCGCTGCTATTTGGATCCTTGTCAATGGAAAAGCCAGTAGTAAACCTGATCAATTATTTACGGAACTTTAAAAAAATTATAGATTTTCTAAACATCTCTTATGCAAAACGTCTTCAATGTATGGCACTGGGGAAATTTGAGGCAATTTGTTGTTGTACAGTGTGGGCATGGCGTAGCTCTACGGAGTCTTTACGTCAAAGACCTCACTTTACTGCGTGTAGATAAAGTCCTCATTTTACCGTTTGTAAACGAGGTCCACATTTTGTGTGTGAAAATCTTACGGCTAAACGTTTTACTACGGCCACGGAAAATTGGATACAACATTAATACTTCACGGAGAGCAATATATTGAAATTTCCCCCTTTTGGTTCATCTCTAAATCTGGGTCTGCATTTTGGGGAATACAGGCTTGGGTTCTTATTTTCCACCCCATTTGTGTGTGTGTGTGTGTGTGTGTGTGTGTGTGTGTGTGTGTGTGTGTGTGTGTTTAACAAATGAATATGTAAAATTTCAAAAAAATACAACATATAAAAACAATCGGATAATATATAACCGACAATGGACTATAAAAATACACACTTTTTTAAAACTTAAGATAGAATTTAAAATTCCATCCCTCCCATAAAAAGATGAGGAAGATAATTTTTTTTCTACAACACAACAATTTTTAAAATGAAGGAAACCAACCTAACACGAAACAAGACAAACAGAAAAAATTAACATATTCTCAATTTTGATATGAAATGATAAGTTTTTTTTGCCCTTATTTTTTCCTTCCCTTTAAGTATTCCATAACAACGTTTTATCATGTAATCATCGGTTAAAGAATTCAAGTTAAAAAATATTAAGTATTCATAATTAAAAGTTATTCTTAATATCACACATTCTTTTATTTAAAAACTAAATTATATTTTTCCCAGAATTGAGACAAAACTGTTTAATCCATAACTTCATTTTTAAGACAATTAGTAATTTGATTAAAATGGGTACTTTGGAATTCAACTTATGTATTTTAAATCATATAATCGAATATATATATATATATATATATATATATATATATATATATATATATATATATATATATATATATATATATATATATATATAATTACAGTAATGATTTTACTATTTTATTTAACATGATACGCATAATTTGAACAAGATATAATTGCATCAGGTTTAGACGATTAGACATGGTTAAATTTGTATAAATAATTTGATTGATGTAACTGCTACATTTTAAAGCTTTAATGATAAATAAGCTAGACAAGTAAGATGTTTTATCATTTAATGTGCACATCTGGCACATCAAAATTTAGCAGGTATTTGTTACATATTTACTACCCCTGAGCGGGTACCGCTGCTGGTGAAGTAAATCTCCCCGAGGGTATCCATAACTCAGTAGGCAGTACTTTGTGCTGTCAGAAAATATACCATTTAGCAAAATTTTCTGTAGTCTTAATTTTTGAAATTTATTTAAAAACTAAGGACTGTTCCCTCCTGCAAAACATTCCTAAGCTGAATTTGGATTCAAATATTTTTGGGAACTTTAGATTCATTTATTTGCAACTGTTTTGACTTATTTTTTTTAATCTATCAACTTTTTCGGCCCCTAGTGTCACTGATGAGGAATGATTTTCCGAAATGTGCACATCTGGCACATCAAAATTTAGCAGATATTTGTTACATATTTACTACCCCTGAGCGGGTACCGCTGCTGGTGAAGTAAATCTCCCCGAGGGTATCCATAACTCAGTAGGCAGTACTTTGTGCTGTCAGAAAATATACCATTTAGCAAAATTTTCTGTAGTCTTAATTTTTGAAATTTATTTAAAAACTAAGGTCTGTTCCCTCCTGCAAAACATTCCTTAGCTGGATTTGGATTCAAATATTTTTGGGAAGTTTAGATTCATTTATTTGCAACTGTTTTGGCTTATGTTTTTTAATCTATCAACTTTTTCGGCCCCTAGTGTCACTGATGAGGAATGATTTTCCGAAATGTGCACATCTGGCACATCAAAATTTAGCAAGTATTTGTAACATATTTACTACCCCTGAGCGGGTACCGCTGCTGGTGCAGTAAATCTCCTCGAGGGTATCCATAACTCAGTAGGCAGTATTTTGTGCTGTCAGAAAATATACCATTTAGCAAAATTTTCTGTCGTCTTAATTTTTGAAATTTATTTAAAAACTAAGGTCTGTTCCCTCCTGTAAAACATTCCTTAGCTGGATTTGGATTTAAATATTTTTGGGAACTTTAGATTCATTTATTTGCAACTGTTTTGACTTATTTTTTTTAATCTATCAACTTTTTCGGCCCCTAGTGTCACTGATGAGGAATGATTTTCCGAAATGTGCACATCTGGCACATCAAAATTTAGCAGGTATTTGTTACATATTTACCTCTTTGTAGCGTCGAGTGACACAAACATATATTATGATGAATGGTATTACAGACATCAAAGTTCCAATGACCAAAATTATTATCGAATCTGATCTTGAAGAATCTGCTGTTACTTTTTGAGAACCTACGAAAAAATTATATTGTTAGAGATGATTACAGATATTTACAATACAAAAATGGTTTGGCTACAATAGAGTTTTCATTTGACTTAAAACTGTTAAATGTAAGTTTTGAATACAAAATATTGTTATAATAAAACTACTACCAAAAAACCATTAACATTTTAGCTCTCCTGATATGTGAGCTAAAGATACAGCACGGCGTGTGTATGCCCGTGTGTGTGTGTGTGTGTGTGTGTGTGCGTCGTTAACCATATTTTTAACTTATTCTCCGCAACTGCTGGATATATTTCAATGATACTTGGTCAGAAGCATGCACGGACTGGTGCAATTCAGATTTGTTCATCTTAATGCCATGGCTACGAAAACTAGGTCACGGTGACCTTGGGGCGAAAAAATCTTAAAATAAACCTTCTTCTCCGAAATCGATGTGATATTTATCTTCTCTAGAGTATTAAGCCTATTGTTTATGTCGTGAAGTTATGTTGAAAAATGGGTTACACGTTTTCGCGTTTTATTAAAAAAAGTCGTAAAATGGCTAATTGTTATAACTTAACTTTTGGAACAGATAATAACACGGATTTTCATGTTGCCTTTTTCACCTTTTTAATTGTTAAATATCTGTAAAAGTATTAACTTTTTGTGTTGGCATGTACATTAGAATTTTGTTGGTATTGATATAGTGATGATTTATATAAATGGTTTAAGGTCATACATTCTTAAAAACTGTTATCTTTTTATATAGGCATGTATATTAGACTATTTTAGGTAATACCAAGATGATCATTGTTATATATGATTCAAGGTCATGCATACAAAAGTCAAGGTCATAGCCGAGTAAGTGTACTGAAATTAGGTAGGTATTGATATGGCAATCATTTTATATATGGGTCATAGCTTTATAAGAACACTAAATTTGTGTATTATCTGGATAACTTATAACTTTTTGTACAAGCATGTATATTAAAATGTTGTAAATATTCATATTACTACCATCTTGATTTATTATTCAATGTCACACATTCAAAGTTCATGGCTGCATAGGTATACTGAAATAGTTAATGATTTGGAATTATTCTAAGTGCTGTAGTTAATACATTCATATTAGCTATTTATAAATGAAATGTGACTTGATTTTTCTGATATATTATCGTGGCTTTCCAAACTTGAGAAATTTTGTAAAGTTTTTGTAATTTAGTTTTTTGCCAACGATTTTGGACATATCCTCAGGTGAGCGTTAAGGCCCATATGCCTCTTTTTATTATACTTAAGCTAAATTATAATGATGCAACAAATGATTATTATTTTCCAATTTATTCAGAAAATGTGAAACTTTCCAGGAAAAAATATCTAATTTTTTATCTTTTACGTTATTAGATTTTATTTTATTATAGTCATTCTTAAGTAAAATTTTGTCATTCGTGTACACAGAATTTTAAAAAAATATAATTAAATAAAACCGAAATGCCATGAAATAATATTTAGTTCACAACAGTGATTCTGCTTGTATTGTTATCCGCCAGTTGTTGTAGATATTTCATATTTTTATTTAGACAATATTATCTTACCTTCAAACGTTATTTTATGGCATTCTTCTTCTGAACAGTTTGTCATCAAACAACAAAAAAATTCACCAGGAGAAAGATAATGATGACACGAATCTAAAACAATGTCTTTCCCTGTTATTGATTCGTTATCTGGTTTCTAAAATTTAAGATGAAAATAAATATTACACTTTAAGTTTTAATTTAAATCTTTTACTGTCTAATGTCACATAAGAAAATTATTCAACGTATTATAATTGTTATTGGACTTTTAGTTTTTAATTCGGAAACTGCAATAAGGAAAATGTAATTTTCGTGTGCCATATATAAATATTTCGGAAAGTTATTCCTCATCATTGACAATGGGGCCAAAAATTTGATATGTAATAACGATAAATTTAATATTTTTATATAAATAAAACCAACGTTCCAATTTTTTATGAATCAAAACACAGCTAAGGGTAGCTCTGCATAAGGAAATTGACATTAGCTTTAAATCAACTTAATAAATTAAGACACTTAAATTTTTGTCAAAAAGTACATTTTCTGACCGACAAAGTTCTCGCTAATAAACTTAAAAACGTTTGTTGGGAAGACCTATCAAACACTTTAAATGTGATTAGTGCAGGCGGTTAAAGGTTGTTGTTGTTGTCTTTATTCAAATATAATCGAGTTGATTCACATGCTTTACTTGTAATAAGATATTATTATAAATTTATATTGACGCTTTATCCTACAAATTGTCGAATATTTTAATGTTACTTGTGCCATTGTTTTATGCTTTTTAAAATTATGGTGTCGTTTTAATCAAGTTTAATGTTTGTAAGGGTAAATAAACTAATTAATCGTGTTTTTGTTTGGTTGTTGTGACCGGATGTTGTACAGGGCGTGAAAAGAGTGTGAGTATGTTATTTTGGTTCCAAAAAAAAAAAAATTTGGTTTTTTAAAATTGAGGAATATCTTGAGAGTGACTTTTTCATTTTAATAAAATTTTCAATATGTATATACTTAAAATAATTCGAAAACTAGCATGTATGTATATTGTTATATTGTAACGTGGGTGTGCAACCTCACCTTAGTTTTTAATTTGAAAAGATATTAAATCCCTCAAAAAAGTTTAACATTCATTTTGTGCCTAGTTATGAATTTAATTTGTAACTATGTTAGAAATGTTTTATATGTAAACACTTGTATTACAGTTAATTGAAAAACTGTATATAAATCCGTATACCGAATGGCGCTATTCAGTATTCACACCAATGGATTGTGTAGTATATCGCTGAAGGACTTTGTTATCGAACAAGTTATAATATCTGTTTTGAAACAACGTATTTATTTTTGTATTATGTTGTGTGGTGTAATTGAAATGCAATTTGAGAATAAATCTTTATCTGTAGAATATTTTGTTTCCAAACAGTATTAGTCAAAGGAACTGATACGCATATACAAATACTGGGATGCATCAACAAAATACTTCTACTGATTTAACGATAACAATTTTGGACTGAATTAAAGTTGTCAACTAATGGACAAGATGTCTTGGTATTAGCTTCTATAATTCGTTGAATTTTAGTTATATGTTCGTATGCATACTTTAATTAATCGCCCATTTTTCTCCTGCAAAAAATATTTCTGTTTAGATAAAACAATAAATAAAGAAGACAATGACACGACAGGTTTTATTGTTATAATAGTAGATATATAAATGGGTATGGAGGCTAGATTGTGCTCTTTTTTTACTTCTTAAAAATCTTAAACACTAAAAAACAATAATACGAAAACAACTTTATTACCTAAAATTGTTTTTTATTTTTTATAATTTCAATAATATCAAAAAACTGTCTTAAAAAGCAGTAAAGGACACAGTTCATATTTTTTGTTTCAAGACGTTAACTCAAATCCCAATTGGTAAATAATAATTTAAACAACTTCCTTATCTATCAAAACGTCAATGATAGTAATTAACTCGCTTTCGTGATATAGAAAAACAATGCAGAAAAGAACTAAAGTGACAATATAATAAGTTATTGTTATAAATTCGGTAAATAAGTGATATGTACGCTGCATCCATATTTATCCTTGCTATGTTTCACGCCCAAAAGCACAATGTCTTTCAATTTTAATTTCCATATGTACGTGTTGTTAGTATCTATCTTAAAAAACTTCTTGGCACACCGAAGCAGAAGACCTCATTGCCTTGGTGGAAATCAACGTGTTTTACCTAATTTACCTGTTTTCAGAAAACAAAACAAAACAAAACAAACAAAAACAAAACTCTGATTAAGGGGGATTGAATTCGCGTTTTATTATTACGACACAAAATTTGTAATATGAAACGTGTTCTACTGAAAAAACGTTTGTAATACCTTTAATTTTAATTGTCTGGAACTGACACTGCTGCATGTCAAAACAGTACATGTACCTGTTTTTATTCTGAGGTCTATAATATTAGAAGACAATTTATCTGAAAAAGTAAGTATATATAATTTTGTTAATTTATATTCCATGCATGTTTATGCGTATGGTATCTCATACATGACGACAAAAGATCATAATGAAAAAAAAACTTTCTGAAAAAGGCTAAAGACATAAACCAATCCGCAAACATAAACACAGAACGATTCATGCTGCTGAGAGCTTAACGTTAGGTCCATATATATGAACATTGTATTTTGTAAAATATTAACTTAATGTTTACCAAATGACTATTGGTTATTGGTCGATGTACTCAGTGATAACTCTGGACTAATAGGAGACTAATTATTAACTCTCTTTTTGTGTGTATTTATACCTGTAATTGTCAGACTCCAATCATATGTGACTCGTTTCGTCTGGTACATAATTGTGCAAGATAAAGTTCCTTCATCTTCTTTTTTAACATCACGTATAAGTACTTGTATGTAACTCATGTTTTTTGCGATCACATAATGATATTTAAATTCAGAATACACTTCGTCTCCCTTGTCGTAAGAATATCTTCCAATTTCTTTTGATAGGTGGTTTATTAATATCAGGTGCAGTTCGAAAGTATTATTTATGCGACAAAAGAATTCAACATCGCTTCCAACACACGCTGTAACTGAACCTGCTGAATAGAAAAATCAAAAAGATAATTTCCATGTATATCAATTCATTAATTTGCTTTTTAAATCTTGCGTGTATTTCATTGGCAAATATATTCTTACCCATAAACGCTTGTTTACCTCTAAATCTCAAAATAAGAACTTTTGATTAAAAGTTCTGATAGTACTGAGAAAAAATGTGATGCTAAAGAGTGTAAGAAAAGTTTAGGTTTTGAGAAAAAGTGAAATGACGCTGAGGTAAAACCTGGACTAGGTTCACTTTTAATTTGCGCCTATTCTCAAAAGAAGTTCATTTGATTATAGAGTGTACTATACTTCAGAGGATACAATAATAACCAATTTTCCAATGGATGCACTGTTGTTAAGGAATCCATTGTTAGTGATGTTTGTGTTAAGCATGATAAACAGGTAAGTTAAAGTAAAGGAGCAGGAATATAAACCCCTCATGACTAAGGGGTTTTGTTAGAAATAATCCAATCCCTCAATATGTTTGTATTTTACAATACATTAGTGATTATCAGTCTTTATTGTTTAACGATATAATGCCTTTGTCTGAGACCTACTAGAACTTCAGTAGTTTTATGATAGAGTATAGGTTTAATTTCTGTTTCTCTTCGTGATATTCAATTGGGGTCGGTTTTAGTTTCTGGACCTGTTGCTGAAGGTGTTCTTCCTACTCTTCAATTTGAGGGAGGTTCTGGTTAATTGGCGAAGATTTTGCTGATGTTTTGTCGTATCCCATCGTTTCTAAAAATCAAGCCTTCAGTGTGAAACCGTTCTAAAATTCTGTTTCCTGATCGCGCTATCACACGAGCTATGGCCAGGAAAACGTGGCAAGAAGAGGTTGTTGATAATTGTTTTTGAATGATAAAATATTTAGTAGTATGCTTGTTGAGAATTCAAGCTCATTAAAAAAAAATGTAAAGTTGATACAGATAGGTAAATTTACTTCAGTGATTAGGGTATGACATTTAAGTTAAAAGAGCATTAAAAATCGCCAGAAGTTAATTGAGGAACAAGCCCAAAGTCTGTGAGTTTCACTAGTTAAAACAAAAATGCAGTTCCACCAGTTAAATATAATAATATTCAAGATTTATTAAAAATTGAGACCTCCGTATGCCACACAAGTTGACGAGTGGAAAGTTTGTTGTCAATTTTATTAGTCAAAACTAAGAAATGATGTTGTGGAATATCGCAGATCTTGTCATGTAAGTCTGGTTGTTGGAGAACCAAATCTAAAGGTTCTTCCTAAACCTCTTTAACCTATTTCAACTTTTTAAGGAAGTTAACGAATTCGTCTCGACTGTGATGGACCATTTTCTTAAACTAGGAGATGACATAGATATTTACTGACAATAATGTGTACAACGTCTCAGTTTCCGGAAGCAGTTACTTTTAGAAATATTGAGGTAGTCCATGAATTAAGTGTAACATAGTGTAAGTCAGGAGTTACAAGGTGAAATTGGACAGTTTCATCAGACTAACCAATATAAAAGGGTAGTAATTAAGGCGTTGTCTGAAAACAGTGATTTGAAAATTCTACATTATATGTCTAATTTTGAAGACAAAGAATGTCTTGTTACATTGTCAGATTTACATCTTTTGATGTTTCTTTAAATACCACTGTTAAACTAATTATGGAATATACAGATCACAACACTATAACATCTATGCATGAATAAAAACAAAAGTAGGAAGAAAACAAGATTTAGTTGGGTGTCACAAGACTGTAATTTAACATATTAAAAATAAAGTTTTTGCTGAAGTTTTGTCATTTAGTGACTATTAAATCATTATTTCTATGTAAAAATTGTTATCTTGTTTTTGGTGATTTTTTAATTGAAAAATTTTAATTGTAATTCATTTTTTTCTTTTAAGGAGGTATGTGTTATGTATGAGGAATATTGTAAATAACTTGTTATTGTAAAAATGAACTATGATAGTTATTTTTTAAGGAATTTTTGTAGTTTCCTTAAGATAAGTTTAATACTATACTTTGAGTTCCCTGAGAAAATAAGATTAAGCTGCTGGAAGCTTCGATGATGTACAGTGATACCACAGTTTCTTAGAATAAACTGTGAATTGTTCTGGAATGTTCAAATTCCAACTGTTCTCGGAGAATTTTAGAAGAAAGACTTTTCTGGATTTCTAAGAAATACAAATATTATATTGAAATCAAACTAACAACTGAATGAATAGAGATTTTTTTACTTTGTATTCAATAGCAGCTAAGACAAAAATCAAACTTCACTTAAAGGAAGTGATTTTTAACAACTATTATACAGATGGGAAAAAAAGGACCAGAAATCAAGTAAAATTAGAAAGTAGAACTTTGGTATTTGAAAACAATTTGGGTTTTTTTTAATCATGGTACTTCAGATAAGTTAAATAAGATTAAAATATTGATTAAAATTATTGTTCTTTTTGTAGATTAATAAGTAGATTGATAATGTTAAATTCCGATTAGAACTATTAGCATTACTGAGTTGAATGTAAATGACTTAATCTATTATGACAACGGATGTTTTTATTACGACTACATTTTTTTTAAAATAAAGCCAGTATAATATTTCGCCTGACTGATTTGTTATTCATTTTTTTCTTTTAGGGAGTTAGGTACTTTCTATAATTAATATTTGATATAGCTTTGAGTGTCCTGAAAAAATAAGTTAATATTGCTGGAGGCTTCTATGATGTGAAAAATTCCATAGTTTTTAACTATAACATGTTCTGACAGTATAATTTTACGCCTTACTGTTTATATCTAAGTAGCGATTATAATATATATATAACATACATCTAATAAAATAATCAAAGCATCGACGTTATTTAGTGTTTTAATTTCTCATTTAGGGATGATTTAATACCATTAATTGTAAACTTACACTTTCTATGACCATAGAGAAAATTATCAAATTGGAATGTTTTAGCATAACAGCTTTGATTGTTTCTTGTATGTAGTTGTGACTTCTTCAATTAGAATTTGAAAAAGTTAGGTTAGTAAAGCTTTATTATTGCTAAGAGTGTCTGATGGGATGATAAAATTCTCTTTACAACATTTTATTTCTTTTCTTGTCGGTATTTTTTTCTATATTGCCGGTTTGTTTCCGAATATATAAAATTGATTAGTTGAAAATAATACGTACTTTCGAGTATTCCCATTAAAAACAAAGTAAGCAAAAAACTTTTTGCTTGCTGAACAACATAATAACAATTAATTAAATAACGTATCAAACCGTATATTGTACCAACGATTCAGAAATATTTCATTCGATGGGACTGCTGTTGGTTAAACGATAAACTGTTTTAAAACGAGCAATATCATAAATGTGTATTGTGTGCAATTTGTACTTCGCAAGAATAGTTAATATATGGCGCGTAACCTTTTATTTAACAAGTTATAAAAGCTCGAAAGGGTTAAAGGCAACAAAGGGTTTTGAATTTTTTTCCCTCTAATTCTTAACCATGATGTGTATTGAATGTTTACAAGTTACGGACTTGTTACGGTCAAAATGTGAAAATGTACAAATGACATACTGATTCAAAATTCTTTCATATTTAAATTAGTTACGATATAAATTCTGTATATATATTACTTCAGCATTTTATGGCATTCCAATAAATTGTTTCACATGGTGACCCTACTTGTATAAATGATAAGAAATAAAATAGGATATAATATATATATATATATATATATATATATATATATATATATATATATATATATATATATATATATATATATATGTATATATATATATAATAAAAATGCCAGTTAAATTTTGATGTGCCATATGTGCATATATATATATATATATATATATATATATATATATATATATATATATATATATATATATATATATCACAACGAACTACAAATTGTAATGGAAAGTAAGATTGTAGGAACATATGACTTAGTCTTTGCTTTTGTTTATTTGTTGTTGATCTTTTTATTTATTTAATTTCTGAAAGCCAGATATAATGCTTGTTATGTTTTTTTATTAATCAATTTCGACGGTATTTCAAACAAACATTTTAACATTTTTTTTTT
Source organism: Tegillarca granosa (assembly GCA_029721355.1). Taxonomy (NCBI): domain Eukaryota; kingdom Metazoa; phylum Mollusca; class Bivalvia; order Arcoida; family Arcidae; genus Tegillarca; species Tegillarca granosa. The sequence goes on along the minus strand of JARBDR010000252.1, from coordinate 749,732 downwards.
TTCGAACATGATCTAAGTTGTTTAAAAATTTGTTTTAAAATAAATACTTAAATTTATTTTATCAACTTTAAACGACTGATGATTTCTAACTACTGAAAGTTTGTAAAACTTAAGACAAAGATGAAAAGAAAAATTGTTTTGCTCTTAAAACACTTAAATTGGAAAATAGTGTCATTTTGACTCTCTCTCTCTCTCTCTCCGTGAATTTTAATGTTGGATTATTAATGGTTAAAGATCGTTAATTTAAAATTTTGTAATCAACCACATGTCTTTAAAGAATATTCAACTATAAAACTCCCCGAGGGTATCCATAACTCAGTAGGCAGTACTTTTTGCTGTCAGAAAATATACCATTTAGCAAAATTTGCAGTCGTCTAAAATTTGAAATTATTTAAACTAAGGTTTGTTCCCTCTTGCGCAGTATTCCTTAGCTGGATTTGGATTTATATCAATTTAAACTTTAGATTCATTATTTTCACCTGTTTGGCTTATATTTTTTATGTATCAAAGTTTTCTGTCTTACTGTCACTGATGAGGAATGAATTTCCGAAATGTGCACATCTGGCACATCATAATTTGACTGATATATATATATATATATATATATATATATATATATATATATATATATATATATATATATATATATATATATATCGTTTACAATAAAAACAAGCCCTATTTGGATGCCAATAAAATAAAATATATTCTATAAAGATCCGCGTACGAGTTGTCCAAAATATAAACAAATAAAATCATCCTAAAACGGCATATATTTGTTTCATGGAATGTTTTTTAATCAGTTCCGCTCTTAAACGTTATTTAACTCTCCGTTTCAATTTCAAATCCTGCATTTATTAAAAACGGAACTATTTGTACATATTGTTATTTTCAACTAATACATGATGTTTGGATAGACACGAAATGGCGCGTGTGAGCGAAATTTTATCTTTATTTTTATTTCAAGGATTTTTCCAAATATATTCCAACGGTAATATTTAGTATCTATCTATCTATCTATCTATCTATCTATCTATCTATCTATCTATCTATCTATTCTTCCTTGTTTCTTTTTTTTATTAGTGAGACATAATTGATTTAAGTTCAGAATGACTTTCCATTACTGTTTGGTCTTAAAAATCAAGAAGTATCTTCCGAACGTCGATAAGTTTATTATTTGATTTGATGTTATATGAAATATTGATTTGCTATATTTTTAAAGTCTTTAATTTTTTAAAGTTATATTGATAATATGTATTTACATATTTGCTTGATTTGTCATACAAAAAGCAAAAACAGAAAAAAGTATTCTTTAAAATCTGTATTTCCTGCTTTACTTTTAAATTGTGTATTTTTAATTTTTTTATTTGTTTGTCTCTTTGCAACGTAAAATCATTGATAGCATTTGTGTATTTTCTTCCTATACCATTTTAAAAAAAATGCATTATTTGTCGTTTTCCAGAAATTAGCAGTAGTATTATCAGCGTGTTTGAAAACCAGCAAGCATGTTTAGTAGTTAACGAAATTGCAAATATGCAAACTATAACATTATACAAAAACGAATCATTAGTTTTAAGCTGGCGTAAAGATCAAGTGACATTAGGCAAAGGATACAAAAATAATAAGTTAAACATATTAAAAACAGGAAACAAATTAGAATTTTGTATTAACAATATTTCAAGAGCAGATGCTAGTAAATACACTTGGAAGGATAACAAAGGCAAAACTCATTCGACTTTACTTCTAAATGTTTGGTGTGAGTACATAATAATTATTTAAAAATATATTCAAGGTAAAAAGGTATTGAATAAGCCACTGTTTAATTATTTAACACGTTTTTATATTTAAAAAAGCAAAATAAGCAGATAATTTGGAGGAGGGTCGACAGTTTTTATTTAAATGCCTTAGAATTATACTTCTTTTTATATTTTTTTAAATAAACAACCACCATAACTTTTTTAAAAACATATACGTCTTTCTCTTATATATGAATTTTGTTTCGAAGTATCATGTTGCCACAACAAACTCAGTTTACGTCATTTAGTTGAAAAATTGAATTTCGGAAAAAATGGCGATTAGTTCAGTTAAAACCGCATTGTTATAAAAACCGTAAAAAAGAAAATTTTTAAAAAAATTCCATTCGCTAATTTATATCTGCATAAGTTCAAACTAAATCTATTTTTAAGGGAAATAGACAGAAAACTCTTTTCAGATAATTTAATGATATGGTATGAAATATTCTTTTGATCCTTAGATGGACCTACTGAAGTACTGTTCACACCCAATATGTCGGCATCTGAAACATTAAATGAGAGATCAACATTATCAATCAACTGCAGTGCCGTTTGCAATCCCTATTGCAATTTTAACTGGGTGAAAAATAAAGACATAAGGATTTCAAATTCCAGTATTTTTATGTTGGGAAGTGTATCTAAAATGGATAGAGGAAACTATACATGTATAGTTACAAATGTGAAAAGTAATAATCAAAGCATTTCCACAGGATTTGAAATCAATGTGAATTGTAAGTAAATTTTTCTTAAAGGAATATCTGGCACTTTTGTATAATTAAAGTCATTTTGCTAATGGTCAAATTGAATTTTTAACTTTTAACGCATAACGTAGATGTTTAAATTTTGAAAGTTACGAAATTGAGATTTTATATATTTCGATTTTATAAAAATCGCACGCCTAAGGGTTTCATTTTTTTTCACCAACTTATTTTTAAAATGTTCCTAGGTGATGAATCCGACTTGGCTTCAAGTAAATAGACATGGCCATCATTTATGTGGCAAAATGAGTCAGGTTGTTCATAATCTTATAATCATTTCCTATAAAGATAACTATTTTTGTCATTGCCAGAAAAAATTCGTGCTATTAAAATCCTTTTGTTTATTTTTAATTAAAAATACAATTTACAGTAGTCTCGATATCATATATCAAAAAGTGGATATTGCATCACATTAGATTTTTTTCGTTTAAGATGCGGCAGATATAAATATGCCAGTTTCTGGATACATACCGGTTCCAGAATACTCAAGTATTAATATTACTTGTAATGTTAGCAGTTTCCCGATATCCAACATTTCATGGCACAGTGAGAATAAAGAAATAAACACAATTTTCAGAGGACAGAATAAAGCCGTATTAAATTTGTCAAACAATACTTGTGATGATAGCGGAAACTATACATGTTCAGCCTTTAATGGCATTGGAATTAAAGATACCAAAAACGTTACTCTAGAAGTGTTTTGTAAGTCTAATAGATTGCCGATAAAAAACTTGACTTAATGTCAACATTATAAATAACTTCAGACTAATGTTAACAAAACCGGACCTGTAATGTAATTACACAATCTAAACAAAATTTCGCTTACTCTTTGTTTGTCCACCTGTCTTTTATATAGATTAAGAATTTACATGTTGAATGTCATTTCAAATTTAACAAGTAACATTTTTAATTTATTCGCAAATTAATATCCTACTAACATCTTTATCAGCATTGTGCATTCTAACCATTGTAAGTTTTATACAATTAGGTTAAAAGAGATCAGAAAGAAAACAAGGTCCCAGTTTCACAATCATTCATTCACCTGAGTGTGCACTTAATTCAAATTCGGTAATTTTTCAATGTATTTCTAAAACATCACACAGTTAAAATTAAACATCTGATGTAATTTTTAAATTATTTTTTGTAGGTTTGTTGGACAAAACTAAACATTGTCTCAAAAAACTTATAATTGTTTAAATGTTGATGAGAGAAAAATGGGAATATTTGAGTTGAGGGTACACTCAGCTGATTGAATGATTTTGAAACTTGGGCCAGATATATGAATTTTCCTAAATCTACACACACGCTCTTCTTGAAAAAATCGTTTGATTGTTAGTATTTAAACTTTCTTAAAACTATGGTTAAATGCTTATAACGGACCGCTTGGTATCCAAGTTTAGTGACTCTTAAAATTTAAATAAGCTTTCATGGGCTTACATTATGCAAAGGATTAATCTCCATAGTTTTGTTAGTTACATTTTTAAGTTTTGTTGAATTTCATTACGTGTCTCTATATTTGTCAAAATTGTCTATTTTTTATTTGTTGATACCATAATATGTATCTTCTCTCTAAAGGTAAACCAAGATTTGTTGGTACTTATGCTGGACACAAAATAAAGAAAAGGGTTTCAGCATCTATTGGGGATGAGATGAACATTAATGTTATAGTCAAGGCTCACCCAAGACCGAAGTTGTTATTCAACAGTTCCATTATCGACATTAATTTTACAACAGTATCGGATCATAAGTATGACGTAATAATGAGGAAAACAATTTTATCAGAATTTGATTTTCAAGAAACATTAATAATTATTGGAAATAGTCAAGGGAACGTGACGATAGCAATTGAAGTGGAAAATAGAAAAAGACAGTTTGGTATCTATTTGATTTTTATTCTTCTGATGTTAACATTTACTTTATTATATATTATGATTTATTCCAAAAAAAGGTTTATTAGCATTCAAAATGATAATGGGAAATATGTGTTCTAATAAGTTTTATTTGTGACTTAAATACGCCAAAAAGAATGTAATAGCTATACATTAAATATTTATCGTTTATTTTCAAACCTGTGGAATGGTATTCCACTAAATGCCGAGTCATGTTAGGTTCAAAAGGACTCTAGGCAATTCAAATTTTACAAATTAGCCTCAAATAGGCAAATTTTACCAATAAGCCTCAAATATGCACATTGTGAACTATTTCGAAATATTTTCGAAGAATGAAACATCTAACATTAAATGAAACATTAAACTTCATTTAAGTGCTTCACATATAAAAAAGTAATAAAACCTTGAATAGTTCGAAGGTTTTTTGAGAGCATAATAAGTAAGCTAAAAACTTAGAGGATATCATACGGTTAACTTAAACGTAACTATCTTTCCATGGTCCGTTTTTTTTACATTTTATTTAATCATATAATAAACTGAAAATAATGTATTTTTGACTTTCAGCTGTTGCTTATAACCTTATTGTTGGAGGTGTAGTGTCGATACTTACCTTGCTTAGTATCTCTTTTTTAGTTTTCACTGTTTTAAGAAGAACATCACATCAAAAAGGTATATTTTATACAAAGCAGTAAGACATTTGAACTGCAATTGATCGGTTTGATAAGTATTCATCTTAAACTTATTTGGTATAAAATCATTTGTTAATTTCCTTTTTATACTATCATCACATTTTGTGGTTATTAAAACAATTGTCAAACGCAGACAAACAAGTTTTTGACTTGAAGTTCATTAAAACAATTTCAAAACAAACAGAATTATCTGTTTGCTAAACATGATTTCGATGTAAATGGACAAAATAGTGCATCATAATAGCAAACTTCTGGACCTCCACATATGTTTTGGGACGGTTTTTTACTAGAAAACAAAACAATTTTACAACTAAGCCGTAAATCGTAAACAGTCGTTTATGATTCTGATCTGCTGAGTGAACACTGAAAAAAATACGGTAAACGATCAATGACTAAGAGATCGTAATATTTTGGTCAAAATGAGATTAAAATTATGATTATATTTTAGGTTTTCTGTGCAATATCAACGCTGACATTAAGTAAGGAGTTTCATGACCTATTATATTAATGTCTTGTTATAATTTAAAGCATTTATTACATTAGCTAAAATAAAACTGTGAATCGTTTAACTAGATACTTTAAAATTAACTTTAAAAATACTTTAACATCTTACTGTCAAAATAAAAAATAGCACCGCTTAATTAGCCAAATATACTGTTTATATTTACTTATTTATTCACATAACTTAGCAAGGCTACATTTGTTTATACTTTTATATTTTTAGTTAACCAGGCAGTTAGTAGGTGAGTTTTCATGTTTTTTGTTTTGCTTATTTTCACCGCAAACATATGAATGCTTAGAAAATTTAAGTATTTTATAATAATGCTGTAATAACGTAATAATTTCAATAAAATGACTTGAAGTTTCTACTCTTTGTTGAAAGTTGATTAAAACAATCGTTGTAATAATAAGGTTTTTTTAAGGAAAGGGGATTTAAAGGGATTTTAAATCCAATTGTAGCTTCAAGGAAAATTCCTATTAATTTTTTTACATACGATTTGTTCAGCTTATATGATTTAACAATATTTTATCTTTAACGAATCACTTGTTCTAAATTCTGGCAATATCCAGAATGAAAAACAATGGATGATAGAAACCAAATGTAAAAAAAACAAAGATTTATTTTTAAAAGTATAAAAATGCTACAAGGTTAGAGAGGAAAATGTTTTAATATCTTTATAATTTTTAGTAATTCTCCAAACAATGTGGATACAGGTAAGAAATTTATAAATTATTATACATTATACAATTCTTATACAAAATTTGACTTAAATGTTAAAAATCAATTATAGAGAAAGTTTAGAATTAAAAAATATATATATACTTTATATCCACTAAGCTTTTTGAATAGCTTTGTATTTTTATCACACTCTGACCCGTGGTTTTTTGTTTTGTCATTTTCTTTATTTTAATATAACGTTTTTTGTGCCAAAAGTCAAATTCAAATATCAAACAATATTTTATTTATATGATCCTACTTCTTTCTTTATTTTTGTCTCTTATTTTTACTTATTTATTTATTTTTTTAATTATAATTATTTATTACTATACATAGACTTTTTCTTTAAATTTTTTAGCGTACAAGTCAGTTGTTAACAATGCATTTTACAATACATAAATTTTGCAATCTTTTTTATTTATGACTCTAAGGAGGATACAGAGACAATATATTGTATCAGTCAGTTGATTCTGTTTCCTTTCGAGATCAGATATTTGATTTTGATAATGCTGCTGCTAATTTTGATGTAGAAGATGTAAGTATTTTCATTACTTTATTTGCCTCTTTTAAAGAGGGACTTTAACAACTTGCTCGGAAACAAACTCCAAATTTGGATTTATACCTTTCGCATGTTTCGAAAAATTGGTAAATTGGTGACTTTGATTTAAAACATCATGTAATAAATTAATTTTTAAAATGGCTGTATTAAGGTAATTATGTAGTATAACACACTTAAACTATCTAAAAATAATAAATAAAAATGATGGTTTTCTGGCATTTGAATTTCAATTCTTCATTGTTTCTGTTGTTACTATGTTCCAGTAATTCGCGTATGGTGGCGTTGCCTTTTCACAATTTAGCTTTTAGATACAACTGTTTTTTTCTGCATCTTACAGTCGAGTGTATCTTCAATAAATCAAGTTACAAATAGATGTTTTGAAAAAGATGGAATACAAAATCAAAAGACCAAGAGTTGCACTGAAAAAACTAACCATAAAGGCGAAGAAGACCACTTCAACGTTAATCTAGGTATGGATATCAATTCTTGAGATAATACATAAATAAAACTTTTCATTCTTTTTTCATTGAAATTCGAGGGTTTTATAGGTTTTAGTACCGCATTTGTTATAGCTCAAAAGACAAAAAAAAAAAAAAAAAAAAAAAAAAAAAAAAACATGAAACGATTGCAACTAAGTAATCGATACAATAGGCGAAGAAGACCACTTCAACGTTAATCTAGGTATGGATATCAATTCTTGAGATAATACATAAATAAAACTTTTCATTCTTTTTTCATTGGAATTCGAGGGTTTTATAGGTTTTAGTACCGCATTTGTTATAGCTCAAAAGACAAAAAAAAAAAAAAAAAAAAAAAAAAAAAAAAAAAAAAAAAAAAAAAACATGAAACGATTGCAACTAAGTAATCGATACAATATAGATATATAAAGTCAATATTGTAAAAAATAGAATGTTTTAATATGTAATGTATATTGTAGACAAAAACATCAAAACAAAAAATACTTGTGATACAATAAAAGGAAGAAAACCAATGCCACGACCAAGAACATCTAAAACACACCACGAATTTTCTAAACAGGTAAATAAAATGATTTTCCTGTCATCCAGACTTACATAAAACACTGACAAATGTATCTGTATTCTTATTCATTACTACATACATTTCTTAGCAATATTCATCTGTGTCATTTCAAAAGATTAAAACACTAGAAGGTTGAATCGTATTTAGACAAATATGTATCTGAGTTATAAAAATGCTATTATGAGAGATTGTTAATTATTAAATAACAATTTCGTTTTATCGAAATTCAAGACAGTAATGGTTATTGGTGTTCTGCTTATGTTTGGACTCATATCTTAAAATAAAATACGACTGTCATGTTACGGTCTTCATTTGGATTTTAATCTCAACTTGAAAATCCCTAAAAGGCAAGATTTCAAGCTATATGACAATGTTTTTTATTATCAACTTCTCCTTTCTATGCAGCAATATAATATATATATATATATATATATATATATATATATATATATATATATATATTCTAGGTTCCAAAATCATACATGCAAAAGACTTCAAACTTCGGGAATCGTACAATTCCAGACATCATTTCCAAATGCGATGTCTTTGAACCGGAATTGAACAGAACACAATCTGTGGATTCTGATTAGAGTTTGAAGAAGTCAAAATATGCCCTACACGGAACACAACAATGTTTCACAGAAGCTGCGTTTAAAAAACCGGGGAAAAAATCGAATAATTTGAAAGTGGAAGATGGACAAGTTCCTGAACAACACGAATTATGCATGGATAGAAACGAACCTACGAAGGACTATAAGGAAGTTTGGGACGAACAAGAGAAGTGTTCGCAGTATACAAAGCAGTTAGATTTTGCTTCAGAGCAAGCTTGTGAAAGTCATTCTATATCAAACGATGATGACCCTTGTCAATTCCAAGACTACATGAATATCTAATATAAAATATAAGACCGTCGAACTACCACAGGATAAACTTGGGTGTTTAAAAAAGCAAACATTTTTATGTAATTCAGGCAAGATAAGAATGTATATATTTGTTAAAATATTGGAAATACTTTTTAAATGGGTAATTTTTATAGCTAATTTTTAGATATGTTTTAAATATTATAAATATATTGCATTAGACTACATTTATCAGAGATCGCCTGCTAGACTCGTAATTAATTGCAATCAAATAGGTTTAACTCGTCGTGCTCGATAGATATATTTTAATTCACAAGGAAACTTTTTTTAAATAATTGAAATTAGGAAATTATCACTTGTAAATATTTAACATAAATGCATGTTAATTTCGATGTGTTTTATGTGTAAATTTTAAATGGTTATTAAATGGACATAAATACAGTAGAACTTTGATAACTCATACTTCGATATCTCGAATACCACGGGTAATTCGAAGTCTTTATTTTGCCCAGACTGTTTTCGTTAAAAAAAATTAGAAAAAACTTCGAAAATTCAAACTTCTTTAATTCGAATTCACCCGATGACTAAAGTAAAGATTTGGTCTGTAATTTAAAAATCTATTAAAAATTAACTTAAAAAACGCGATTTTTTTCTAACAATAGGTGGTCAATGGCCCGTTCAACAAAACACTCAGAGAAATCACAGGAATTATAAGTAAGTAGGCCATGGTTATATTAGAGAAGTGACCAGAGTAGTTCAGGTTATCTACCGTAATAATTAATATCAATAAGCGGATTATTTTAAGTAACGTCAGGGACAATTTATTTGGTGTACCAGGTACGCTGATGACAAAAGCCGATAGTCTGCCGATTTCCACTTTTAATTTAATTTTAGTGCTTTGTCATAATATTAACTATTTGTTCGTATTTTTAAACAAATTTTTATCATAAAGTATTGCTTGTAGACATGCACATATATCTGTTTTCGATTCTGTTTTTCGTATACATTGTGATTTTAAAATAAAAGAACATGTTTTTGCCGTCGAAATAAATTCTTTAATATATTGATTTTTATTTTATTTAATTTAAAAGTATCTATATTTATTTAGTTTTCACCTAATTCATTTCATTTCTTAAACTGCTTACATCATCAAAGATTTCTGAAACATATAACAAGATGACGTCATCTTTCAACACCCTGATAACTCGAAGTCATCACCGTAGTGCCGTGTACTTCGAGGTATCGAAGTTTTACTGTATTTGTATTCGTGTTTATATAAAAATTATATTACAAGATGACAAAATGTTACGTAGCTAACCTGCTTATCACGAGACTGGTTACAATTTATGTATATAATTTTACCAGAAAACTCGTTTTTTATTATTTCCATTGAGGAAATTATCACTTGTAAATGATCATGAAATGGAAACATATACTAGTATTCGCGTTTATTTCCTCATGACATTGTCTACTTAAATAACATGTTTCTATACTAGTTTGTTATTTCATTTGAATTTCATTAAAAAAGAAAAAGAGCTTTACAACAAATTAATCTTGTGTTAAACAAGAATCCAGTATGAAGCTTGAAATCCCAAATGACATAAAGTATAATTTCTTCTGATTGATTTTAGATTTTCTATACATATTGGAATTGATGTAATTAATGTATAGTGTATATATTATCCTTTTTATGATTTATTGTTAAAATATAATAAAAAATAACCAAACTTATCTTTATTCTCTACTTATCTTTTTCTTCTATTGATTAAAATGGAAACTTTAGTAAATTAAGTTCATTTTTTAAACATTAGCAACATTTTATATTCAAACAAGTGTGCAACAATCGAATTATGTGTTAACAAAAATGCAATATTAATCCTTAAATTGGGTATATTTAGTTCATTGTTTAATAAACCACCACACTGGAAATTTACAAAAGTGTTTAAAGAATTAAAGGAATTTGAAATTATTTGTTAGACCATATTACAGCGTACATTAACTACATTGTGGCCAAATTGCTAAGATTTGCAAAAGTTCTAAAATATTTACACACTATGTGTGCCAAAACCAATTATGGAACTCCAAGTTTGTTTCATATTATGCAGCAATCAAACTAAAATACTGTCCATGAAATAGGATTTGATGAAAAACCAAACTGATTTTGATTATATAAATAAAAACATGTTTGTTGTACAACTTACTTTAAATGGTAACTTAATAATTTTAATAAACTCTTGTTAATAAAAGTAGTATATATATATATATATATATATATATATATATATATATATATATATATATATATATATATATATATATAAAGTGTGCGTGTGTTGTGTTTGCACACTTATTACTAGTTTGTCTGTTAAAAGCTAATTTTGAATGCCACTCAACTGTTACTATTAGGCAGAAAGTCTTGGCTAGGCAAAGTAAATTTTTTTATAAAATTTAATTCTACAATATATGACCTATTTGTATGTTAACAGCGTGTGTGTGTGTGTGTGTGTGTGTGACTCTTAATCGCTTAATCAGACGGAATTCTTAATACAATTTTTTTTAAAAATGATTCTTATTCAGTCTTTACGTTAACCGAATTTAATAAAGTAACAAGTTTATAACACTTTGAGTAAAAATATTAAACAGAGAGTGCAGTTTTCTACTTTTGACTAACTTTTATCTAACCCCCAGTATTTTTTTATGTTAAAAATACATTTTACTTACATTATGATAATGAAAAATCGATATTTGGATTCTTTTAATAATGCATTGCATTAATTTAAAATCACTATCTCTTCTGATTTTCAAAGAAAAAAAATCCATTTGTTCATAATTTACCTTTAGTCGCTTATTCAGTTTTATCTGCAAAACATTTTTTTTAAGATTTAAATTTTTTTCTAGTCTTGAATTAATGAAGATCTGGGCAAAGAAATGAAAATAATTGAATAATGTTATAAATATTTAATTCGCTAGTAGTTTGGAAAATTTATTTATAACATCAATTATCCATACACTTTTAAAACAAGGAACTATTTGTATTTGCAGTTTTTCGCATGATTATCTTCCTTTATTAAACATACGCAGAATACCAAAAAGGTAATTATTAAGATGTTCAATTGTTTCCATTTTTCAAATTAATTACTTCGTAACCTATATACATATATAGGAAAGTTATTACTCATTGTTGACACTAAGATTTGGAAAAATTATAGAGTTAAAAACATAAGTCAAACAGCTTATCATTAATAGATCCAAAAATTTTAAAATTATTTAAATTTCAATTTCAACTTAAAGCACGTTGAAATAGGGAACAAACTTGTTTTACATGTTTCAAGATAAGGCAGTTTATCATTTAGTAACATATTACATTTTATATCATCTCAAAGTACAGAAGAAATAAAGAAAAGAATAGGGAAAACTTACTTCACAAAGCAGCGGTATACGCTCAGAGTAGTGAATATAAAACAAAATGAAGTGGTTAAATCTGTTGTTCCATATGTAAATATTGCGGATACTTGTTCCTGATAAGTGACACAAAAGGCCTAAAAACTTACATTATCAAGAAGCATAAGCCAAAAAGCTAACAATTGCTAATCCAAATTGATTTAAGGAATGCATTGCACTACGGAACATATCCTATATTCATACATGTTTCAACATTAAGGTGGCTGAAAAATTTTACATAAACAAAAAAGAAAAAATTAAACCCAAACATTACCAGTATTGCCTCTTTATGGTTCACAACTGAATGCATATGTGTTGTATACATGTTAAAATTTGTATGATATGATATCACATACTAACATATTGATACTATCATATCAAAGTCTCAATTGAAACGATAAGGTAAACAAGGTCTCCTTATAATCCTAAAACATGTTTTGTTCTAAATGTAGATCTTAAGGTTTATATGTATTTGACTCGAAAGTTTTTGCTAAAGAGAAGTTATATGTTTGCAATCAGGTCATTATTTTTCTTGAGGCATCAATGTTAGATCTAAGAAACAATGAACTATCAATTAAAACAGACAAAGCAAATTAACAATCGTTCAATTAATACCTTTATTGTTGAAGCTTTTTTTAATTCTGAGTTGTACCTCTTAGGTAAAACATGGCTTGAATATGCAAGTCTATATGTAGGTAGTCCAAAAATAAAAATAAAGACACAAATTCACAATGATATACTTCCAAAATGTCCAGAAGGACCAGGACCTAATAAAGATTTAAGTTTTCATTTTTAGCCTTTGGTATTAATGGGGCAAACCAGAGGATCCGAAAAATAACGATCCGTCGACCAGCAAACTAGATGTTTTTTTGTTTTTTTTTTTTAAAAAGTTCTGCCAGAATTCAAACTAAAGTCACGACATGAAACGTCATAATGTATTCGCGTTTATCTAGTCAACAATTCTGTTGTTAAAAATCAAGGAACTAGATGAAGTCAGTAACATTACAAAAACACAATGTCATTTATCATTCCAATGGAATATAAAAACAATGGGGACAAAACGAATTAGTCCTTCCATCGCTTAATTATTTAGACACTAAGGCCTCAAACTAAAATAAATAAATAAATAAATAAATAAATAATAAATCAAAAAAAAAAAAAAAAAAAAAAAACTTTGGATAAAGTAGTTGTCACTACAAATTTTGGAATCTTTATCCCAAAAAATAACAGATGATCATTTGATATTCATGTTAATAACGATTTTGTTGCTATCTGTACCTTTAACCAAAATATCTTGGAACATCTTCATGGTTGAGTTGTATAGAGTCTGTTGTCTTTTGTAATATTTAAAATTTAGACTTCATAATACTTTTTTGCCTTCTTGTTTGGAGTTTACTATTAAGAAGTCACCGTTAGGACTGTTTGAAACCCTCGTGTCGGGATATTGTGACTGGTTTGTAGCATATGCTTCTTTGCGGTATGCTAACTCAAAGCTAACACATTTTGAAAAAAAAATTCAAAAACTCCTAAAGCTCGGGGAAACTCGATAAAATGTTATTTCTCAGCCTGAATTATAATCAGAAGTTATATATGTATGTAAACAACGGCGTCGGCAAGAACAAAATATGCCATTGTGAAAACTATATTAGATTCTGCAAAGAAAAGAACAAGGACCAACAGGGACAAACTTACCCTACGGATTCGAATTGGCCAGGCTCAGATGAAAAAAAATAGATGTAAATAAAACAGCAGTTTGGATTGGATACACAGGACGAAATGACCGTATTGCTCTTAAACACTTTGCTCTTTTGATGTGTTTGTTAACCTTGACTTGTTAAAAATCTCATTGTCATTGCTCTAAAATAAAATCTTTGATAGATCATACTATGAATATGTTTACTCCTAAAGCTCGGGTAAACTCGATAAAATGTTATTTCTCAGCCTGAATTATCATCAGAAGTTATATATGTATGTAAACAACGGCGTCGGCAAGAAGAAAATATACCATTGTGAAAACTATATTAGATTCTGCAAAGAAAAGAACAAGGACCAACAGGGACAAACTTACCCTACGGATTCGAATTGGCCAGGCTGAGATGAAAAAAAAAATAGATGTAAATAAAACAGCAGTTTGGATTGGATACACAGGACGAAATGACCGTATTGCTCTTAAACACTTGCTCTTTTGCTGTGTTTGTTAACCTTGACTTGTTAAAAAACTCATTGTCATTGGTCTAAAATAAAATCTTTGATAGATCATACTATGAATATGTTTACCCGCAAGTTCCAACCTAAGTGACGGTTTTATCGTGAAAAAAGTATTACATTCTCCATGAGGGACAAAGTAAAGAAAAATATCCCGTTTTATATTATGCAAGGTAAGACTGAAGGCAGCTTTTGAAAACAGCTTTGATAAAGACACGGAAAAATGTAGCCCAGACTATAAAGAAGTAAAAGGTAGGTTTTAATACAACTCAAGCATCTGGTTTACTGGTTACTCCACTGCGAAAACTGATAATAATGATTTTAAAAAAATCTATAAAAAACACAACTTCCTCGATTTTACATTAGTTTTGGAAATTAAAATGGATACCTTTACAAAATAAAGGCAATCGACAAATATAATAAAGCCTTTTTAATTAACAAGAGTAAAAGTTTTTACCCAAAAGTACTTAATAACGGTAGCATTAACCAGTACCCATAAACACAATATTTCCCAATAATAATTTACTATAAGCTTTATATTTAGGATGCGGGAAATAAAAAACAAAACAAAATATATGAATGTCATATCTTGAGGTATAGAAATTTTTTTTTTCTAAAACAATCCTCAAAACTGGTTGTTTTTAATATTCTTTTTATTAGCAAACAAATACGAAACTTAAGCCGATAAAATCGAGATGTTATACAAGTTATCTCCCTTTACATTTAAAAATTGAGACACCGAGAATTTGAAATAAAGTTATCATTTCAACTGACGATGCTGCATTGGGAACGTTTACCAGGGGGAAATGTATCAAACAAATTGCATTTGATAATGGAAAATATTCCTTTTTTATTATAGATTTCAATTTATTGCCCATGGAGGAGAAAGCAAGTATTTATGATTTTCCCGTGACTAAAATTTACTTGGATCGGGAGACGAGAAATGGGAATGAAAATTGGAATAGGTAAAAGCGATTCATATATATCAAGTCATATAATAAGTTGTAGAAATATTTATTTCACTACTTACATTCTGAACCGTATCATTTGTCCAAAGCTATACTATATAAGTATTAACTATGTACAATAACCGCAACTGTGTGATTCAATACAAAAAAATACCTCTTTTTTCTATATTCTGTGTAATTAATTGTACATTTCATATTTTCTTTTCCTAGAACTGCAAAATATGTTGTAGCTTGCAAACTACTGTGAAAATGAAAAACACCATCTATTTGATATTGATTGGCTTATTTAAAGCATGAAAACGGAAGTAATTTTAAGCTAAAATTGGATTTAGTTCTTAATAATATATTAATTGTAAAGTATTAATTAGATAGATACAAGGATTATCTGATAGCAACTACGAAAGAATCTTTTGCCAGAATATTCAATCTACTTTCAGGAATCATTTAAACAACATCTCCTCTGCAAACGACAACAGAAATTTATAGTCTTCACAGTCTTTAAACAACATGATGTCGAGACAAAGATCCGGGCATTTATTTCAGATCATTATTTATAATGTACAAAATGCTACATTCTTTTCTTGCAACATGGTGGAGAGTATAGTTTAAAAGTGATAGATTTATATATAAAATTAAAATAGCATTATAATTATTTGTCACCCTTCGAAAGATTTCTAGTATGGCGATTGGTTAACTTGCCATGTTACATGGAATATGTTAGTACATCTGTCGGGGTAAATAGACTCATTAAGCGACATAAGGGAAGTAACACTTACATTGCCAAGGTAGCCTTCAATAAAAACATGGCGACGACAAGATTAGCATGTAGAAAAAACAACAAAATTGATTTTAAAAGAGTCAAACAGTGTCATTAAATGCTAACATAAGTTCAATTAATATAAATCTAAATCTAAATCGATCTCTCTTTATATCACCCCTAAGAATCAAACCAAAACTTTTGTCATGTTGAACAACCGCATCTTTCAATCAAATACTACAAACATTTTGTGAACCCAAAATTTATTTAATCCCTATATTATAAGTTACATGGTATGTAAGTGTCCGGTACGGAATGATACAGGGTCAGTAGAAAAGATACCGGGTGAGGCGTACCGGACACTTACAAACCATGTAACTTTTTTACCGTACCGATGACCCGATGCTAGATCTGTTTTTTTAAAGATAGAAAGATTGCTGATGAAAGAAATGAATAATGAAAAAACATATCCGACTGCAATAAATATTACAAGGAATATAACTTAATAAGGTTTAATGCATATTATTTAATAATAGAAATTTTGAACTGTCCTTTAAATGTTTTGAACCGCCCCTACACAGTAGATTTGTAAAATGACGAACTTGTGACGTATACAAAGAGTTAAAACTAGGTCATTTTTGTTGACGTTTACGTTAGCGACAGGGGACGTAACTCTAACCCACCTGGTATCACTCTGGCTGATCCAGTATTTTTGCGCTTGCGGCTATGTACGGAATGATACTGGGTTGGTCATGTAATTCAATTTAGCCAATCACTATTGGACAAAATTGAAGTTAAAAGAGCCAAACCAGTAACATAAAATACTAACAAAAATATATATAAAGAAATAAAATCAATAATCAAATAAATAATTATTATTATTACAAATTGATAGAATATTAATTGATAATATGTTAACTGTTAGTTATTTATTTACGAACTTTTGATATACAAAATGTTAGTAAAATCGATTGTTTTTTAAAACGAATTTCCCTAGTAATGATTATGTTTTGTGAAGGTTGATAAATACGCCTGCTGCACAGGGAACAACTTATAGTATTGATTGTATAATTGATTTCAGTTTTATACGACAATGTTGGCTGAATGGTTATCATGCTGATGATAAGTTTTGCCCTTGATGTCGACATTTACATTCAGAATGTGTTGATTTTTGTTTGCCTTGACGTACTTTAAATCAAAACTACTTTCCTTTGCAGCTTTGCCTCCATCTTCTTTTAAAATCAAACCAAAACTTTTTTTCATGTTCAACAACCTTATCTTTCAATCTACTTATTTCAAATATAACTCGCCACCTCTAGTTTCCTACTTCAACATAAACCCATTGCATCTAAAATTTCAACAATTAACAAATTTTGCAGTGCCTAAACTTTCATAACTTTGCTCCACCTACTTGCTCTTGCTGAACGTCCCAATATATTTATAAACTAGCTGGACATGTAGTAACAGGTCATTTCAATATAATTGAGAACACTAAATTAAGATGTCTTCTTTGAAAAGGCCCTAAACACAGGGAGGCTCAACCTTTTACTTTCAGACAGAATTTCAAAAATATAATGGTTTCTGTTGAAGAGTATGCTAGACGTTGGGCTAAATTAGAATAAGTAGAGCTTGATACTTTATCCGACTTGATAAGGACAATTAGACATTTTTATAAAGTCAATGTTTGCCAAACTTAAAGGGTTTATGGGTACTAAACCTTCTTTAGTGCTCATGGACCCTGAGGTTTTTGTAATTCTTACTGACATACACAACAGGTATGTTGTTGTCTCAGCTGATAAAGCTTCAAACAACATTATTTTCGTTTGTTAGAAATTCTATGTTGAATGTCTTATTAAGGAGCTTGGTTTAGATAGTATATCGTAGATTTCCTACTTTATATCAAAACTAATATTACCAATGATAAAGTTGTTTCCAATCAAATGAAACTCTTTTTCGGTATCAATTTAATTTACAAATTAATTAACAATTCTTTTACAAGAAACGGTAAACAAAGATATAAATATCTAGTGTTCAACAGGGATTCTGGTTATTTTGTAAAACACCATACATACTGTAAACAAAAATATACTGAATATATCATCAACAAAACGTTAAGGTGTTTGATAGACAACGTATTTGTTGTTTTTGGCATTATTGTTTTTCAACAAACAAACGCTATACCAATGGGTACAAACTCTGTACCTTTGCTTGCTCATTTGTTTCCTTATTCATATGAATTAGAATTTTTACAGAACTCTGTCAAATCTGGAGAAAAGACTTTCGCTACATCATTCAACTCCACATAGGGATATATAGATGACGTTCTGTTTCTAAATAATCCTAAAATTGGAGAATATGTGAATGCCATCTATGCAAGTGAGCTTGAAATAAAAAGACACGACCGATTATTCATGTTCTGCATCATATTTGGACTTATACCTCAATTATGACACCCACGAAAGGTTACATTCGAAGCTATACGACAAACATCAAGACTTCAATTTTTTATTGTCAACTTTCCGTTTCTTTGCAGTAATACCCTTGCTTCTCCTGCGTATGGTGTATATGTTTCACAGTTAATACGTTATGGTAGAGCTTGTTCCCACTATGGGTACTTTCTGCAACAAAGCAAACTGCTTACAACAAAATTGTTGACACCGTAATATTTGTTGGATGGCTTCTTCGTTTTCATTTGCTCCAGAACTTGTCGAAAAATTGCAAAACAACACATCGGAGAAGAACGTACGTTGGTAGTATGTACAGGGGATGTTAAACGGGTTTTCGGAATCCAAGCGTATGAAAACGGATCGAAATGGACGACTCCAGACGTCTTAAATAAATCAGACATCCCAGATCCAACACTTTGACCGTTTTGAATTTCTTTTTTACGAGATACATACACTTACATTATTTCTATTTCAGTGCTACTAACGATGAGTAGATGTCATTTACCTTAACATTCCCACCTCTTTTTGCTTTCAACCGTTAGTTGCAAAGATGCCCAGAGGTCACAGAAAGGATAAAAAGGACGTTTAACGGATAAAAAGGACTTAGAACGTTTGTTGATCGTAAATGTTGTAAGATTTACATCGTACACGGTGTAAAATTCATCCGGTATGACAGTTTGTTCAGCTTAAAACGTTTTGCGCTGATAAAATCACATTGGACGGATGCTCGATGGATAGAGCGTATTAAACACGTGTGCAATGAGTGCACAACGGACGCATTGCGTTTTCCAACAGATTTCAAGGTTTTATTCTGATTGATATCGTCTTTTCAAGCCTTACTGCAGTGGGACTGGGTTTTTACAATATGTCTTTTCACTTTTGTTACAAAATACGTTTTGGTTAATTATGCAACATGCTGAATAGTATCAGCGCAATTCTGTCTAAAAAAATCTTAACATATGTGTAACCAGTCAATAGAAACCCGAACTACAATGGTAATGACTTAAGTCTGAACGCATAAGAAATTGTAATTCAAAAATGTGAAATATATATTTGATATCTAATTGTATACTTTCCGGTTAATTGATGATATGGGAAAATATATCTTATACAAATTTCAAAATTACAAAAAGTTTTTTTCTTTGTTTTTTTTCGGAAAAGATTATTTATAAACAATTTTCTTTGAAATGAATAATTTAAAATGACCCTTTCCGGCTGGGTCATACACAGTACTTTAAAGTTTGAGATATCGCGCTTGTAATTAGGACAGAGTAAAAACGGATTACCAGGTGTAAAAACAATGTGTCTGGGAAAGTGTTTTGCTTGTCTGTGGAATACTGACTGATTGTGCTAGAACTTTAACAAAAAGTCATCCAGATCGCACGCTGATACAAAGCAGGCCATAATATATACTCGCACATTTTACGTATATACGAACTTGTTCTTGGATTAATTCTGAGGGATATATATAATCTTGCAATCGTCGCGAGTAGCCAAATGAGAATTGGTGATGTGACTTTAAACAACAATAAAACCAATTAACAATCTAACGAAACAGACTACTGGAACATTGTGTTCATGACATGATATTTGACTAACACTGACAAACTGAATATTTTCAGCATCACACTCCGTCCCATTAGCAATATCTTCTGCATAAAGCTTTTTCTGTCTCGGGCACCTATTGCTTCCATGATATTTTATGAATTTTTTAACATGCACATTGCCTATCTATCTCCTATTACTCTCTGATTTATTATTTAAACTAAATCATTAACTCTCTCTCTCTCTCGGGTTTGTCATTATGCCTGTCTTTAAAAAAAATAAGTAAAACACTAGGCATTGGTAATCAGTTGATATGAAAGTGCGCTAGCGAATCACAACGTCTTAAGTCACTCACGGACTATTACTTGTTGAAGAAGGCCTGTCCAAGATGCGTAAAAGTATCTAGTCTTGTCCTACCAATCAATAAATTACTTGTACCTGGATAAAAATAACTTTTCAATTTTTCGAAAATGTCTTTACCAATAAAGGATAAGATAAGGTCTTACTTAATTACTAACCGAAATTTGTACGAAAATCTGATTTAGAATGTTCTTTTTAAATGTATCAAGATTTCGGCAAACTAAAGTGTGATGCAAGACGCATCATATGTTGACATTGACAACAATGACGATGTCTGATGGATAACGAACTTGAATGCTAAATCAATAATAACAATTTTATTCTAAATAAAACACAATTTGAGATATTTAATCTCGTGAAATATTCTGACATATTGGTGTCCTATAAAGATTCAGCCGATTGTTTGTTTACATTTTTAATCATGGAGGTTCTGTTGTCAATAACAGATAAAAAAGGAAGCAATAGAAATGCTAAACTTCACGTACAAAAAAAGGCCGACGGGCTTTAACGTTCACATGAGAATATATATTGATATTTTTTTCAAAATGCAATAAACAATATATTGATTACAGAAACTCTCAAAGTTTCATTAAATATATAACGGTCACCATAATAAATCAAGTCTTCTTATGTAACTGTAAGCTTAAACTTGAAATGTATGACCTTCAATCGTATATAAAATGATCGCCATACCAATACCTACAATAATATATTATACATGACTATACAAAAAGTTAATAGTTTTAAAGACAATTAACAATTTTAGGCTTCTTATGCCTCTATGACCTTGACCTTATAACCCTAAATCATATATCTAAAGATCGTCATATTAATAGCTACAATATTCTAATATGCATCCTTGTAGAAAATGTTATTAGTTTTCAATTAACAATTTATTCCTTATATGTATCTATGGCCTTGACATTTGCACCTTAGCACCTAGGACCTTGATTCATATACCAATACGTACAATATTCTACTATATATATATATGTCAATATAAAACGTTTATATTAAAAATTCAGCCTTCGTATGCCTGTATGATCTTGAACTTATGACCTTTAATCATATATCGAAATTATCGTCATATCAATACCTTCAATTTTTAATGCATAAACAAAATAAGTTAATAATTTTATAGATAATTAATGTCTTCAGTCTCCTTTTGCAGCTATGACATCGACCTTCGAACTTTGAATCGATTATAACAATGATCGTTATGTCAATACCTACAATATTCTAATAATCATGCGCAGACAAAAAGTTAATAGTTTTCAAGGTTTACGACTTCATTCTTTGTACGCAGCTATGAAATTTACCTTTGCATCTATGACTTTAATTCATGTATTTACAAGATCGGCATATTAATACCTACAACATCAAATGTACATGCCTATACGAAAATTTAATAGTTTTCAAGCTTATTTACATTGACAGTCTCCATATACCAAAATGATCGGCATATTAATACCTACAACATGAAACTATGAACATGACCTTTGATTTTTTTTATCTTAAATCATATACCGACATTTTTGAAAAGTTCCAGATAATAAACAATTTCAGTCACCAAATGCAGGTATCACCTTGACATTTAGGAATTTTGCTTTAGCAATTCCCCCATTTTTAGCCCAAAGCCGACCATTTGTGTAAATCTGAAATAAGATTACCTGAAAATGTAATAGACAACATAACTTAAGTAAACCTCTTGCACATTCAGAGGAGACGGTTTTCTTCACTATTTTCCCTCTTATAGGGCACAAAGAGGACAAAACTTTATTTGTGCAAATCTGAAATGCCTTCATTCAGGCATAATTATCAAAAAGTTTATTCACTGATTGACAATTATTTGCAGAGGAGAAGATTTAAAAAGTTAAAGTACGACGTATGACGCATGACGGACGAAGGTGAACCATAGTAATAGCTCATCTGAGCTATCAGCTCAAGTGAGCTAAAATAAAAAAAAATTCGTTGTTTCATGTCATCTTTCGCATTTAACACGTTTAACATTTGCACAAATGAGTGTTATGTCCCCTTGGCCAAATAGTATCTAATATATATTGAGTGTACAACAGGTTTACCTTAATGGAGAAAACCTTAGGTCACCTTGTTTAACATTTTCGCAAATCATAGCCATTGGGATCAAATGGGAAAGTGGCGGGACACTTGAAAAAAAGAAAGATCATTCCTGTATTTGAACATTAAAATAGTAAATTATTTGGAACAACTTTAAATATTTTGGATAGGTATGTATTACAATAAAGTAGAAACTCATATACTATTATCTTAATTTAAAGTTCAAGGTCCTGGGTTTAAAAATAAATGTCAGTACAACATTGAACCACTTAAAGTATGGAGTACCTGAGAAATTTAAAACTGTCGGCATAACCTTGTAGATCTTGCAGGGAAAATTTTTGTTATGTGCTTCAAAAAACTGTTGGTACTAATATAAATTTGAAAGGAGATAGTAAACGGCATCCAAAAAAAGATTTTCTTTTCTGATGCAAAGACAAGCTTGGTTTAGATTGATTCTTTAAGATTAATAATACTGCTCCCGTTACAATTAGTTTAATAATTGGAAATGCCACACCAAAGAACATTATAGCAACAAATTCCAACAGAAAATAAACCAAAAAGTATGCGCGACAATCTATTACTTTCGAAAATATCAAATTGTTGTTGAGTTAAACTCTATAACTTGTTTTTCTGGTAATTTTCCTATTTTAACCCATTTTACACCCCTTCTTAAATGACAAAAAATCTTATTTAATCGAGTGTATGATACCGTTGCTACTCTACCCTTGCTTTAAGGGAAAACCCTAACTCAATATGACGTCATCTATTTATACATACAGATAGCTTTATTATTTTGGGTTAAACATATACACATTAACACAAGGAAAAAATGAAATACTCGGAATAAAGATTTAGGCCTTGGCAATTTTCAAGGTTGTCATATTGTTATGACATGTTTACCTAAGAACACCTCTTTAAATAAGTAAATTATTCATTTTAAATAATATACATTATCCTAGATGGAAACCTTGTTAAATTTTTTTATATTTCATAGTAAACAATTTACAGCAAATGAAAAATTTAGGTATATTATAATATTCAAAAAACAAATTACATGCGAGTGTTTTTCTGCTCAGCCTGGAGAGTTGACTCCCTCATTTATAACAGAAATAAAGTTACATAATTTTTTAAAAATTTGCAGTTTCTTTGTAGATAAAATGTGAATAAAACTCATAACATTTTGATTCTGTCTATAAATTATGGAAAAAATACCTTTCGTTTCTGTGATAAACTGTGGCATTTCATATTAAAATGAAACTCATCACCAAGGTCATTCTTCAAATGTTTCATATTATGTTCTTTATGAATATTTGTTCAACGCCCTGTTTCTATCAGTAAGCTATGGTTACTTGATATTATTCTACTCTAATAAAATTAATTTGTGTTTATTTGATTAAAATTGTTTGTTAAACAACCTTTATTGTGTACCTTTAGATGAATAATAATTGCATTTTTGTATATATTGATAACACAATCATTTAACATTCCACATTCCTCAAAATATTGACTAAGTTACACCTTCGATCACATTGCACATTTTTCATACAGTAGTTTAACAATAGCTTGCATATAAAGAAAGACCAGTTAAAATATTGGACTTAACATGTGCAATTCTTGTTTTCATGATCAATATCTTTGTTGAGGCATTACTGTTTGAACTATCAAAATTCCGAACTATCAAATAAAACAAACAAAGAGTTTGAAAACAAATAATGTAAAACTTATATGCAGGTCATTTATTGAAAAGCAACTAACCCTATTTATTCCGCATTTAAAAAGTTTCTGCTCAGAAAAATTAGTCTATACAAATGTAGATCGATATTATTATATAAACTTATTTAAACAAATTGTCCGAAATCAATATCTTCGTTGAGGCATCACTGTTTGAACTATCAAAATTCCGAACTATCAAATGAAAGAAACAAAGCGAATTTACCTCTATTATTGTATTAATTATTGCCTATAACTATTCATTTTATTTTTAAGATCTTTTTAATTTGTTGTTGTACCTTCTCGATGAAAATGGCTTCAATCTGCAGGCTCAACGAGATAGTCAAAAATAAAATAAAGACACACAATACTTCCAAAATGTCCAGAAGGAACAGGTTATTTTTCTTTTTATATGTTGCGTTATTAAATATAAATTAAAAGTACATATGTTTATGTTTGATAATGACAATCAATAAGTTTGATTACGTAAAAACATCACACAGCCTAATTGGAATTATGCTATTATTGATTCATCTACAGGTACATCATTTAGGTTGTTAAACTGGAAATTTAAAGGTATTCCGCGCATACTTAAAGCTGACAAATAACATTTTATCGAGATCTCCCTAGTTGTTAGGAATTTTTAAATGGGTTAACTTTATGTAGATTTTCCGAAATGTGCACATATGGCACATCAAAATTTAGCCGGTATTTGGTATAAACTAACATTTCAATGTGGCATGTATAAAACTCTTTTTTTAATTTAATTTTAGAAAATGTTTATATGGAGAATAAATTAGATTTATTCTTTTTCAAATTATATATATATATATATATATATATATATATATATATATATATATACTTATTGCTTTCGTAGAGTTCGTAGAGTTTTAGGGTTTATCCATTCTTTTGTTTCAGTCAAAATGCACAGTTTATCAGATCAATTTTTAAAACACACAAGTGGTTAAGTATAATTATATGGCGCTACGACGTATCGGCACGTAAATATTCTTACAAATTGTTATATAACAATTATGGTATACTTAACCTCACACTATCTGAAGATAAATACAGACGACTAGTTATAAATAGGAATTATTAAATTGCATTTACATAACTGTTCACCAATGTTACCTTAAAGTGATATAATATAACTAGATAGATGTTTAATTTTAACTGTAACTTAAAATATAGAAAATTATTATTATAAACAGTGACCGTGTGTTTATTTATCAGAAAATATAGAAATGTCATTAAGAAAAAAAAATTTTAATTCAAAATAAACTTTAAAAAACACATAAATTATTAATAAATAATATAATAATATTAATTATAATAAAATTGGCGATCTAAAGTGGATTTAAATTGGATATTCATCTGTACTAAACAAAACAAAAAAAAAGTTAATTACAATTTACGTCTAGGACTGTATGATACATTTTGTTGATTAATGGTGCACTGTGACCGAAAATTAATAACCGATTCAATTAAAACAATTCATCCAATAAATTTGATACAGCTCTAAAAGAGCATTTTAAGTTAATTTCCAACATTATAAACCGTGACATTGTCCAAAGCCTTGTGCAACAACCGCAACTGTGTGATTCAAAACTTCAACACTTCACTTTTTATGCTAAATTCTTTCCCTAATTTTACATATTATTTTTCATGTCCAGAAAAATATGTTCTAGCCTGCAAACTACTGTAAAAATGATAAACATTTGATATCATATCGATTGACTAATTAAACGCATAAAAAAATTAAAGTAGTTTGAAGCAAAAACTTAATTACATATTACTTTTAAAGTATAAATAGATACGAGGATTATCCGTTAGCAACTACGAAAGAATCTTTTACCGAAGTCTGTTATATACTTTCAAATCATGAATTATTTTAACAACCATTACCTTTTGACTGGCAACAGGAATTCATAGTTTTTTAAGCAACACACTATTGAGATGCCCCGATAGAGATCGGTGCATTTATTTCCAATCATTATGTAAAATGTACACATCATTTACACTTTTCTTTCACTGTGCTAGAGAGTATAGTTTGAAAGTGACATTGACCCATCGTGAAAATATATAATTAAAATACAAATAATGTAAAAATTAAATGCAGGTCATTTATTGAAAGCACCTAACTCCGTGTTTATTAAGTTTCCACTGAAAATGTCTGCTACGAACCATAAGTCTAAACACATGTAGATGAATATTATTATATATACTTATATAAACAAAATATTTAACATTTCAAATGCGGCATGTATAAAACTATTTTAATTAAGTTTTAGAAACCGTTTATAAGGAGAATAAACTACAAAGGATTTATACTTTTTTTAATGTTTAAAAAAAGGCACTCTACAGATGTACTTTATAAATACTTTAAATATATAAATATTTGGATTCATATAATTTTAGAACTTTTAATTCAGTAATGTTAACTCTTTGGCTTATATTTTTATCTATCAAACTTGCCTGCCTCTAGGTTCACTGATGAGGAATGATTTTGCGAAATGTGCACATATGGCACATAAACATTTAACAGGTATTTGTGTTATATATAATACTACAGAGTCTCTTGAATGGGCGTAATATAGAAAATGTTATAGTCCGTTCTACAATTAGATAGTTTAGACAATTGGATACAATGACTACATACTTATCAACAATGTTGATGACAGCCATAAAACTTTTAATGGTCTTGCTTAGCCTAGGCTTTCAATATTATTTCGTCAACAATTTAATTGTAAGCAGTTTCTTTCGTTGTAGAAAGTCCCCATAGTGGGGACAAGCTCTACCATAACATATTCAATGTAAAAGGTATACATCATACGCAGGAGAAGCAGGGATATTACTGTAAAGAAAAGAAAAAAATGACAATAGAAAAATTGAAGTCATCACGTTAGTCGTATACATTCGAGGGTGTCATAATTGAGGTATAAGTCCAATATAAAGCAGACTAAAATGTCATTCAAGCTCACTTGTATAGATGGCATTCCAATATTAGAGGTATAAGTCCAAATACGAAGAAGACCATCGTGTCGTTTATTTCAAGCTCAAATGGCATTCACATATTCCCCATATAATAAGCCATATAATTGGGATTACTAAGCGATAGAACTACATCTATATATCTCTATGTGTGGTTTAATGATTTAGCGCCCGCCAGTCTTTTTCTCCAGAATTGACAAAGTTTCTGTGAACATTCTGATCCATATGAATATAGAAACAAATCCGCATGCACATATTGTCTAAATCCAGCTTAGGAAAACTTTTTATGACTTAAAAAAAACCTACGTTTTAAATAAATTTCAATAATTAAGACGGCTGAAAACTTTGACAGAAGTTAAATTTTTGACAGCACTGTCAACTGAGTTATGAATTCTCCATTTGCAGAGGCAAACGCTCAGGGGTAGTAAATATTCAACAAAAGTACCTGTTTAATTTTGCTGCACCACACGCATATACTAAATGAGCCTTAGATATAATGTTTATACTTTATTGCATTACAACTTTTCTTAATGTAAAATTTAAACAAAGCTTAATTAACATTTGTTTAATAAAAAATAAACAAAAAGTATATGTAGTAAGTAAGACTATTGTAATCTTGACAAAGATTTATATATATATATATATATATATATATATATATATATATATATATATATATGACCTATTCGTATGTTAAATAAATATATTTTAAATTGGAATAGCATTATAATTATTTGTAACCCTTTACACCATCTCTCGTTTGGCGATTGGTTATCTTGCCACGGTACATGGAACTTTGTTGGTAAATCTGCTTGGGAACATAGACTCACGCGACATTAAGCAGCATAAGGAAAGTAACAATTACATTGCCAAGGTAGCCTACAGTAAACAAACATGGCGCTGACAAGTTTAGCAAGTGACAAAGAAAACGAAATTGAAGTTAAAAGAATCAAACCCGTGTCAAAAAACTAACAAAAGTGAAAAAGATGAAGAAATAAAAAATAAATAAACAAACAAATACATGAATAATGATAATAATACTCACAAAATGTTAGAATATCAATTGATAATATGTAAACTTTTAGTTATTTATTTACGAATTGTTGACATTAAATGTCAGTACAATTAATTGCTTTATTAGATGTTGCTTTAACGGGTGACATATACGCCTGTAGCTCAAAGAACATAAATCTCTAAAAAAAAATATCAAACCTAAGAATTACAAAAAAATGTTTTCAGTCATGTTTTACAACCTTATCTTTTTATGTTTTAATAAAAAGGGATACATGAAAATAAAGGTGAAAGGAATTTGTTCGGGGGATATTTAATAAAAAAAAATGCATAAATAATAATATCAGTTATTTGTAGGTGTCGATCAGATGTAAATTTCATGTTTTAAAATTATTAATAATTAAAGAATATCCAACTAGGTATTCAGATCTGCCTTGTCTATGTTGTCCGTAAATCATATACATTGGGGTTTGTTTGTGTTATGAGAGTATTACACAGATTCTCCAAAACTGATATTTTCTATTTAGATGTCTGAAGTTGTAAAAGTAATTCACCGATATTCTCATGACCAAAAGACGTTTCACTTCAAACTCATCGCGTCTTTATACCAATACTAAGGATTTAACTATCCTTGCGATTTTCGCTTTTTACAATCTCATTTGAAGTTATCTTTTTCTATATTATGTCACAACACACACACACAAACTATATATATATATATATATATATATATATATATATATATATATATATATATATATATATATATATATATATATATATATATATATATATAACTGCAAACGTTTTCTATTTTACTCTGTAAAAAAGTATTCTTTTTTTCGTTGTCAAAATATTGAGGTCACATAGAAAGAAGCTTAAATTGTATAAGGCTTTATAATTGAGTTAAACTTCACCATTTGTCTCAGTGTAGGTAATTGAAATGATACCAACACGAATGACTATCATTTTTTAACTCACAAACGTTAAACTTTTATTGTCGTTCAACTGAGTTAAACAAGAATTTGAAACTATTTATTCAAAAAATACCCTTAAACGCCTAAATGATTTTAAAAAAAAAACTTATTATGCATATAATTCTATACATTTATATCGGATATCTCAAATTACGGGATATGTCGAACAATTTTAATGAAAATCCTTGAAAAGTTACATTCGTTAACTGGAACAAAAATTAAAAAGAAAATTAGATTTGTTAACTCAAACAGATTCTAAATCAATGCAATCATTATAATTAAATTGCACTGACCTCCCGGTTTCCTTGAACTGTTAATAATTATACGTTGCATAAACAAATAAACCATCAAGAAGATTACCGTGTGTTTTAATTGCTACCAAGCTTGACATCGTGGTTGTGTGATTAAAGTACACACAGCGAAACCGGGATGGGAACCAAAGCGGATTCCACTGTTTGTCGGTAAATACAATAGTGTCACCAGTTATTGTAAGCGGTATATCGATTAACTTATGAATCAAATTGTCAATGAATACAATCTCAGAATACTTGAAAACTAACATTCAACACTCTTTTGTAGCCGAGTTGCTTCTCGCGTTTTGAAATAGATATAGAGACATTGGTAAGTACCGAGATTTTTTCGACATTAACAATTCACATTGACTACCATATCAGTGCTTCATAGTATCGTACATTTATGTCCAACTATGTAACCAAAGATCTTCCGATATATATATATATATATATATATATATATATATATATATATATATATATATATATATATATATATACTAATTACCTTCTCAAAGTAATACTGTGTAGCTCTGTTGATAGAGTGCTCGCTCCGTAAGTAGAAAGTCGCGGGTTCGAACCCCAAACAGGTCTGACCCCAATACTTGAAAGAAGCCTGTGACTGTACTTTCGACAAACACTTGACAAGGTGAAAGGCACGATTCTTTCGGATGGGAACTTAAAATAAACAAGGTCCCATGTCACGGTAGGGGTGGCACGATAAAGAACCCTGCTGTATAATACCATCAGCGCGACGCACAGGCACAATCTCTGCACTTTTGCATGTATCTTGCAACGTTTCGATATAAATGAAGTATTATTGACCTGGGCATTAAACATCATTACTCGACTGAACTCAACTAAACTCCATCTCCTTCTTTATGTCTCTGAGATATTTTCATTTCTTTGTAGAAGACGACAACGTTATATTATAATGTAAAATATTAAAATATTAAGCCCACAAAGAAAAATTAATTTTGATTTTGACTTGTATAAATTTTGTAACTGATTAAAACAAGTCTGCTTACCATTCATCTCAGCGTAGGTAATTGAAATGATACAAACACAAATGAGTATGACGTTCCTCATTTTCACAATCACAAATATACTAAACTTTTAACGTTAAATGTAGTAACTGAGGTAAAGACGAATTTAAAACTATTTAAACAAGAATTAACGCCTGAATGGTTTCAAGTAAAGACTTATTACAAATATATTTCTTATAGACATAAGCATATCTATATTTTCAATCTGTTTGTATATAGCAAATTCAACGAATCAAAACACAGAAGTGCTTTTAATAAAAAGAAATATAATTACTGATGCATCTGTGGAACAATTTGATAAAAATCATTCTTCTTAAACAGGGAATTAAAAATCATGTTGAGACAAAATTACTGCCCCCTATATTACAAATTATAACGGAACAAAACAAGTTTTCGATCGTGAATCTCGATTACAGTTATATATGCCTAATTATTCTGGTAGAATGCTAAAACTCGTCTCTTGTTAGAGTATTGTTAATAATTATTCAGTTAGACATAATTCCGTCTCGATATTAGCAATATGATCTCCAGTAGTCCTGATATAAAAAAAGTTAACGAATTGTTGTGATAATGACTCTAGTGCTGATATAAATAAATAAATAAATAAATAAATAAATATATATATATATATATATATATATATATATATATATATATATATATATATATATATATATATATATATTTATATATAATAGTAATAGTATTAATATTCAGTAAAATGTGATAACAAACAGATATTGACGTTCAGCTTGGTGTTTCTGTTTTTAAGTCAACATTTATCAAAATTTGAGTAGAAATAAAGTCCACAGTGAAGATACATATATTACTCCATCGATGGTTCACTCCACCATTACATTTACTTTTTTGATTGACAATGTCAGTGAAAGGTATTTTATAAATCAAAAGCATAAAAACATTAAGAAGGCTCATTAATAAAATTATGTCTTTCTTTGAGATTGCATGGTAAAAACTTTTTTCATGTATCTGAATTTAGTGATTTTTAATAATTCTGCACTTAAAGATGTAATGAAAATTTAAAGATTCTCCTTAACAGCAGGGATCGTGTGTTCAATTTTGCCCGGGTCATACACAACTTTAAAATTTAAGATACTGCTCTCTTGTCTCGCGTCCGGTATTAGTACGTAAAACAAACTACTAATTGACCTATACCCATGATAATAAGCAGGGAAATGATTCGTATACTTGTTTGTTATTCGGTGAGTTAATACTTTTTTTTTAAATTAGTCACCATAAAATAGTTTAAACATTCAAATTATAGACGTGGATACGTACAACTTGTTTTGCAGGTCTTGCAATCTTCCAAATATAACTCATTGTAAACCCTACTTTAGATGACAAAGGAAATCGTATTAACTTTGTTACTTCCGTAACTATACTACTTTGTGGATAGGTAATTTTCAAAACTTACCTGTATATTGCCTACCTGAACTGACTTAGCTTTGTTTTCTGATTGTCAGCATATAAATATATATATATATATATATATATATATATATATATATATATATAAAGGTTGTGAAATTTCGAAATCTAGGTATCAAGGTCACAAGAAGTTATGTGATATCGAGACGTCTCACCGGCTACAACTGAATTGGCAAAACATTAATTATCTTCTCAGTGCGCTTAGGGCAAAGTGCATGGATGGTTCTTTAACGTGCTACTATTTGGTCTCCTCCAAAAGACATCAAGGACTTTATTTATTTATATTTACAACCCCAATGTTTTTGTTTTTTTTTCACCGCTTAAGAAAATACAGTACCAGTGATAAAGGTCAAACACGTGCTTATGTTTACAAAAATACGAAGAATAGAGAACAAAGATTTTGACCCGATGAACTGATTTAAAGCCTTTTTGATAGGTTTCAGATTTAAGAATGCTGAAGATAATATGGACAAATTGTGCAAAATTCTCTAGTTTGGTTTATCATCCAAATTGAATTAAAGAGAAAAAAGAACGGCGGATAACACCAATGCGACCCTCTTTTATTCATAAACATTATAAAGCGACACCGTAGGCACAGAACCTAGTGTGTGAGAGTTTATCAGTTCGCTTTCCAAAGCTAGGTGGTTTTCTCCAAGCACTATTTTTACCTCCACCATAATAGAACTGCTCGCCTCGAAATAAGTGAAGGAATCTTGTCTGGACCGTAAAACACCACTCCACTCCTTCCGGAACCTACAGTTTTCATGTGTATAAATAAATTTGCCAGTTTTGACCCTGATTTGGACATTGACTGGTATGTTTGTATTTTATCTCTTAATCGTAAAAAGTATTGCCAACTATCTGTTTACCTTGGCATAATTCAC
Source organism: Tegillarca granosa (assembly GCA_029721355.1). NCBI lineage: Eukaryota > Metazoa > Mollusca > Bivalvia > Arcoida > Arcidae > Tegillarca > Tegillarca granosa. Next base: position 716,761 of record JARBDR010000252.1, on the reverse strand, counting down.
AAGTTTCAGTTCCTTTGTGTGTAAAGGAAAATCCAGTTTTGGATAAAGGGGGGCTAATAATGGTAATTACTGTTAGCTGACTTGTTAATTACCTTTTACCTATGATTTCTAAAAAAAACGTCTGGTGATATATATAGTTCTATAGCGTAATTTAAATTCCTTTATCTATCTATATAAATGTATGAAAAAAAATATCGCAGAGATAGACTTTGTTTGGTATACTAGAACCACGCGTGTCACATAAGTTGACTTTCTAAAATGAAGTAAAAAGAGGAAAAATATGATATTGGCTAAAGGACTTAATGCAAATTTATGTAAACAACCCGGTGAATTAATATTTAAGTGGTATTAATGGAACGTTCAAGGCATGGGTTGAAGGGACTTTTAAATCTTTCAAAAACCAGACGCGGTCTAATTACATTAAATGAATATTCAAAAGAAAATATAGTTGCAGGTATCTATAAAATATGCATTTAAAACTTATGTTAACAATTTAAATGTATTTTAACTTAAACCAATCACACTATAACACAAGGGCACGAAAAATCGACTATTTATGCGTGACGTGACCTAGAACCTTAACATAAAGTTGTCATTAATGCTCGCTACAGGGTACAATAAAAACTAGCACATCTAACGTTTACATAATTTTGTTCTTTGATTAAACCTTAAAGATAAAAAACATTGTTCACGTGTAATTTAACATTGCCATATGTTTAATGCACATTTGTACATACCAAAATGGTAATCAAACACAAAATGACTAAGTGGGATTAAATGAACTAAATGCTATAAAATGTTGTTCGATAGCTCAAATCAAGGATATCATTCAATACATTATAAAGTGTAAAAAATATAGTTCCAGTAAGAAGCCCAATCAAGACAATAGCCACAAGCAAAGATTAAACATAAAAGATGATTTTAAAGTAGGTGTAATAGTCAACATAAGTAAAAAGATAACGTCAGATTTCCATGTTGCAAGGTATTGTAAAAGGAACATTTTAATAATGGAACATATTCAATTTTTTAAAACCTAACGAGTCATATGGTTTATAATAAAATTATACAGCAAGTGAACAAAAAGGAAAACAAATAAGAACAATTCCAAGCAGAACTTTAAGCGTGTTAAAAATTATCGATGTTCCAGTATGTCAATCCAGTACAGCTAAAGGCAGTATAAATTATTTTTTCAAAATTTACTTAATTACAAGTAGTAATGATTGTAAAAATTGTTAAGAAAGGTAGGTGATACTTTATTTAATAAACTTACAGAAATTCACTACCTTAGAACTTTGTTTAAATTTAAAAAAAACCTATATAATCAGCTCGAAATTGTTTTCCACAGAATGTTTTATGTATTGTATGACACGTTTTTATGAGAGTTATTACATTTTACTGTATAAATTACAATACAATGCAACACTAGACTCTTTAAATAAAAACAAAGATACAATGACTACTATAGAAGAGAGTGGAGTGGAGTTTGACGTCCCAGTCAAGATTCTTTCAATTATTTCGATGCGGTCAGTCCTGGGATGGTGGAAGAAACCGAAGTGTACGGAAAAAACCACTGTGCAAGCGAACTTACAAAGTTTTTCACAATAGGATCTGTCGCGAGTGGGAATTATATCCAGACGGTGAGAGGCGCTGTGATCAGTTAGCTCGCGCTTTGGACCACTCGGCCAACGAAGCCCCACTACTATTTAAAAGTGGATGAGTTTGGTAGTGATGTTAAACGTCCCAGTCAATAATTTTTCACTTAAACACAGACGTCGCCATCAATAGGTGAAAGTGCAGAAATTTGCTTGTGTGTTGCGCTGATGGTTTATACAGCAGAGTTCGTTGTCGTGCCATGCTGACCGTGATAGGATACATCTTTTATTTCAAGATGTCTCTTACGGAAGAAACGTGACTTTTATTTGATAATGCCGCGTGCTTTGCGAAAGAACAATCACTCCCATTTTCAAGTCTTGGGTCAGACCCGGTCGGGGGTCACACGAACCTACAACCTATAATATAGCTACCGCTTACGGAGCGAGCACTCTATCAAATGAACTACTGCAGTTGTAAAAATATAAAAAGTGAATTAAACTACAGGTCTTTGGCAAGCAAACTGACAAACTTTCTCAAACTTAGATCTACCTGAACGGGAGACAAACCTCGGCGTTTAACTAGCACATTAAATCATGAGCGGACTCAATAACATTTATTGCATACGGCAAATATGATCAATATTACAACAAACAGCCAGTGTTTAAAGATTACATTGCAATTCATTGTCAAAGTTCAAATCCAACTGAGATCTTGAGTGTCCAAAATTGTCCCAAACGTTGATTAATGTATGGACAAATAAATTCATAGCAGCTTTCAATGTACATGAAGTTTAAAAATCGCACTAAATGTTTAACAAACAAAATCTGGTTAATTTAATGTGCCATACGCGTACAATCCTGGAATTTATTCCACATCAGAAATATTGACAATATGTGCCGAAAATATTGACAGATAAAAAGGTAAAATATATGAAAAATAATGTAACTCGTTATTAGTCAAACTAGCTAGATGTGTACCTGCAAACATTATCTTCATCCGCATACACATTCACGACGTTTTAATGTGTATATTGCACCGTTTTAATGTATGACATTTCGTTTGATGATGTATTATTTATATCTCAAGACATTGCGGTCTTTAAACAAAAGAAAGTTCTTGGATAAAAATTAAAACCTGATGCTAAAAACAAGATTCAAACTGATATGTAAAGTTGTATTTACGCCTGTATATAAAAATATTTATTTATAAATACGCAATAATTCACACCAAAAAAATTAAGAAAAGATGTAATTATGTTGCTATAGTAACATTACGATAGACAAATAAGTTGTAATTACCTATTACCTACGATTATGCTTTTTTTTTTGGTTCAAAGCCTACACGCTTAAACAGTGTTGTTTACCAGTAGCTTTTTTTAAAATGCTGTAGTAATTAAGGATACATAGGAAAAAGAAACATTCTAATTCTTGAGACAAAACCATATATCATTTGCCACCTACCTGTTTCAGCTAAAGCTATAAGAGCTTTGCTTATAAAACAATAAGTTGTCAAACAAATCGCATCAGCGTAAAACTTATATGTTGATATATTCTGTTATATTGTATCAATTCAACAGTCTTATGTACCTCTATAAATCGACGTGTATATGTAAGCGATTTCAAACGATTGAAGTGCGGATTGTTATCTAACAAATATAAAGAATTTTTTTTTCAACACGCTGTATTTCTTATATCCTCTCTTAATCATCATTTACATAATAATTTGATTTCATGCACGAAAAAACGTAGGACAGACGAATGCGCTGGGTGAACTGTAATTAATGTGACAAATTAGTGACCAATATAACTAACTACAAAGAGACTACTGTGTAGTAAGCCGCCTAATATAAGTCAGAGAGACAAAGAGACAATCAGCATATAAAATGAGGACGAAAATAAAAGACGAAGGATAACAGACAGACGGACATCAAGACAGAAAGGGGGTAAAACTGATATGACATTATGGCATTAGCACAACCAAAGAATAAAATGAAAACGGTGGATGTGACAGCCGCCATAAAGCAGGACGGATAAACAGTAGTATGTACAAAATGTATAACAAACAGAAAAAAAAAAAAAAAAACAGGCTGAGATAAAAGTTTAATAGATAAAATGTTTAATTACAGGTATTTATTTAAACGAGAAAATATCACAAAAACGACTGTATAAGCAGAAGACAAAGAAACGGGCACATGGGAATAAAGTGACATAGAAGAACGGAAAATAAAGGGTAGACAACTTATATAAATCGATTGTTCATAAAATAAAAAAGACATATGTTTATAACACAGGTTGACGGAACGTAAAAAGGAGACAAAATAAAAATAAAAACGAGATTAAAGACTGCCAGAAAGGAAGAAGATAACAGGTAAAAGACAAAAACAGTAATAAGAAAATAAGTGAAAATAAACACCATATAGTAACGAATAAATGGAAATAAATGACGATTTCTAACTTAACATATAAATTATTATTAGTGCTTATAAAGGTATATTTTCTTTACAAACTACCCTGTAATTGTAGAAAAACCTATGACTGTTATCCTTTTGATTTTACTTATTTAGGTTTTAAGTCAAGTTATAACTTGACAAAGCATGTTTTATAAAGAAAGGTTTGTTAAGTAACACCACCTTGTATTTAATTGATAAATGTTAACTTATTTGTACGGAAGCGTGTTGCAGCCAACTTATATTAATTTAACATCTTATGTGTATATACTTCCAAATTCAATTATTTATGAAGTGACAGTTGACACACAAGTGATAATATTTAAGAATTATAAAGTTGAGTGTTTTACAAAATAGTCAAGAATCTCTAATTTATCGAGTCAGTTTTGATGGAATACAAAGCGTCGTACCTAACTCAACAATTTAGACTCCTTTTCTGAGCATGTACAGAAAATTCTTTTTGAATTTTAGCATAAATTTAATAAAATAGCATAATAATTCAGATGCTGGTCTATCAGGACATCAAGTTTATCTTTATTATTTCATAATTTAAAGAAAACTCAAACAAACGGAAGTGGACAACATTTTCAGAAAAACGTACCCGCGAAAGTTTGATATTACTTACGAAAACATCAAATTGTTTTTAGTGTAAACATTCAAATTATAAGACTGGATACTAGTTAAACCGTATAACTTGTTTTTGTTGTTTTGGGGAATTTTCCAAATTTAACCCATTGTACACCCCTCCTTAACTAACAAAAATTATTTACTATAATATTGTATAATAGCTCGTTATGAAGACATTAACAGACAACTTTATTATTTTTGGTTATACATATAAATATTAATACAAGGTCGATATAAAATAATCAGAATAAAGATCTTAGTCTTGGCAAAATATCAAGGTGTAATAAATGTTTTTACAAAATCAATACTTGATTTTTTAACATGGAAAATACAATAAAGCATTAGTTTAAACAGTATTTATTTGATTTCGTAATCATGGAAAATGCAATACCTTATTAGTTTAAACAGTATTTATTTCATTAAGCAATTATTCATCAATATCGTACTAAGTGAAAAAATACATAACAAATTTAATGATTAGGACCGGATTTATAAAATACTCTCAAAACACTCCGTTCCTCTAAAAGCAAATAATATCATAATTTCAACATCATTCGATCTTACATTTATATCTACAACTATATATACCAAATAAGATTTTTTTCTGATCTGTGAAAAGAAACACTATATGTCTAAGCACATAATTTTATTACATGTTTACACTTCTTTAAATAAGTAATACGTTTTTCCTAGGTATAAACCTAGTATTACATAACATGTCCTAGTATTTATAAGTTCAATTTCTTTATTTTTCACATTGAACAGAAAAGGGGAAATTTATTTACATTATATATCCAAAAAACAAATAACATGTTATAGTTTCACTTGTTATGCTAATCCCTAAAGGTTGATTCTCACATTTATTTTTAAACGTGAATAAAATTTCATAACATATTCTTTCGTATCTCTAACAAACTATCACATTTCATATTAAAATAAACACCAAGGCCATTCTACCATAAGTTACATAATCTATTTTCGTTATGAATATTTGTCTAACGTCGTTTCTACCGGTAATCTATAGTTACTTGATCTTAATCTACTCTTATCAAATAAATTTTGTTTTTATTTTATTTAAATTCCTAGTTAAATAACCATTATGGTGTTCTTTGACATTAATTATTAAAATCACAATTCTTCTCTTGTATATATTAATAACACATTTTCGCTTAACATTTTAGCTCGCTAAGTCTTATAACCAAAAAGATAACCAAATATTACACATTCCAAAAACCTCAACAATTAACACACATAACAATTGGTCGTATATTAAGAAGGACGCGTTGTTACTTTACCAGTTTAAATAGCCAAAATGAATTCTCAAAAATTGATAAGTATTAACAGTTTCTTTGTAGAAAAAGTTAATAAAACTTCATAAATTAGGATTTTTTCTATAAATGATGGTACATATATCTTTCGCATCTCTAATAAACTATCGCTTTTCACAATAAAATGAAACTCATTTTTGAAATATTTGTTTACATCTAATCACATTCAACATATTTTATAGGCAGTATATATATATATATATATATATATATATATATATATATATATATATAGTTTCTTCACCAATTACCATATTGGACCAAAAACTTACTATTCTTCTTTAGACGGTAACACTTTTAAGCCATCTTGCTGATTTCCAATAAACAATAAAATTTCAGGTAGACTTTTTAACACGTCTAACAAGTTTACAAAATTAAAACAAACTCTTTCAATAATATCAAATTTCAAAAGCCACATGTTTCACATCCATGTAATATTATTGGTAAGACAGTGATATCAAAGAAATCTAGTTGACACTTATAGATAAGCTAAATAAGCGGGCATTTAAATTACTGCATACATAGCTTGTTTGACTTTTTCAGCTAAAAAAATCTTAGTTTTGACAAAAGAACCAAATTTTTTAAAACAACCCCTAAATATTTATATTATTTAACTCCTTCTATGTCAGTGGTACCCTTACTAAAACTTCTATTTTAAAAGAAGTAATAATATCCAAGTATTAATTCTTTACATTTTACAGCAAAAGAATTTACTGATACTGCAAATCTTTACTTTATGATATAAGATTGGTATCGTCTGCATCAAATTATGAAAACATTTTAGATAACACTTATCAGTAATTTCATTTTCAAATTCATCAGATTTTGTTTATAATCCAATGGCATCATTTGCTATAATTCAATTTATAATTTAATTTAAATAATTTGCAAACAAAAATGGGAATAAATGTTCTTCCTGCCGCACACCAGTATAACCCGAAAAAATCGACATCGTTTATTGATATTCTAGATTTAGTATTTTGATATATATTAACAATAAAATCAAAAATTATACTGGAAATATTATTGACCACAAACAATATTATTGATTTACTTTTGCCAAACATTTCCTCCTTGTCAAAAGAACTTATAAATTCAATGAAGGCATACAATAGATAATTGCACTTATTACAAAGGATTCCAAAAAGAATAAAAACAATGTAATTGGCCTGTAGTTATGAAAATCATTTATAACACCATTGTTCTAGTAAATATAACTAATATTTGTCAACAAACCATGTTCTGTATTAAACATTAAACATTTGTGAGAAAAAAAAAACTGATGTAAAATCTGGCTTTCCTATGTAATCTAATTACATTGAAATTTTTAATTAAATTTCTAAATCATAAAATCAGAAATAAAATACATAGATATTTTATTAGCGACATGAAAAGGGTAATATCCTTCAGTGCAAATGACATTTAAATGTTTAATGCGAATTTATTCTTCCATAAAAAAACGGAAGACATCTCTGCATATCGTGCCTAACATTTTTGATAGTACCAATAGACCGTGGACTCGTTGGGTCTGTGGGTAGTTTAATTTTTAAAATTTAGCGGAACTAACTTAGAGCTTTCTTTTTTAACTTTGTCAGCATATATATATATATATATATATATATATATATATATATATATATAATACACTTCCAATGTATAAGGTCAAACACGTGTTTATTTACAAACATTCGAAGGATGGAAAAAAACACACATGGTAATGCACTTGGTGAACATTCCTTAAGTATTTATAAAAATGATGCCCGACATCAGCAAAAGTGCAGGTTTACACGGTTTACCGTTCGAGCCCGACCTACTGCCATATAACCATTCAGTCATGCTGGTTTTGAAACACGAAATATTATTTTATATCTTTTGCACAGACGTGAAGCTTTCGTAAGAAATTATACTAGCGATTTGCTTTCAGTCCAATAACACACAATCAGCACCATTTAAGAAAGACGTTCAGACATCTACAAGGATACATCAATCAATGACACCTTCTGACACAAATAACATTATGAATTTCCATTTCACGCTGGCTTCAGTACAACATGCATCAATCTGCAACTGCATATCATCACCCTTATTTCTATAAACAACGTATTTTCAGGATGTTAATTAACTTTCAATTTGAAATAGTAAACTTTTTATTTTGCCATGGATGAGTTTTTGAATAAATAGATTGACAAGGTATATATTTTTCCGCCTAATCGTGTCAAATAGAGGAGCTGCTTTACGCCATCGGTCTGATTTTGAACTACAGACAAGAATCTTTTGTGACAGATTTGGGAAAGGTTAGATGAATTTTTCCTGAATCCGATTTTACGATAAACATTTTACAGGTATAAACGACAATGGGTCTGTTTATTTTTTTTACATAAGAAACTTCGACTTTATTTCAGACCTGGCCGAGGTTCTAACCATGATTTCACACATACGAAGACCACTCTATCAACTGATTTAACGTATTGATCTGTTGTCATATGAACTGACTTCTTTTAAGTAGAAGAAAGAGGTGAAATAAAAAATGGGCTAAAAGATTTAGTGGAATAAAATATAGAACTTAGTACTAAAAAATTCCATTTATATGTAATTTGATAGCGCAAAACACGGTTATAGCTCACGACTTCATAACGTGTTACAATATAGTTCTAGTAAAAACCTCATTATTCCATCAATTGCCCAGTGATTTATCACTTTTACAGCAGGAGATCTGGTAGTTTGGACATAAACATAACTTAAGGATTTGAATTTGTGAAAACGTGGGCAAACCATCGACGAAGAAACTGGAGAGATTGTGGAGAAGAAATTGTGTCGGCGGCATTCTGACTCGAAGATATAGCAACTTAAAAAAATATTACACTAAATACAAGCTACAGACATTAATACAAACTAGCACGCATACACGAATATGCTGTCAAAACGTTTTTTTTAAACAAATTTCTTTGATCAATTATTCCCAAAACGTAAATTCATGTAATAAATATTCAAATAAATATATTAATAAATAAAATTTGCTAATTTTTAACTTTAAAGTTTTCTATAAGCAGTTTTAATTTTTTTATTACTTGTTGTTTTACAGAGTAAAACGCCAGTAATTTATCGAACAAGCTTTACGTTTTGTAGTTTGTTCCGACTTATTTTTGATGATTTAATGTTTACGAGGAATGCGACATGATTCACTAATTTTAAACCTTTTTCTGAATTAAAAATAGAGGTTGGTTACGGATTTAAGAATGCCGATAACAGCCGATAAAATGGACAAGTTGGTTTAACACAAATTGAATAAAAGACACAAAACCTTTAACTAAGAATGGCGGATAACACCAACGCAACCCTCTTTTATTCATAAACTTAAAAAAAGCGCGATGTACTGAAGGCACCTGCTACTTACTTATTGAACAAAATAATGTAGCTTTATTAGTTCGTCCTTTTTAAATTTTTGTCATTATGCAAAATGTCTAGCCGTCTTTGCTTTTGAAATTAATTTAATTCTCTTTTTTCTCGTGCATAGATTTCAATTCCTGCATTTCGATTCAAATCAGTTGAAAACATAAGATTCAATATTTTTTTCAAAATGTTTAGATTCTCTGTTTTATCCACCAAACTTTACCTGCCCTAGTGTTACTGATTAGGGAACAATCTTCGAAATGGACACGAAATTAAACAGGTTTTTGTTAAAAAAATTATTCTATTTTAAAACTCCTGACACATTTACTTGTTCTGCACGTGTTGGATGGAGCTAGCTAGACAAACGGTTCTTACCCTTCCGGAGCACAGTGCCTCTCACCGCTTGGGTTCGAATCCCATTCGGGACACATCCTAGTGCGATAAGTTAGTTAGTTTGCATGCCGAAACTCGGCGGTTGTCCCCAAGTACTCCGGTTACTTCCACCATCCCAGAACTGACCGTCTCGAAATAAGTGAAAGAATCTTGACTGAGGGTAAAACACAAAAAATCCACTTCACTCCTTCCGAAGCAATCGGCCTCACTTCCTTTATGGAAGTTCACGTGTATAATTAAATTTGACAGTTTTTCTTTGTTTTTTGGCATTGTGATATGAACATGGACTGGTATGTTTGTGTTTTATTTCTAAATCTTTAAATAAAAAGTATTGCAATGTATCTTTTTACATTGGCATGATTCATAAGTTTCAGTTCCTTTGTGTATCAAGGAAAATCCAGTTTCTTTACAAATGGGGGCTTAAACGGGTAAAGTACAAGGTCTAGAACCTCAACTTTGCATGTAAAGCAATAATGTGTTGTAAAAATAAAAAAAATAAAAATAATAAAAAAAAACCTTCCTTATACAAACATTGTTTAAAAACCAGATGCGGTCTTTTTACATGTAATGAATATGTTTAAAGAAAATATAGTTACACGTCGCAGATATCTATATATAAGATAAGATACTTTGTTCACATGTCATTTAACACTGTCATATGCATAATGCTGTATAAAACGCAACTGTTATGGTCTCTCGATTTTATTAGTATGTGTAAGGAAAGATTATTATTGAATAATATTTAAAACAAATATTGGCGTACATAGCATAAAACAAACATATCAGTCCTTGTCCAAACCACAATCCAAATAAAAAGTAAAAACTTTGAAAGCTGGCACAATTAGTTATTCACGTAACTTTTTATAAAGGAAGTGAGGCCGAGTGCTCCGAAAGGGTAGGCACCTCTTGTCTAGCTAGCTACAACCGTAACGTGAAAGTCAATTGTGAGAATGAAAAGAACAAAGAATTATGGTAAGTCAAATATATCAAGTATAAATTTGGATACAGTGACTACATGCTTATCAACAATATTGTGATGACGGCCATAAAACTTTTAACCGCCTTGATTAGCCTAGGCTCTACCATAACGTATTAACTGTGAAACATACACACCGTACGCAGGAGAAGCAGGGATATTACTGCAAAAAACGGAAAGTTGAAAATAGAAAAATGCAAGTCATCACGTTTGTCGTATAGCTTGGGATGTAACCTTTCGTGGGGCTCATAATTGAGGTATAAGTCCAATTATGAAGCAGAACATGGATTATCTGTCATTGCAAAATGATAATCGAAGACAACAGCTGCAAGCAAAGATTAAACAAAAAAGATTTTTTTAATGTAGGTGTAATAGTCAACATAGGTAATAAGATAACGTCAGAAATTCATGTTGTAAGGTATTGTAAAAGACACATTTTGATAATTAAACATATACAAGATTAAAAACCGAACAAGTCACGTGGTTTATAATAAAATTATACAGCAAGTGAACAAAATAGAGAAAACAAATAAGAACAATGCCAAGCATAACTTTAAGCTTATTAAAAAACGATCGATGTTCCAGCATGTCAAGCCAGTACACCAAAAAATAAAATTATTTCTTTTTTAATTTACTTATTTACAAGTAGTAATGATTAAAACAATTGTTTAGAAAGGTAGGTGATACTTTATTTAATAAACTCCCAGTTCACTCCCTTATAACTTTGTTTAATAAAAAAATATCATCAACTCGAATTTATTTTAAATAATTATTATTATATGACACATTGATATCGGATTAAATACATTGTCACGTATTAATGTCAGTACAATGTTACACTAGACTCTTCAAATAATTAACAGAAATACAACGACTACTATATACGAAAATCAAGTGGAATAATGGTGTTTTACGCCCAAGTCATTATTTTTTCACATTTTCGAGGCGGTCATTTTTGGGATGGTGAAGGAAACCGCAGTCCGGAGAAAACCACTGACGTTCGGCAAGCGAACTGCCAAACTTTCTCACACAAAGGTCTGTCCCGAGTTGCATTAGAACCAAGGTAGTGAGGGGCATTGTAATCCATTTAGACGCGTATAAGAGCACCCCCCGATACCCCACCACTATGTATAAGATTGAATGGGTAGAGTTGAGTAATAATGTTAAACGCCCCAGTCAAGGACTTTCACTTATATTGAGACGTCAACAGCTAAAGACGAAAGTGCAGATATTTTGTCTGAGCGTTGCGCTGATTATACATTATACAGCAGAGTTTAAGACATCGTTTATTTCCAAGTTCCAAAGCGAAAAAACCATGACATCATTTCATAATGCCGAGTGCTTGGCAAAAGAACAGTCACTACCCACTTTCAAGTCTTGAGTCAGACCCTTTCGGGGTTTGAACCAACGACTTCCTACGTTTGAAGCGATTATCCTACCAAATCAGCTAACGCAGTGGTAAAAAGGAATGAAAGAAGTGCAGTAATAGTGTTATGCGCTCAAGTTAAATTTACTTTTAGAATGTTAGCGGACATTTAAAAAACCACAGTCCATCGCAAAGCAAATTGACAAATTTTTCACCCTAGGATCTGCCCGAGCAAGACTCAAACATCGGCATTTTAAACCATGAGTTAAATAAAAACATCTAGTACGGCAAATATGAACAGTAATATAATGTAACAGGCAGCGTTTAAGGCGATAATTGCGAATCGCATCGCAATTCACCGTCAAAGTTCAAACAAAACCTAGGAAGATCTCAAGTGTCCCAAATAGTCATTAATAAAACAAACATACCCATCTTTGTTCATTTATTAGCATATACCTTGATGTAGGCAAAGTTACTGTTTGGAAATCAGAAAAAAAACTGTTTTATTTAATGTGCCTTATGCGTACACACCGGGAAATTATTCCTCATCATTGACAAATAAGTAAAATTTATGAAAAAATAATGAATCCAAAATTCAATTCTTAAAATATTTTAAAACAACATTTTCTCGTTATTATCCATTTCAGCTAGATGTCTACCTGCAAACATTGTATAAATCCGCATACGTTTAAAAATTCATCATTTTTTAACGTGTATATGACACCGTTTTAATGTATGACATTTCGTTTGATTGGGTATTATTTATATTTCAAAATATCGCGGTCTTTAAATGGCAACATCTATTTTATTTCCGCAAAAATAATCATACTAAAGGAATCAGCCTTAGATATTTCTGTATCCATTTAAACAAAAACCCTTAGGCTACATTTTAGGCTACATTTTAATCAATTGCACATATAATTATGTTATTATCATAATTGTTTAAAACACTCATTACAAGACAAAACATATTAAATCGATTCTTGTTATCAAAAACGTCTTTGATCGGAAAAACTTAAGTCGGTATATTTTTGCATTTGCATTGCGATATGGACATGGATTGTGATGTTTGTGTTTTATTTCTAAATCTTCTCAAAAAAGTATTGCAATGTATCGTTTTACCTTCGGATGATTCACAAGTTAAATTTGTTTGTTTATCAAGGAATTTTTTTTTTTTTGAAAAAAAGGGACTTGAAAGGGTAAATACAAAGTCTTGAACTTTTACTTTGCATGTTAAGCAAGAATGTGTTGTAAAAAAAAAAAAATAAATAAAATAAATAAACCCTACAATGTTTATAAAACCAAAAGACGGTATTACTTAATTCTTAACGGTAAGGTAAATTTCCAATAATCCTGTTAGTGCCTTTTTTATTACCTATAATTTCTAAAAAAAAAAAAAAAAAAAACAGCTGGTGATAAATCTATATATATATATTTCAGCAAAATTTAACTTCCTTTATACAAACATGTAAAGTTAAATACGAGGGTAAAATCTATAAAGCAATATTATTGTTTAAAAACAAAACATGTCTAATTATGAAATGAATATGTTTAAAGAAAATATAGTTACACAATGCAGGTATTTTTACATAGAGCATTCATTTTTCTCCTTTATAACCAATTTCAGTGTACCCAAAGTTTAACCAACAGACTTGTAATAAAATGGGATGGATAATCGACCTGTTATGGGTGAATTTACCTAGAACCTTAATAGAAAGTTTTCTTTAGTGTGCGCTACAGGGTATTATAAAACTATCATGTCTCACGTTTACAAAAATTTGTTCTTTGTTAAAACCTTACAGATAAAACGCAACTGATATCGCCTCTCAATTTTACTAGTATGCGTAAAGAAAGATTATTATTGAATAATATAGAAAAAAATATTGGCGTACATTTCTACATAGCAAAATGATAATCAAAGACAACAGCTTTAAGAAAATGTTAAACAAAAATATGATTTTAAAGTAGGTATAATAGTCAACATTAGTAACAAGATAGCGTCAGATTCTCATGCTGTAAGGTATCGTAATTACTTAATTACAAGTAGTTATGATTGAAATAGTTGTTTAGAAAGGTAGGTGATACTTTATTTAATAAACTCACGGGACTTCATTCCCTTATAACTTTGTTTAAACTTTAAAAAATATAATCAACTCGAATTTATTTTACACGAATTATCATAACATCAGACTTAATACATTTAAACGTATAAATGAAAATACAACGTAACACTAGACTCTTTAAATAAAAACAGAAATATAATAACTACAATATAGGAGAGTCAAGTGGAGTAATGATGTTTTACGCCCTGTTCAATTTTTCACATTTTCGGGGCGGTTATTTCTGGGATGGTGAAGGAAACCGGAGTGTCCGGAGAAAACCACTGACCTTCAGCAAGCGAACTGACAAACTTTCTCACACTAGGATCTGTCCCGAGTTTCATGAGAATCAAGGCAAAGAGAGACTCCCGCAGCCACATTACTATGTATAGGATTGAATGGATAGAGTTAAGTAATGGTGTTAAACGTCCAAGTCTAGAATATTTCACTTATATCGACAAGTCTCCAGCTAAAGGCGAAAGTGCAAATATTTTGTCTGTACGTTGCGCTGATTTATACAGCAGGATTCTTTATCGAGTCGTTCCTACTATGACAAGAGACATGGTTTATTTAAAGTTCCCATTACAAACATCACTACCCACTTTAAATTCTTGTGTCAGACGCGGTCGGAGTTCGAACCCACGACCTCCTACGTAAAGAGCGAGTAACCAACCAATTCAGCTAACGCAGTGGTTATAAATATAGGAGTGACAAAAATGTTGTAGTGGTGTTTTATGATCTAGTCAATATTTTTTTCACTTTTTTTAGGCCGCCATTTCTGAGATGGTGAAGTAAAACAGAATGTACGCAGAAAACTTTTGATCTTCGGCAAGCAAACTGAGAAATTTCTCACAATAGGTTATGTCCTGAGATGGATTAGAAAAAAGGCGGTGAGAGGCGCTTACTCCTATTAAATAAGAGTCCGAGACGCTGGCAAGACGTTTTTTGATATTATGCCAACGTCGGACTCTTATAATTGAATCAAAAATCTGCGTGGCAAATTCCGCCAGAAATTTGTGCGGAACATTTTCAACTGTTTTTTTCACATTTGAATCCCGATTCGCACAGAAATGTTATCACCTGTCGATTCTTTAAGGTTTTTATTATACACGCTTGCCTTAAACTGTTTTCTGCAGACCACTGTAATCGACTTACAGCAAATGATAATCCACATGTAGCAAAACTTTAAGTTTGTATCGTATCCATCTTTGGAAGCGACTACAGATTACCGATTTGGTTACCGAAACGAAACGGTAAATCCAGCCTAAAGTTTGGAAAGGAGCACCATTCGTTAATAACTGGTTAATTCGAAGCATTGGCTAAAATTGCATCCACATTACGAAATTAAAGTATAATTTCATATAATAAACAGATAAATATTAAATATATATATAAATAACTTTCTACTCACCTTATAATTGAATTTCTTCCCACGATTCGGACCACCTTTACACTTACCAAAGTTGCTATTTCGTTTCGCTAACCAAATCTGTAATTTATAGTCGCTTCCAAAGATGGATACGATACAAACTTAAAGTTTTGCTACATGTGGATTATCATTTGCTGTAAGTCGATTACAGTGGTCTGCAGAAAACAGTTTAAGGCAAGCGTGTATAATAAAAACCTTAAAGAATCGACAGGCGATAACATTTCTGTGCGAATCGGGATTCAAATGTGAAAAAAACAGTTGAAAATGTTCCGCACAAATTTCTGGCGGAATTTGCCACGCAGATTTTTGATTCAATTATAAGAGTCCGACGTTGGCATAATATCAAAAAACGTCTTGCCAGCGTCTCGGACTCTTATTTAATAGGAGTAAGAGGCGCTGTGATCCATAAGCTCGCACATTAGACCACTCGGCTACCAAGGTCCCACTTCTATATAGGTTTGAATCAGTCAAGTTGAGTTATGGTGTAAAACGTCCCAGTCAGAATATTTCACTTCTATCAAGACCTCACCAGCTGTAGGCGAAAGTGCAGATATTTTGTCTGTGCGTTGCGCTGATGACATTATACTACAGGGTTCTTTTTCGTGCAGTGCCTACCATGACACGAGACATCGTTAATTTAAGGTTCCTATCCGAAAGATAGGTAACGTGTATATTAGACCGTTTTGAATTATGATATTTTGTTTGATGATGATTATTTATATTTCAAAACATCGCAGTCTTTCAATGGCAACATTTATTTAATTTCCATAAAGAAAACCATACTAAAAAAACAGCCTTAGATATTGCTGTATCCATTTAAATAAAAATCCTTAGGCCAAATTTAAAACATTTGCACATATAATTATGTTATTATTGTAATTCCAACCCATTGATTAAAATCACTCAATACAAGACAGAACATATAAAATCAATTCTTATTATCAAAAAATGTCTTTAAGTGAGAAAAACTATAATTAAGTCAGTATGGCTTTGCATTGTGATCCACATTATAAATAGTTAATACTAAGCTGAGAGTTTACCGTCGCCCGAACTTATTACATGGGATCAGAAATAATTGAAGGATATTTTTTTGCATAATGTGGCAATCTTTAAATATTCTTGATTAGAATGATATTAAATGTGTATAAACTATGTTTATCCCAGACATGTTTTGTATAAGGCAAACATATTAATATTTTATTTGTAATAAAAAGCCACATTTGAAATTCTAAAATTAACATGTACATTACGCCTCGATATAAGTGAAAAATTCTTGACTGTGACATACAACCCCATTCAATTCATCAATCAAATGATTGATGAATTCTTATTTCTAAAAAGTGTAAATTCGGAGTTCAATGTGACTGAAATTCGTTCAGATTTTGAACAATACTATGATATAATTACTGACGTCGCTTAAATTACACCATGTATTAAAAGGAAAATGCTCATAAATAAGAGGATGAAGCTAAAGCTAGAACAAGAAGTTTATGTTGCGCGAGTTCAATCTTGGTGATATCGGCTTCTAAATATATATATATATGAGGTAACACTTGACACACAAGTGATACTATTTTATAATTATGAAATGGAGTGTTTTACACAATAGTCAAGATTCCCTAACTTATCGAGTCGGTTTTGATGGAATACATCATTCAACTATTGAACTCCTTGTCTATGCATGCACAGAAGCTTCTAATTGAATTTTACCATATATTTAATGAAACAACATTTGATTATTTAGAATCCGTTCTATCAGGACAGCAAATTTATCTTTATTATTTCAAAATCTTTTGCAAGGTAAGATGATATAATGCACGACGCACAAAACAATTTTATAATTATTATTATTTCTATGAATATCTTTGCATCAATTAAAATTTTTAAACAAACTATCAAACTATTTCTTTCATTGAATAACAGAAAATATATGTGCACCATGTGTTATTTACATGCAATCTTTGAACACCCAAATCTACTTACATTTTTCGTAAATTTTGTGCCCCTCGTATGATTGTGGCACCACCCATTTACTATCACGTGACAGAAAGATTCCCCGTCCCATTGCATATGAGCCGTGTAATATGCAATATTACACGTGATGGCATATAACACTATTCAACATAAAATATATAGCAAAACAGTATAGATGCAATTATTATTAAAGAAATTTACATGAATAGTACTAATATAAAATAATTTTGATGAAATGTGTTTCATTTAGATGTAAAATTATAATAAAATCTTAATGTATCATCTAAAAACTTTGAAGAGGCGTTCAAAGTTAGAATAAGTAAGAGTTCATTAAAAAGAAAAAATAGGCCGGTGGTGTGATGGTGTGCTATTTATAGACATATAACACAAAATCTATGCTGCTTATTATGGCAAGGCACAATTTTAAAATGACTCATTAATCAGTGTTTTGATGCCCAAAAAATAAAATGATACAAATATTTCTTGCATTATTTGGCACCTTCTGAATTAATTTGGTTTAATCAATTAAATGAGGCAATGTCGATGTAGTCTGAAGAGGTTGTATTGTCAAACAACATTTTTTGAATCATGGGTTACGTCTTTCTTCTGCTTATATACTTCTCTATGAAACAACAGTGAGCGACGCAAAGAAAAAAATCGTCTAAACAAAATGAACACAAATGTAGTATTTTTGGACCATTTATCAGATTTGTAACAATAGTCGTTAAAATTAAAATATAACAAAAATTTAAAATACAACATTTTACAGCGTTTGCCTTTCCTACAATTTTTTTTGTAATAGAATGGTTCAAACTCAAATTTCCCCACCTAAATCTTTCTGTTGATACAATTGAAACGTTATAGGTTAAAAAAAAATTGAATATGCACGGGATACATGAAGTTAAATATCATTTTAACAAGATTATCATGGTATATTGCCTCTTTTGCTTGACCATAGGATGAACTTTGCTTAAGTGTTTAGCATTTCAGATATATTTTTCTTTAGTGTTACTCTTTCGCGACAATTTAAAGGCATTGCCGAATCACTCTATATGCCGTCTTCGCACATTTTTATGAATAAACCCGTATGCTTACATTTTCAAATTACAAGTTTGAGTCTGTAGAATCATAATGCTACTGCTTTCAATGAAAAATATATGAAAAAAAGACCATTTTTCGAAAACTAAGAGTTAAATAACAGGATGTCGACTGGTTCACACGGTGCCAGATTAAGAGACCCCCAGTGGTATACTTTCTATGCCATACTGGTAAGAAGCACCTTAACAAAAAATCACTCTTAGTGCACGCTAGTGCAGGTCAGGTGTTTTCTATTCAACAAATAATAAACCTTTAAGCAAACATTATGTTGAGTATTATAAATTGATTCAACAAAAAACTGAGTAAATTTAACTTTAGATTCTACATACATGTATTACCTAAATAATAGTTTATTTCTGTAATTCTTTGAATGTTGTATTTTGCATTTTTTTTTAACATTTATTTTAAAGAAAACTTTCTATTTTTTGCAGCTTGACCTCAGGTCTACATCTTATATATAGAATTATATAAATAAATTTTTGATCTTTCGTAGTTAGGCGAAAGAGTGAATTAATAAAAACGATTGATCTTTGGACGATTTGGGGAAGAACAGGTTTGGTCAGCTTCATTATTCAAAACTTTTTAATATCATTTCTAGAGTGCAGCAATGTAAATTCGAAAAATATATAAATGAAAGTAAAAAGACTGTTTTTTCTTATATGGAATTGGCTAGATCTATTGAGGTGAATAAAATGTTGGTACTTGCAGAAAATGATATTATTTTAAAAATACTTTTAAGTGAGTGAGTAATGGTGTTTAACGTCCCAGTCAAAAATATATCACTTATATCGAGACGTCGCCAGCTATAGGCGAAAGTGCAGAAATTGTGCCTGTGCGTTGCGATGATGGTATTATACAGCAGGGTATAATAAAAGTATTTTATACAACAATACTAATCAGTCACTAGCACAGATGTGTATGTAAACGTTCAGTTTGCGTACGTATAAGTTCCTAAGTAAAAACTTCTAGAAGCGTACCTATAGAATTCTAGATGTAAATGATTCACGTACGTACATATCAAATGTCCTTAATTTGTCTACCATATAAATATCTTAACATGTCATTGTTCATTAAGTATTCAGGTTATGGCTTTTCCATAAGTATCGGACGCATTAGATTTAAAACGGATCTAAATCGGACAAAGATCTAAAAAGACAAAGCATGATAAATTTACACATATTATTACTTGTGTTCCTTGTTTTTATGAAGTGCTTTCTGTATCAATTTACTATTTTCAATCAACCAACAATATGATTATATTTCTGTTAAAAATAATAAAGGACATAAGAGTAGATTATGTCGCATGCGTTCATTTTATTTTGAACAACACATAACGTATAAAGTAACAAAAATAATCTCATCTCAGTAACCGCACATGTGTAGGTTTGTCCTAGTATTTGTGTTGTCTTTTGAAATCCAAGTCAACTGTTAAATATATATATATATATATATTCATTTTAAATATATATGTAAAAGAAATAAAAGATTAAATGTGAAAGATATAAAGCAATTAAAAACCATGTAATCGCCTTAAGCTTTTTCGGATTTCTAGATATTGCATGGGCACTGCATCAGCTGCTCCACTTGATGCCAGAAAATCAACTTCATGAATGGTATACTGACTAGAGGTAGCTTCTTTTCATAAAATCAACTTGAATACACGCTGCTACACAGCGGGCCATAGTACACAATCGCACATAAAATGCATACACAAATTTCTTCTTAGATTAATCCATAGACGTTAATAACATTCGGTTCTCGCGATCAAAGTTGCTAGTGGGACGTCAAAAACATTGAACAACAACCACAATGGACATGTTTTACTGCATTATTTTTCTTTTTGTAAAAATGATGAATGCTGTCTATATGCTATTGGTAGGAACTTTCATTTTCTTCACGCTTCTGATATGTGCTAGATTATACAATATCTAATAAAACAAACATACCAGTCCTTGTCCATATCACAATCCCAAAAACAAAGTAAAAACCTTGCAAACTGGCAAAATAGGTGATACACGTGAACTTCCATCAAGGAAGTGAGGCCGGGTGCTCAAAACTGACGACTACAATATGTGGGAAAATCAACTTTAAAACACTAATTAAACTATGATACTGTTACTGGACAAAATTAAATTTTTTTTCTATATTTCATAATTTTTTTTAAAATATCATGTTTTCAAATCCGAATTTTGAAAAGTGAGGTACTGATTTATTAAAAAAAAAAGAAAAACACTGAAATTATTCAGTATTTATTGGATTAAATTTTAGACATTATAATTGTTTAATTTTGAATTTTTGTTAATATTTGTATTTTATCGGGTTAATATTTTTGTGCGGAAGTGAGATAACTATTTAATTTGTTTGTAATTATAGAAAACATTGCAAATTTTCTTTATGTAATTTAAGATGTGCGGTAAATATTTTATTTGTTTTACATTAGTGTTTAAAACTGTTCAAATTGAGTTTATACATTACATGTAATGTAACCTGACTTTCATTGGTCAATGTTAGTCGTGGAGGGTAGTCGAAAAGACCACTGTCATAATGCCTAATCCGGTATAAAATGCGACGTTTCAGGCAAAGAGGCACCCTGGTTTTCACCCAGGCGGCCAGGGTTCGATTCCCGGCATCGGAACGCTTCTTTTTCCTTGTACCCGACAGCCTAAAGGGGCACGATAAAGATCCCCTATGTTTATCGAAAACGGAGTAGGCGTTTACCCATACCCTGGCCCTTGTCACGGGGTACTTCACTTAAAGCTTGGTGCCCCCTTACCCTAGGCACTCTCCTGCTCTTCTGCAGTGCTGGCATCTTCGTCTAAGTCTGAGTATAACGCTTTATTAGTCAAATCATAAACAACTCAATTTAAATAAACAGTCTGCACAATGGCCACAAGGCCCCATTAACCAGTATTTTATTATCGAGATCACGGTAGGAGGAAGGGCTATCATAGTTCGAACCCTGGACAACCCCACTGGAAAAAAAAACTTTTGAGCATAGATTACCTAGAGGAAACTCCAACCTAATCAAGATTAATCAATCAAAACAAGAAACCATTCGGGGTGATTAAGAATACCCCCCTTACCTGGTCACAAGATATACTTGAGGCTATCAAAATGGACCCTGAGAATAAGCAAATACTGACTCCTAACTTAACAAAATGTGGCACTAAATGCACGCTAGGAACATTAATACAAACTAGCACGCATACACCAATTTGCTATCAAAAATTGCTTTTTGAAAAACAGATTTCTTTTATCAATTAGTCTGAATAAGTAATTACATAAATAAAAAATAAATAAATTCAGATTCTATAATCATTTTTTTAATTTTCTTCTATTACTTTTTGTTTAACTGTGTAAAAAGTAATATACCGATCAAGTTTTAAATTTTGTAGCTTGTTTCAACTAATTATTGATGATAAAATATGAAGCAGGAATCCGAACTGATGCATTAATTTAAAGACTTTAGTTTCTGAAATTAAAGCAGAAGTTGGTTACAAAATTAAGAATAATGATGAGGGAACTGTGTGAAATCCAGTAATTTGAATTAATCAAAGTTAAAGGCCGGAGGAGGACTATAAATAGCAGCCAATCCAAGAAATGGTGGTGAATTTAAATTTTCTTGCACCTTTCATACTTGGGAAGGTTTTTCATAATTATCTCTTTACAGTAATTTTTTTAAACATAGAAAATTGGCATGGATATAATTTACTCATTGGTGAATAAAATGTATCATTTTAAGTGTGTAAATATGTCTAATTACCTTAACATTTAAGTTTTAAAACCTGAAGCAGATGAATATTTCACTAATATCGTGCTTTGATTGACAGATTGAAGCAAAACAAACTCCAGTTTCTGTGTTTACATTCAGTAAATATAGGTCAGCGGGTCCCTAAATCATGCTGCCATGCTCACAAAGTAATGTACTTACTTCAGTTGAGAAATTTCCAAACTTTTATAATTGTAATCCAAGAATTTTGTTAATTTTCATCTTTTAATAAGTATAAAATGTTTTTTTTAATTGTTTCATGTGAATTATTTAAATTTATTTATGGTAACACTGGTTATATCATGAATATAGTATCCTTAGAAAATACATTGTATGATGTATGTAACATAAAGAATCATTCCCACAAATGCCCCATATATGGCACCCCATGTAAATTGGGATACCAGGACCTCACTAGTGAAAGAACACATTTTGGCATAATGTCCCTTCTGTGCCACTCATATGACGTCCGGCGACCATCTAGTCTCATTGCGTCTGATTTGGCTGCTAGATATCGTTCATCGCTCCACGCGCCTCGGTGTAATAACATTGTCCAAAATCTTTTAAATTTGTCCTTTCTGAAAAATCTATTTCTAGAGTGAGGTGGGACTGATGTTGTTTCCCACCACATTTGTCTGTTTCTCTCATCTGTTATGCAAGGTCTGCACAAAAAATATCTACATTCTTCCTCTTCTTCAATTTGTTCAACAAAAAAGACATTGTTTTCGGTTACTTCACGCGATTCGTCTTGTAAAGTCTGATCGTCTGTTTGTACACCTTTTTCTTCAGTCACTTTTCCCACATTTTGTAAGTTCCCGCCAAAATTTTGATCAAGTTGACCATCAAAATCCCAGTTATAAAATCCAAATAAATTCCTTATGGTTTCTATTTGAACTTCACTTAGATTTAAAACAATTTTCTGATGTATTTCAGATTCTTCCATGTTTGTTTTAAAATACACAATGAACAAAAAATTAGAAAATATATTATGATATTTTGAGAGTCAGTGAACTCTGCTTCTGATAAGAGAAGTATGTCCCAGATATGCAGGGATACTGAAGCTGACCTCAGCTGTTTTTGTCATTAGAGAGGGAATAATCAAGGGTGTAAGTTTTAATTCTAACAAACATATTATAATAAAGATTTTAAATGACAAAAGTTCACGAAAACAATAAAAAGTTAATTAAATATTTTTATGAGGCTGCAAATAATAAATAAAAAGTTTAAAAGTACAAGTAAAAAATAAGTTACACCTTTACATTGCCTTCTGTTCTTATCTGTAAAATATCATATAAGACAATACATACAATAGGAAAACAGAATATATCACATGAACTACATGTACTACAAGATAAAATTCATTGATGACAAATATGGAAGGCTCGACACAAAAAAGACCAGTAAATTTTAGAATTGAAATTCCTGGTGATGGGGAATTCAAACAAAAAATTCAAAACCAGTTTCAACGTGTAAAGAATTACATAACTGCAAATTTGAACAAGAAGCGAATTGACAATGGTGTTGTAATGGAACAATTATTAGAATTCTGGCTAAAGAACAAAATGAGCCAATTAAATGAAAGCGAACCTCCTGAAGTGTTTCCATGCCTTTACAAGCAAGTGAGAAGGGACCAAGTTAATGAACCAATATTTATGACAGTTGGATCTTCATTGTCTACGTTTGGTGAACTTTGTACAGCCCATGCAAGAACATGCAAAGGAACATTAAAAATTCAGAAAACAACAGAGAAAGGTCATGTTGTAGCATTGCGCCTAGAATGTGAACATGAGAGATCCCACTCCTATTTGTGGTCATCATCACCATACCTACCTAATAATGAGTACCTTATTAACTATAGGGTAAATCACGGCTTTCTTTGTAGTGGAATGCTACCAGTTCATTATCAAAGATTATGCAATGGTGCAGGACTTCGCTTTATAAGTAAAGAAAGAAGGAAAGAATTTTTTAATTTATACAAGGGAATGGTAGAAATTGAATTTACCGAGTCTGTGAGTGATGCTCTCTATGAGGAAATTGCATCTTACGAGGAGTTAGATGGAATTAATATAATGACAGATGCACGACATGGGTGGCGTAAAAATGCCAAGGATACTTCAGTTGTAGCCTTAGGAGAAAATATGCACAAAGTAATTCAGTGTGTTCATGTAACAAAATCTGAAGAAAGAGTTTCTCAAAAACATGAATACACTGGAACACTGCACATTTACAACTATTTAAATGAAAAGGATGTTGACATTAATATACATATTCATGATAGAAACTTGTCCATCAATAAGTTCATTAAGGACACCAGATTTACTAAAAATCAAAATGATCTATGGCATGCAGTGAAGCAAGTGAAGAAAGCTTTGACCAACATATCAAGTGGTGCTAAAATATATGAAGGTGTAAAATGGAGCTCACAAATAGTTGATAAAATAGAACCGATAGCTACACATATCTACTGGGCAGTACATAACTGTGAAGAAAAACCAGAGAAATTGCGTTTCTACCTGGACAACATCACTGAACACTATAAAAATAATCATTCTCAGTGCCATGAGTCATCCAGGTGTAAACAGGATTCAAATTATGAACCATCTAGGGAACTTATTGGTGCCAAAGCTGAGAAATTGCTCAAATCAGTTATAGAAAAATCAACAATATATAAATATCCCCAGGATTATGTACTAGGAAAAAACACAGCATATGTAGAAAGTTTTAACAATGTCATGAACATATTTCAAGACAAGCGTGTTGCTTTTGGTGATGAACAATATCGTTTTCGGGAGCAATTAGCTTGCTGTCACTGGAATGAAAATGTAGATAGGAAATACACCTCAGTCTGGATTCCCAACAATCCTAATGCACCCAGAAATCAAAAGGGCAAAAAAGTATATGCTAAATGCACATATGAATACAGACTGAATGTTTGGAACCATTTAGTGGATAGGTTATACTGACATTTAGCAGTATTTTGATGTATATCAAAAGTTACCCCTAGTTAGAAATCACTGGCATATAATAAGAGTTTTACATTTTAATAAATAAATCTCTTGGATTTTTTTAATCAGTTGTTAAATAGGTATGATTCAGTTACAGAAACATGGATACACTACAGTCTACACAGTGTGTATATAACACATGCTTTGGTGACCTATGTAACATGTGCTGTTGCTATATATAAAATAAGAGGAGGAGCTTCTCTTTTGTTTACCGGTGGGTAAAAAAATAGGTCAAACCCCGGCCTTTAAATTAAAGAGAAAAAACATTAACTAAGAATGACGGATAACACCAATGCGACCCTCTTTTATTCATAAACATTAAAAAACGCAAAATATTGTAGGCACCTGGTACTTAGTTACGAAATACAATAAATAAGTTTTATAAGTTCTGCCTTCTTATTATAATATATATATAATAAAATAATATTTTTGTTATTATGCATTAGCCGTTTTTGCCTTTGAAATTAATTTCTCTTTTTTTCCTGATGCAAGGCATTCATCGACATTTATTCTATTTTACGTAATCTGAAAAATTACTTCTTTTTTAATCTTAAAAAAGTATTGCACAGTATCTTTTTACAAATTTCAGTTCCTTTGTGTATCAAGAAAATGAAGTTATAAAGATATAAAGGGAGCTCATAAGGGCAAATGCAAAGTCTGGGACCTCAACTTCGCATCCTAAGCCAGAATTTGTTTTAAAGATTAAAAAAATAATAAATAAATAAATGATCATAGAATCAATAGACGACATCACTTTCCATTAACAACACTGTAAGCTGCCTTTTTTAACCAATATTATGATTTCTAAAAACGGCTGGTTATATGGTTATATATATATATATATATATATATATATATATATATATATATATATATATATATTAAATATATATGTTTCTCCGAAATTTAACTTACATTATATATATATATATATATATATATATATATATATATATATATATATATATCGCAGAAAGACTGTTTTGTACACCATGAGCACGCGTGTTACATAAGCTGGCAAGCTGACTTCCTTAAAACAATCCAGTGGAATATTTTAGTTGTATTATATTATTTAAGTTCAAGGCATGGGTCAAATCTGTATTAGGCGGCTTTTAAATCTTCAAAAAGCCGGACGCGGTCTAATTAAATTAAATGAATATGTTTAAATATAGTTGCACAATGCAGGTATACATAATTTAATCTATACATTTTTCTCCTGATATGTAAACAAGTTTAAATGTTTCACCGAAATGTACTTAAAACTGGAATGAATCAGACTTACATTACAGGGAAACGGAGAATCGACTAGTTAGCCAGATGCCAGGATAATAAGAGAAGGGGATAGGTATGCGTTACGTGACAAATAATCTTAACATACAGTTGTTTTAGTTTGCGCTACAGAGTATAATACAAACTAGCGCATCTGACGTTCACATGAACTTTGATTAAACCTGAAACATAAAATACCTTGTTTATTTGTCAATTAACATTGCCATATGCATAATGCAATATAAACAAGAGGCTCATGGGCCTTAACGCTTAAGTGCAATAGACAATATATTTAGTACAGAAACTTTTAAAGTTTTCTCAAGTTAAGAACTACCACAAAACTAAATCAGAAATATATACACTCACATTTCATTTATAAGTAGCTTATATAATATGCATGAAGTGCAATGAATAATTTCCAAATCATTAATTAATATCAGTATACTTAAGCAGCTATGTCCTTGACCTTTGAGCATATGACCTTGAACCGTATATGATTGTCATGTCAATACCTACAATTTTGAAATATACATGCCTATGCATGAAAACAATAGCTTTCAAGATAAATAATAATTTTAGTATTCCTGTGTTGATATGACCTTGACCTTTGAAAATATAACCTTGAACCATGAAAATGATCGTTGTTGCAATACCTACAATATTCAAATATCCATGTCTATACAAGTTAATAGTTTTCAAGATAATTAGCAATTTAAGTCTTCTTTTGCAGCTGTGACCTTGACCTTTTAACATATGACCTTGAACTATATATCGAAATGATCGTTGTCACAATACCTGCAATATTCTAAAATACATGCCTATACAAAAAGTTAATAGTAATCAAGATAGTTAGCAATTTTTTGGCAACTATGACCTTGACCTTTCAACATATGACCTTGATCTATATATCAAAATGATTGTCATGTCAATACCTACAATATTGTTTTATTCATGGCTATACAAAAAGTTAATAGTTTTCAAGATATGACAAATATATAATTTTTAGCAATTTCCCCACTCAGTGCCTTACAATTTCCCCATTTTGAGCCCCATGGCTACCATTTGTGCAAATCTGAAAAAAGATGCCCTAAGGATGTTATACATGAAATAACTCAGGTATATCTCTTGTAGATTCAGAGGAGAAGATTTTCACTATTTCCCCCTTATGGGGCCCCAAGGGGACATAAATCCTTCATTAGTGCAAACCTGAAAGCGTTTCACCCAGGCATGATGGTTACCAAGTTTCATTAAATTTGGTCGAGTGGTTATGGAGGAGCTAAAAACGTAATAATCATGGTCTCTAGAAATTTTACTAGTATGTTTAAGGAAAGATTAATAATAAACGATATTGGAAAAAAAACATGTACATGTACATTTGTACATTATAAAACGGTAACCAAAACAACAAATACACACAAATGTTAAACCAAAAAAATATCATTTTTAAGGGGTTATAATAGTTAACATAAGTAACAAGATTACGTCAGATTTCCATGGTGTAAGGTATTGTAAAGGTAACACTTTAATGATGGAACATATACATGTTTTAAAACCGATCGAGCCACGTGGTTTATAAGAAAATTATACAGCAAGTAAAAAGAAAGATAACAAATGAGAACAATGCCAAGCAGAACCTTAAGCATGTTATAAAATTATCCATGTTCCAGCATGTCAAGTCAGTACAACTAAAGGCAACATAAACTATTTCTCTTTTTAATTTACTTAATTACAAGTATAAATGCTTGTATAATTGTTTAGAAAGGTAGTTGATACTTTATTTAATAAACTCACAGGAGTTCACTCCCTTATAAATTTGTTTAAATTTCAAAAATACAACCAACTCTTATTTATTTTCCACAGATTGTTTTATGAATTGTAGAACATGTTTACATCATAGTTAATACATTATTAACGATAAATGACAACACAATGTTTTACTAGACTCTTTAAATAAAAACAGAAATCGTAAGTGCGCGCTTTAAACCAATTTTAATTAGAAAAACTTTAATGATGTCACTTTGTTTTTGCATTGTGTTTCTTATGATAAATAGATAATACTTAGCCCGGAGTTTACCGTGGCCCGAAATCACTACATGGGATCAGAAATAATTAATTGAATGGTATCGATGCTTTGCTTAAACTTGAATTCTTAAAATTAACTTGATTCGAATGATATTTTAACGTGTACAAAATAATATCCCCAGTATGTGTTGTATCAGACAAACATAGAGGTACTTATTTTTGTAATCAAAAAGCCTAATTTGAAATTATAAAATTAAGAAAATATCAAATTTCCAAGGTAAATTATGTTTCGATATAAATGAAATATTCTTGAGTGTGACATATAACCCCATTAAATCAATCAATTAAATCCAAAATAAACTTTTATCCCTAAAACATGTAAATTTCGATTTTAATGTGACAGGAATTCGTTCAGTTTTCAAACTATTACTACGAATTAATTAATGATGTCGCTTAATTAATTAATGATGAGCAAGAAAATGTTTATATTGCGCATGTCCAATCCTGGTGATACCGGCTGCTAAAAATTGATACAAAAAGTTGCATTTAAACCTGTATATAAAATAAGTATTTAAAATTACGAGATAATGGCCGCCACAACATCTCATAACGTATTGAATAATTGAATAAAGTGCGATCATTATAACCTCAAAAAGTGTATAAATAAAGTAAAATTACCCATTACGATATTGCTTTTCGTTTGGATTAAAACTTACACGCTTAAATAGTGTTTTTACCAGTATCCTTTTATTTGTCAAAATATTGTAATAAGGCTTATATAGGATAGAGAAAGAACCTAAAAGTTGGAACGAAATCCTAACATTTTATCATTTCGGAAAGGCAAATTTCATCCTTAGCCACCACTTCTTGTTAAACTATTAGAGCTCTGTTTCCAAAAAACCTGCTATAATACAATAAATTGCCAACCAAGTCGCATTAGCGTATAATGATGTAATTATATGTTCTGTACGATATTATTTAAATAAATTCAACATTCAAGGACTATCGTAAGAAATCGATTTGTTTCACACATAAGTGATCAAAATAACTAATTTCAAACTGACAAATAAGTAGGAATGCTTAATATTACTATATCGGACATAGGTACAATCGGCATATCAATGGGGAAGACAATAAAAGACAAAGATTAAAAGACAGACAGACATCGACGGCAAACAAAATATGGCATTAAGACAAATCAAAAATTGATTAAAATCGTCGGATATTTAAGACGTAAGAGAACGGATAAGGAGGAGTATGGACGAAATGCGTGACGGCAAAGAAACAGACTGCAGATAAAAAGGAGACAAAACATAGGGTTAAAACGGAAAACGAGAAGATATCAAGGAAAACGACGGGTATAGCAGACGACGTAGAAGCGGGTAAACGGATTTAAAGGGGCAAAGACGGACGGAAAATTAGTTAACGGTAGATTACTTATAAATCAAAAATGCAAAACGACATTACGCTTTTTTTGCTATATTGTCAAAGAATACGTTTGTAAGACTGGATGTATGGACGGACTTAGATCTAAAACTGACAGAAAAGAAGTAAAAGACAGACAAATACAGTTTGAAATATTTGAAAACAAATAGATTTAAATCAAGACGAATTCTAACTTATCATAACAAATTGTCGTTAATGCTAAAAAGGGTACACAAACTATTTATTAAAAATTTAAAAACATTTTTATCAGGAAATGTTTGTTAAGTTACACCTTGTATTTAATTGATAAATATTAAATTGCATCTGTATGAAAGCGTGTTCCCGCCAACCGCCGTCTTAAGTTATAAGTGTATACACTTCCGCATGTAATTATATATGAAACTGTTTACTTAAATGACACTTGATGCACAAGTAATACTATTTAATAATTCTTAAGTTGATTGTTTTACACAATAGTCAAGATATTTTAGAAAAAAATTGGAAACAGCAATGTTATACTTATGAAGACTTTTATAACCATTTGGTGTTGTTAAGCGTCTTAAATAAATAAACAAACAAAATAATTAATTAATTAACTTTAAAAAAAATTTAAAAAGATAAAATTTAATGCATTGAATTCTGGCTGTATCATTATATCCATTAAAGCTGCATTTAGTTTTGCAATTTCGGAATTTATATATGTATTAAAAATAAATAACTTCTAATCACGAATCCCACTTTTTTAAGATTTCATACTAATTCACTATATTCATGCCAGATATATCCGGTTGTTCTTAGTTTTATACAGCTCAATGTACACGAGCTACCGCGATTTTGGTATAGAACTTCGACATATCATGTACATAAGCGGTGACAGGAATGAATTTCTGTGCGCAGTTATAGCAGACACTGCTCATCATCTCAAACGTGGCATCTTATTTCAACGCTAGCTACTCTTAAACCCTCCCTTCTCCAGAGCAATGAATAACGTTCTTTTAGTGTATCCCAATCTGCACAGTCACATAACAGCCTTGCTAGCGCTATCTGCACCCCATGGTTTTTCACAACCAGTGTCCATTTCGTGTTCAAACTATCCAGTATGAGGTTCATTATCGCTCAAATGCTGCAACTTTATGTCCAGTGGCTTCATTTTTTACTCAAGATTGAAAACCGTCTTTTTTATATGGCGTTTCTCGGATACAATTTTCCGGACGAAGTGTAACTTGACTTTCCTCACCACGTGACTGAATTAAGGACACTTTTTACCGGCTTGTTTATTAACATATATACAACGAACTGCTAGTTCTCGTTTTTGATTATATTTTTAAAAAATCTCCGCCAAAAATGTCATTTAAGATTCTTTTGGGTTTTTAATCATACACACGATAAAAAACATTATAAGTTTATTTTATTCAATTAAAAATTCGCCGCAAACATCGCTGTTGTGGTGACTTAAATGATTTTAAATGACATTAAAGATTACATCATTTATAAGATTTGTTTTTGCATATTTTGTATAATACAAGATACAATAATTCAAATAAAATTCTAACCAAGCAGCCTAGAGATAGTTAAAAGACGTATATATTTTTTTTTACGTTTTCTCTATTAAGATGCTCTAGTTATTGCTCTCGACTAAAATAAGAAAAAAAATCTTTATATAATCATCTGGAGATATCATAAAATCTTTCCAATTAAAACAATTATTCGATACGGTATAAATTCAAAAATATATGTAAAATAGTAAAATTACAACCCTTTCCCATCACCATGCAGTTGATCATTGTTGACCTTTTTGTTATGTCCTCAATTCGAGGCTGGTTGCCTGATTTAGGTTGATACAAAAATCCAAATTAACAAGGAATGAATACCTCCGCGAAACAACGCATTTAAAAATTATCACCAAGAAACTTTTTTTGAAAGTTGTAAAATATGGTGTCATGTCTGTCTGCGATATCTACGTAATTGATTTCTATGATTATTATTGCGTATTTTCATGTACAGCAACAGCGTTAAACTATAGAAATAAAATGTTGATAAAATATTTTATATTGATATTCTTTTTAGTTTTTTAATTAATTAAATTATGAAATATGAACGAATATTTTTATGATTATCGAAATATACCTTGAAAACCAGTGTGCAAACAAAAACAATAAACTCACCTTAACAGGGTAAAGAACGCTTTTGTTTCGGCATGATTTCTTTGATATTTTGTTTAATATTAATTGTGGGAGTCGCTAAACTTACTTTGAAATGGTATGTAATAGGAGAAGGGAGAAAAAATGCATCGGCCAAACCGGGACTCGGAATTTTCCTTTTACTCGTGGGACGCTCTTCGATTTCAGCTAACTGGTCACATATCAAGCCCGTTTCGCTACAGGGATTTTATAATAAAGCTTTTTTGTCTGAAGAGTGATAATTTCTGTTTTTTAGATTAAAAACCGAATTTTATTATATCGTTGGTTAGAACCAATAACACACACACACACACACAAACACAAAGAGATAAAGAGAGAGACTTTTTTACGATTGAAGGTCGGGATGTTTACTTACAAACCCAACGTTAACTTTTTTGCTCTAATTAGTATTAATGTATTATTCTCATTCGAATGTGCTGAGTTTTACTACGCTTCGTAAGTTACGAAAACAATTTACACCCAAGAATTTCGTAAATCAATAATTAAGATACGAATGGTCTGTTTTACAAAAGCATCCGTCAGTTCCGTTCGTAAACGTAAAAAAAATAAAACAAACATACCAGTCCTTGTCCATATCACAATCCCAAAAACAAAGCAAAAAGTTTGCAAACTGGCAAAACATGTAATACACGTGACCTTCCATCAAGGAAGTGAGGCCGGGTGCTCCGGAAGTTACGATTTAGCACTCTTCTGTCCGGGAGGTAGTATTCTTCATTAGTTACGGAAGCCACGTATGCCTAATTATGCTTTCACTTTCCTCATTTTTTTTTTTTTTTTTTTTTTTTTTTTTTTTTGCGGCGGAACTTCAAACGTCGTCTAACAGGTAAACAAACATATGGATACCAGCGCACTAAAAAAGAGAAAGCCGAACTGGAGGGACCGAGCTGGTTGCATTAGCTGAGGCTGTGCTCCCGGAAAATCATGTCTTAAAGGTAAAGTTTAGCCCAACCGTGACATCACAGAGAAAGCAATTGTTTTGGCAAGAGATTTCAGACAAGTGAGTTTGGTTTTATCCGATATAAAACAAACA
This sequence comes from Tegillarca granosa, assembly GCA_029721355.1. Taxonomy (NCBI): domain Eukaryota; kingdom Metazoa; phylum Mollusca; class Bivalvia; order Arcoida; family Arcidae; genus Tegillarca; species Tegillarca granosa. The sequence continues at coordinate 683,321 of JARBDR010000252.1, read as the reverse complement.
AAAAGTAGGCAAATACGATCTGTAAATTTATTTTCAGCACTTACAACCTAAATAACAATGTAGAGAATCACGATCACCCATCCAAGCACTAACCACGCTTAACATTGCTTAACTTCCACACTACCAATGAGCTAAAGATTAACCAATAGATATGAAATGTAATATAAATTTTAAGTGGATTTTTATATTACACTAGATAAGTGTCAAAAATGTATAATTCTATCCGGAGAAAGTTATATCCTCTAACATCACAGTCATTTCATGATTTGTATATGTAGCGTAGTTTACGGGGCTTGATAGGTGTTTAAATAGCTCGGTCGATATTGAGAAAGTCTCCGGTTTGAGTGCAGGCTTCATCCTTTTCACCTGCAGATGGTCTGATGGTTTTTCATGTTGTTCTCATTATTTTTAGAGAGTTATGGCCCTTCGCTTTAATTTTTAAACATTGGAAACAAATGTTCACATCAATTTCCTCTAACAAAATTACATTGATACTTTTTAGACTTTTATCTTATGCAGATTACCCCTGATTTTTGTCTCTGTGTGTGTGTGTGTGTGTGTGTGTGTGTGTGTGTGTGTTGCTGTGATGTTTTGGATGGTTTTACCCCCTTAAAATACCAAAAATGTGATCAGATTGTACTTATAAAGTGGCAAAGACCTCGGATAGAATATATTTAGCAGTTAAATTTGAAAAGAAAAAAGAATTTGGTGTCACCTTTGTTGAATATTTTTCGCAAGTTATGAGTAACGTGTATTTTCTTGCTCAAACATCACAGTCGTGTGGAATTTAGCGATGTTTACATGGGAATTGTACATGTGTTCAATTTTGAATGCAAAATGGAAATTTATACATTTCTTTGCCGGTTATTGATTTTTTAGGATACAATAAGTGTGGTGTGTTACTGTTCGTATTTAACACTTCACCTGTAACTGTCCAATAAGTTGAAATATATGTACATTCTAACTGTCCTTTCGGTTAGTTAATGTACAGATACTTTAACTTATTGGACACTTACAGGTAATAAATGGCGATTAAGTCAGTTAATGTACAAAGAAGGCAAAGGATAACGTCATAGCAATGTTTTAATTTTGAATAGTGTACATATCAGGTCGAGTTAAATTTTAGTTAAATTTTAGAAAGCGTTATCACTGAGTCGCGCTTGAGCGACCTTTAGTTATGCGGATATTTTAAACAGAACGAAACATGATAAGAACAATTTCAACTGCACACTGTATATGTGACATGTGTATCTACTATTTACAACAAGGTTAGCTTCAAAACAAATTTGAAAAAAATTTAGTTTTCCATATAATAATAATAATAATCAAGATAAACTTTTAGCCTCTATGGTCGGTTTAGGTTATCACGGTATGTTTTTTCTTGTGTGATTTAAGCTTGTTATAATTATATTTTTTAATTATCAAAAATGCTGAAAGAATGCCCATGAAAAACGGAAAAAAAGTTTGTACTGATCATTTGTTTATTTATTTTATGGATTCAAATCTAGAAAATGATCTGTTAGCAGAAGTTTTGGATCAGTCGGGCATCGAGAACCCTTGCCATAAAGTATGGAAGCAGCGTGGTTTAAGCAGTGACTTTCTAAATTGATTGTTCATCTTATGTCGCATATGTATTCTCGTCAAAAGCCATATACAATATATCTCTTTTGCATAAACAAACGCAATAGCGCACGTGTATGCTCGTCATTATCCAACATAATGCGTCTCTAATATCTCTGACCTCATCAAATATACAAATGAAAATGTGCATGTTCAGCAATAAACGAGTGTGCATCTTCTAATCGCCATTAAATTAAACATAACACACATGTACATTCAGCATTATCCAAATTAAAAGGCATATATTTAGCATTTAAACAAGTAAATGCTTGATATATAAATATATATGTTCATTTGAATTTTGTTTGGATTCTCTTAAAACGCAGTATTTCTGATGTTTCCATGAGTCATTTTTTCTTATAATAGGCTTTACAAGAAGAACAAGGAATATAATTATTCAACTGTGCCTCTTTGTCTCCTTTTTGTCTATATTTTTTGAATTATCATTCCACAGTCTTTCTCAATTAAATTATAATTGTGCTAAAATCTTCTTTTGCTATGTATATGAACATCTTGTTATACATGTAATCGAAATTAGAATATTACACACACACACACACATACACACACACCTATGAATATATTATCATTATGAAAACCTTGGTTCAAAAAAAATATATATGACAATTTAATAAATTAACAAAAACAAAAATGCAAAAATACTTTGACAGTGGAAAAAGTACCCAGACCGACTCGGGGACAAAATTATTATAACATAAAAATAAAAAAACTGAATCCGAAAATCCAAAATAATAAATGACACACACACACATACACATCAAAACTTGAATCAATTATTAACAATCGCGAGTAATTCGCCTATGATGAATACATTTCAACGAGCATTATTCATTTTCGATGAATAAGACTCGTGCAAGTAGTCTTGAATGATGTAAATTAATACGCGTGACGTAATAAATATGGGAGCTAAAATATTCATTCATAAATTAACCATGTGTTTTTTTTACAAACGCAGCTCGACGAGTGTGAAGTTTAAGTGACTCAAAATAAATGAAATAACATCTTAAAATACTTTGAAAATTTGCTTTTCGTAAATGTTTACCTGATATTAGTAAACAAGCCAAATGTTCTCAAAGGTACACTGTACATTCTTTACATGCATCTCAACTCAGTCTATGAGCAATGCCGGTTTTAAAACAAGAAAAATCATGTTCATGTCTGGTCATCAAAATAAAGCTCCTGTAATACCTCACTGCAATTAATCTAACAGTCAGTGAGTGCCCCGGTCTGTCAAGTTCAACTCAAAATTGCAACCGATTGCAGACAATTGATATTTCAAATACTTTATCCTCCCTGTTCCGTCAGTTGGATTGAACCAGTAAATATAACAGTAAAATACTAGAAAGTAAAGAAGGTTGTTATTTATTCATTTTTTGATTTAAATGTCAAAGTAAATGATTGTAAATATAAGAAATGAAATACGTTTTTTCGTATGTCATGGCTGTTGAACAATACTGGCCTATCGCAAATTAATCATGAACAGCTTCAATTTGTCATAGGCCAGTATTGACATACGATAAAACGTATTTCATTTCTTAAGTATAAACAAAAGACAACTAACAATCCATTAATAAAATGATTCTCCTTCACATACATATATACCATCTCTCTCTCCAATCAAAACATCTATGTGGAGTATAAAAAATAAAATATATACAATAAAACATTTAAACTAAATAAAAAAATAATTAAAAAACAAAATAAAAATGAGATAAAAATATTTTAATAAATAAAATATTATTAAATCAAAAAAAGATAAAATAAAAAAATAATACTAATAGTAAAATTGCCCTATTTTCACAACACAAACACAATCGATTCTCTTCTATAACAAAAAAAAAAATAAATGGAAAAATCAAAATAACAATCGTACAGGCACAAAACACAAACAAGCATACATAAAATGATTTCTGCATTTAGCATCAACGCGAAGCCGGTTAAAACCAATTACAATGGTGGACGGTGATTTACTTCCTTAATGTCACAGACTAAGAGCATGTAAAGCTTCGGTTTCCTCCACACTGAAATCATTACCAGAACTAGAAGAGATCAGATAGGTGTGCGTAAGTTCTAGCAAAATTATTCGACATTAATAAGGGCGCCCTCAGCAGAGTGGAATCTGGACCGTCAGACATCATTGACTGATTGCGATTTAGTTTTGGTAGCCATGAACAAACCTGAATTGCACCGGCCCAAATATACTTCTGACCAAGTATCATTGAAATCTGTCTAGCAGTTTTGGAGGAAAAGTCGAAAATAGGTGTTATGACGCACGCACAAACACAAGCCCACCATGCCATAAGCTAACTCGACCATTCGGTTAGGTGAGTTAAAATCACTTTAATTTCCAGATGTTATATATTACTTTTCAAATTGTCTGATTTTATATTATCTGATTACACGGAGAGCATAAAAGTGTGATTTGATTTCATAATGTTATAATTTTGTGATTTACTTATGTCAACCACATTATCAGATGTAAGTGTTGATTGTATATTTTAACATGGTTAGATTTCAGTTTTATCTATTATACCTATTTTATTGTTTTTCTGTTTATTTAGTTAGGCCTCTTCGTGCCAGGTGGCACATAAGGCAGCCACACAGTCCCTCCACCCAGTCCTATCCTTTGCCTTTCTTTCTACTTCCTTCCACGTTAACCCTATCTCTTTCAGCTCTTTCTCTGATGTTCTTCGCCATGTTGTTTTTGGCCTGCCCCTTTTTCTCTTGCCGTCGGCTGTCCAAAATATGCTCTCTCTTGTGATGTTGTGCTGGTCTTTTCTGAGCACATGTCCGACCCATCTCCACTTTCTTCTTACAATCTCTACTACAATGTCTTCCTGTCCTGACATCTCCCTGAGTTCGTTGTTGGACACTATTTTTGGCCACCTGATCTTAAATATGGTCCGTAGGCAACGATTTACAAACACTCTTAGTTTCCTTGTGAGGTCTTTCCGGAGCTTCCAGCATTCTGATCCGTATAATAGTATTGATTTTAGATTACTATTATAGATCCTAAGCTTTGTTCTAGTGGTCATGTAGGAGGAGGTCCAAACTGGTTTTAAGATGGCAAACACATGACAGGCTCTGTTGATTCTTGATGTAATATCCTCGTCAGTACCTCCAGATGTTGTTACAGTGCTGCCTAGGTATGTGAAGGTGTCTACATCTTCCAAACTCTCTCCATTAACTTGTACGGGGTTGTTATTCCGTGCATTGATTCTCATTATTTTGGTCTTGTTAAAATTGATGTTTAATCCTAGATATCTAGATGTTGTATAAAGTTTGTTCGTTTTCTCCTGGATTTGCTGGTAGGTGGATGAGATGAGACATAGGTCATCGGCATAATCCAGGTCATCCAGTTTGTTGTCCAATCTCCATCTAATGTCGTTTTCCTTATCTCTGGTGGATTCTCTCATGACCCAGTCTATAGCCACTAAGAAGAGTAGAGGCGATAGCATACAGCCCTGCTTCAGTCCTGATGTAACTGGAAACCACTCTGTTTTGGCATTGTTAACCATCACACTACACTGAAATCCTTCATGCAGTACCCTGATGATGTCAATGATCTTCGGTGGTAGGCCATACAATCTCAGGAGCTTCCATAAACTTTCCCGATGTACACTATCAAACGCCTTTTTAATTTCCAGATGTTATATATTACTTTTCAAATTGTCTGATTTTAATTTATATGATTACACGGACAGCATAAAAGTGTGATTTGATTTCATAATGTTATAATTTTGTGATTTACTTATGTCAACCACATTATCAGATGTAAGTGTTGATTGTATATTTTAACATGGTTAGATTTCAGTTTTATCTATTATACCTATTTTATTGTTTTTCTGTTTATGGCGCGTTATAATCTGTGATGCTACTACAAAATTCTTTCATAAAAATGGTTTCTTATAATTAAATTTTTCCGAAAGGTGGTTTTTATACTCAGGTTATACTGTATGGAAGAACACATAAAAGGCTGATAGACATACAGAGAGAGAGAGAGAGAGAGAGAGAGAGAGAAACACACAGAGGACTGATAGACATACACAAAATGAGAGAGAGGGGGTAGCCAACACATAGAGTACTCATAGACATACAGAGAGATAGAGGGGGGACACATAAAGGACTAATAGACATACACAGAGATAGAGGCCAACACAGAAAACCGAGACATACAGAGAGAGAGAGAGAGAGAGAGAGAGAGAGAGAGAGAGAGAGAGGACTGATAGATATTCACATAGAGACAAAGAAGAGAATAGAGAGAGACTAACACATAGAGGATAGATAGACGTACACAAAAAAGAGAGGCAAACACACAGAGGACTGATAGACATATACAGAGAAAGAGATGGCAAACACATAGAGGACCTATAGACATACACATACACACATACGGAGAGAGAAGGGAAAGGAATTGATCTGACATTGAATATCGAACCTTAATCAAAAGGTTCTGTCGTAGTCGGCGGAGGGTCTGCGTTGAACAAAATCACTGTATAAGTGAAACGTCTCAGTTACTTAACATCACATAACAACTTTTGAACATAGTATCCCTCCAATCACATTACTTGTAACTGGATACCTGACAGAGTCGTTTCCAGATACGTCAAGGGCAAATTATTCTCGCACGTTGTACATCTAATTTTTGACATTGGAATACGACAGATTAAAATATATTATTACTGGAACATGCGGTAGAAAGGTTAATACTACAAGTAATAATTGCTGGTGATTATCGTATAGTCATTTGGTAGCAATTGATTCGAAAAAGAAAATACACATGAAAAAGTTATTGCGTTCACCACATGATTTTCAGTCTAAGAAACAGCAAAGATTTTTGCTAGCTTACCCAAAATAAATACCCTTTTACTCTACATCAAGTTAAACTTCCAAAAAAAAAATGGAAAAGGAAAATCTCCAATTCTTGATTAAAATATTTTTATGTAAGTGAGAGAGAGAAAGAGAGACAGAGTCGGGAGAAAAGAAACATAATGAATGAGAGAGATTACTTGAGGGTATTTATAATATGCATGAAGCAATTTTATATCTTTGCTTACAAATTGAATATTCGATCTATATGTTTATTATAATTAAATATTATTTATCTTACAGTGACATATTTTCACCCATTATACATCTACAGCAAAAGTTCCAATGTAACGGACTTTAGAAAAAAATGGTAACGTTTATTAAACATATCTGATTTTAGTCCGACATCTTGGTCTTCCGACGATACATCACCACCTGACCAAATTATTGTCCAAGTTCATATATTTTTGTTAGCCAAACTTCCCTTGATGTGCGACTAATAGTAAGCGTTTATCTGATTTGTATTACTAAACTAGTATATTCAAGGGCAAATATTAGATCTTGAAGCGGTTGATAACCCCCCCACCCTCAACCAGTCCATTATTCTGTCAGTTTAAGTAGATAATAACTTGAAACTTGAAGTAACTATCTTAAATTCACACATTCCGTTTTCCTAAGGGGAGGCGGCGTTTTTTTTTTTCTTTTTCTTAATATCATTGCTTGATGTGTTTTTTTTTATTTTACATTATTGGCATGTTGTCCAGACTATATGTTTGAAGATTTTGCCGGGATCAAATAATTGCTAAATCAATACCAAGGTGAATATAGTGATCAAGGAAATAGAGAATTAGAACGATTCATGAAAGATAAACGACAGCGGATAACTAGAAAAAAATGGCTAAAGAAAAAATTAAAAAAAAAAAAAATGATTTTACACTGTGGGTATCAAAACAATTTAAGTATTTAACTAGTCTATTTGGATTACCACACCCAAAATGTGAGAAATGTCTGAAATCTGTATTTACCATTCCAACGTAAGTTTGTTTAGCCACACCCAAAATGTGAAAAATAGGAGAAAAATGTTAGAAATACAATTTAGAAGAAAAGGTTTTGAAATCAAAATTTTTTCATTCTTTGTTTAATAAAAAAAGGTCTTAAAAATTCGAGACTGACCACCGTTTCCGATCACATACCTAAATTTAAATCGAAAGTCACGTGATGAAAGTTACTACGATCCATCCATGTTGGAAGCTGACCGTTAGATACTATATGATATAATATGACAGACGATGTGACCGTTTAGAAAGCGCAGCTGGTTACTTTGATAGGGGTTGTCTCTGTTTTTACTAATTTGCAAAGCTGTCAAAAGATGTAGTATGGTTTCTATTGGATAGGGCCATAACCTTGCATGTCATTGAACTGGTGAATAATTCTGTATTCCAATAATGGGGGTCAGATATAACAGTATCATAGTTTTATATCTACAATTTACACGAGTGTAACTTGGAGCTTATTGCTACTTACTTAAAACATTTCATAAAAATAATGTCACGTAGAGAGGATTTATTGAAACCCAAGTTCAGGCGAACTTAATAATAATATCTGGGAGATCAAGTTTCAATGTTACCATGTGCTGTTTGTTTTAATGCCAATATTTTCAAACGATCTAGGTCAAACCGTCCGATGTCTATTGTATCCTTCTATATTTATAACGGAAAGTCCCGATTACTTTTGAAAGAATTTTTTAAAAGTCTATTGTGATCTTGCGAGATCCCATGGATGTGACATGATTCGAAATCCATTAATTTTCAACTGTTTGGCGTATGTTTTTTAATCTTTCCAACTTTTCGGCCCCTCATGTCGAAGAAGCAGTTCGCACGGCATTGATATTCATATCTTTTTCGGTCACATGATGGCAAAATTTTGTTCCCGATATGAAAACCAGAGGCATCAAACGAAGCTATCTTCAGTGTTTTGAGCAAATTTACAATTTGATCGACCCATATATACCTCTAAAGCAGTTACCTTACCAGACAAATATCTTGTTGAAAGATTGCTAACAAAGAGATATAGAAATGTAAGCTGATTTATGATGATAAACTTGGTATATAATATACACCGATTGTAGTATTTGGTCTCATACGATTTTTCAGAACCTATGGAAACCTTTTTTTGGTCATTACTCAATTTGAAAGGTTTAAATTGACATTCCTTGAACATTTACTCTTCTAATACAATATTTTTAAATGAAAATATTGAACAAGTTATCTTGTTTGGCACAATATAAAATTAATAACTTAATAGATATTTTTTATGAATTAAAAAGCCGGAAAAATGTTAAAAAAATAACAAAATTATTTAGTAATGTAAAATGTTTTTGCAAGATATAAAATCAAATGTTTAAGGTCCAGACAATGAGTTAAGGATTGGCTTTCAATTTTTGCAATGTTATTGAAATATAACACGACGATGACGGATAACAAATTGTATGAAACCGCGTCGCTAAAATTACAAACATTGTCTCTTTATTAAAATGTTCGATATTAGTATCCAAACGTCGAACTAATTTGTGCACAGTGGCGCATTGATACAGTGTACTAATTTGTGCACAGTGGCGCATTGATACAATGTGACATTGTTTACGTTGGCTATGACATACTTGGATGGCCGCCAAATGAGGAAACGGCTGTTACATACGACATCGTACAAAGTAAGTCAACAAAAAATAAGACGACACTGGTATTCAACAACGTTTGACATTTTATTACGAATTATTATTTTTGTCATTGTAAAAAGAATATGTTTAATATTTTCATTAGATATCACTGTTGCAAAATACGTGATGTCAACTTCGTGTCAGCTGCGATCTGCCGAATACTGTCATCCTTGCAATTTGGAATTTTACATTGAAGAAGGGAAACCGCTTCTAAAATTGAATGATATCTGACGGCTTTGGAATGATGCATTGTGGAGAAAACCGTTTGAAGTACTTACTGAAGAAGACGTAACTGAGTTAGAAATGGCCTGTGCAATAACCTCGTGAGTTGAGGATTTACTGCTAGATCTACAGGTAGTTGTGAAGTCTGTAGAGTGTTACCTATTGAAGGGTTTAATGTTAATTGTAGTGGTATTTGTGGTATGTCTTGACCTGTAGACATGCTCAATGTGTCACTGATTGTGCGTTTTTTGGTCAGATGAACAGTCTCTACTGTAACTTCTGATAGAAGCTTTATTTCTGTGGCCTGACATAAGCATTATATGTCGGAGTTCAACACCAGCATTACTTAAAGTTCGTATGGCTGTTGCTCTTAAACTGTGTGCTGTGTATTTTATGCTACAACCGCTATTTTGGCTTAAGTGAGCCATAAATTCTGTGAACATTATTTGAGAAATTGGTTTGCATGTATACCAGACATTGTTATTTATGTAAGCAACAGTTTTTACTCTACAGAACAGCCTTGGTGCCTGAGGATCAAAGTGTGATGGAAAAGATTCAAGAGCTCTTACAGGACAACCTTCCCCATCAGTGGCATTAATTCGCTTATCTGATATGGATTCAGGGCTTGATAAACCTCCTTGAATATTTTTTGTATTGTTTCGTGAGTAATGGTAACATAACGACGACCTGTTTCATCTGTTTTAAATTCAAATGATTGGAGAGTGAGTTGGTGGTGGAACTCAAGACCCCGACTTACAAAGTAAATAGCCAAACTATACCAAACTTTATACATCAATATTTGAGGGTCTTCAGAAGACAGGAGATATTTAGATATTTTCTCAAGGTCATTCTTTGATATGATTTTTTTGTGCTGTGTTGGACGTGAAGCACCAGTTTTAAGCATTTGTTTCAATTTAATGTTCCATTTGCTTTCCGAAATGTTGCATCACGAGCAATATCTGTCGAGATCCTTTAGATTTCTGTTTAGGGCAGCCCTGATATTGTTCAGTGAATTTTTGTGATATTCTTTGGCCTGGTTTATAGGAAGGGTTCCTTTTCTTTTCTCTATATCTTTTGGAGCTACAGATGCATAAAACTTGAGAAGTTCAGCTAAAACTTCTGGTTAAACTGTCTTTAGGTCTACCACTGGATGTCCATTTTCTATGCACCAAGCTATGAACAAAAGAAAAAAAAACTATTTTTTGTCGAAAAATATCTATTCTATCTATCTATCTATCTATCTATTTATCTATCTATCTATAAAAAAGAGTTTGAATCAATCTGTCTATTCCCTCAACTATGCATATTTCTTCTCTCACTATCCAGACATTATTTTTTAGAAATATTTTTAATAATTTAAATTTTGAACCACTGAAATACCATTATCAATCAGCTGTCTGGGCAATTAAAAAAGATGATTTGCCAAAGCTGGGCTGCTGTTTCTACACAATATGAACTTTTTAAATTGGTAGAATAAAATATTTTCAGATTTAGCAGAAAAATAACCTCCCCCCTTAATTATCAAAACAGAAACTTTTTAATTTCATTTGACAGAAATCTTGGGTGGCAGATCTGTCAAATCACTGTCTGTCTGAAATTTAACCTGCTATCTATTATAATTCTTATTTGTATTTTTTGTTATTATTATTATTATTATTTTTATTATTATTATTATTATGGTATAATTATTATAATAATTTTACTTCTAAATGAAGTTTTTTATTCACTTATTCACCCTTTTTCTCTAGTTATTTTGTTGATAAGTTGCTTTAAATATTCACCTTCAAATATATTAACACCCCATCTAGTATTTCTCTCGGTTGATTCATTTTGCTGGTGGCTGTCTAATTCATTTAGTATTTCTTCTGTGACAACCTAAAATCTTTTAGCTTTTTCAGTTACTTTTATTTCTTCAACAACATAGAAATTCAGTTTCAACAAGTACTCTAGTACTCATTAAATCTATATTTTTTATGACATAGAAAGATTTTTTGTATATATTTTTTCACAAAATTTTGACATTTTTTTAAAATAAATTTTACTTTTTTAAAGTGTTGTTGTTATGCTGTTTACTATCTCATCAGTAATTTTTCAGCTTTTCACAGCAAAAACAAATTTATTAGTTTCTAAGAATTCACGACGGACAAGCATACTAATTTTCTCTACACATTATCCTGAATGCACTGTTTTCTTCGTGCCGAGCACCAGGAAGGAAAGCAGTATCAATATTTTAGGTTAAATGTATCACCAAGCTGGGGTTCAAACCATTAACATTTCACCCTTGAGGCAGATGCTCTACCTCTCAGCTACCAAAGTGGTTATTTTTAAATTTGAATACATTCAGCTATGTACCAAAAGTATTGCAAAAATTAAATGTATTCTTAATTTTTAAAATGTGCTTGAAATTAATATTTTTTATCTTTTGAATTTTCTTTTATTATTAATTTGTCTTTTTAATTGAATTCATGTTTCAAAATATATATAAAAAAAATTAAAATGTTTGATATCTATAGGGAATTAAATAATCTTTACCAGGGTCAGTTTTTAGGATAGTTATGTTACAAATTTACTGCATTCAATTTCAGACTGTTTTGAAAAATAAAAGAAAGAAAAATAAAATTGTTGCAATACTTTTGCAGTGTTTTTTAACATACTTGTTTTAACAAGTTAATATCATATGGAATGGAGTAATGCTATTTAATGCCAGGTAAAGATTTGTTCACTGATATCAAGGCAGTAAGTTTTGAGATGGTGGAGGAAACCAGAGTGCTCAACATCAACATATGGTAAAAAAACTTTTTTTGCACTTAGATCTGATGTTGTGAGATTCGAAATTATGCCATAAGATGCACTTTGAGCCTAAACCTGCTCATTAGCCACTTGTCCACTGAGGCCCCTAGCTTTCATCAGATAACTGACATTGATAAATATGTATTGGGTACAGAATAATGCACTTTACTGTTATTGTTTTTTTAGCACAATTAAAATACTAGTAGTTGTACACACCCTGCATGATCAGGGGGGAGAAGGTACGTCACAAACCGGGATTCGGGAACACAAAATTTCATAAAAATGGCGGCGAAAACAAGCGATTCGAAGTAAGTATTCTTGAATTGCATGAATTACAGAGGTATTTCATATTTTTCTGATAGCGCACCGAACTTTTACTTTTATGAACAACAATCGGTTGTCAAAAATCTATCCTAAAACCTGGCAGTTTATTCAAACACTTCGGACAAAGATTTTTTGACAGCCGGGATAGGGGCACACTTTTGCCTTAAAATTGCAGGAACAGTGCCAAAGACGTGTAACTACCATTGTAGTTATAATTTTTCAATGTGTTTTAAATCGGAATGGATTTTGGGGGTAGCAACACAACAATTGTACTCGATACTCAAATAATAACCTCATTATCAAAGTATTTCAAGAAATGATGTAGGGCACATTATACAATTACACGATGTAGGGAACACAAGTGGTAGAAATGATTTCCAATTTTGACATGTTTGTTATCGTTGTACCGGTTTATGATGTTTTTCTTTCTAAAATTTTTTGTTCCTTCAGTAATATGAAGAAACACTACTTATGCAGTGTGTGCGGTTACTCCTGCTAAACAAGAGTCCGAGACGCTGGCAAGACATTTTTTGAAAATGTGCCAACGTCGGACTCTTATAATTGAATCAAAAATCTGATTCGCATAGAAATGTTATCGCCTGCCGATTCTTTAAGGTTTTTATTACACACGTTTGCTTTAAACTGTTTTCTGCAGACCAGTGTAACCGACTTACAGCAAATGATAATCCACATATAGCAAAACTTTAAGTTTGTATTGTATCCATCTTTGAAAGCGACTATAAATTACAGATTTGGTTTGCGAAACGAAACGGTAAATCCAGCCTAAAGTTTGGAAAAGAGCACCATTCGTTAATAACTGGTTAATTCGAAGCATTGACTAAATTTGCATCCACATTACGAAATCAAAGTATAATTTCATATAATAAACAGATAAATATTAAATATATATATAAATAACTTTTACTCGCCTTTTTATGGAATTTCTTCCCACGATTCGGACCACTTTCACACTTACCAAAGTTGCTATTTCGTTTCGCTAACCAAATCTGTAATTTATAGTCGCTTCATAAGATGGATACGATACAAACTTAATGTTTTGCTATATGTGGATTATCATTTGTTCTAAATATCATTTAATAGGAGTATGTGTGCGGTATGAAAATGTCCAACAAAAGCTCCCTGCGACAGCATGAATTCAGACACAAAAAGGATGGCCGCTATAAATGTGATGTATGTTGCCTTACTTTTTTTAGCAAAGTGAATTACTCTAGACACAATTGTGAGCAAAAAAGAGAAAGATGTTTCGAGTGCGACACTTGCCATAAGAAATTTTATTCTACAGCAGACCTTAAACGTCACTGCAAAAGAGAAACAAACCAGTTAAAACACAAATGTTCCATCTATGCGGCATCATTTGAAATACTTGAAATCAGTTGAAGGATCACATGGGGACTCATACAGGAGAAAAAAGGCACACGTGTAATGAGTGTCATAAAAAATTCCTATTTAAGAATAATCTAAACAGGCATATGCAGCTACACCAAGATGAAAGGTTTCGATGCACATTATGTTGTAAAACTTACAAATCTGAACGATACCTTAAATGGCACCATCTGACCCATCATGATCAAAGTGTAAACTGTTCCAAATGCCCAAAAGTTTTCAAAAACAAGGAATACTTACAGAAACATATGAATAATAAACACTGATAATATACAGTCTGTTAACGAATACAAACAAACATTGTGCAATTCCGAATGCGTTAACATGGTTAAGGACGTTTTGTTATGAAAGAAGGAAGTTTTTTGTTTTTAATATTTTAAAATTAAAGTTATCAATTTATTTTTTTTATTTAGCGTGTTTTATTTCAGCATTTATTCGGGTAAAATATTTAGCCCATTTGTGGTTCAGGTTTCAGATTTCTATGCGTCTCTCATCTGTCCATCAGTTATAATGTATCCCTCGAAGTTTCGGGAGACTTATTTGTTTCTAGATAGTTTTGTAAAATACTTCGTTCTTAAGCACCAGGTATGCATATTTTTCAATTACTTGATTTTTATAATAATGTTATTGAATGTTGATATTTGAACACGATTTAATTGATTTGAAACAAGGTAATTTTGAAAATGCTTCTATTCGTGTAAACAAGGTTTCAAGGATCTGAATAGTCTCTCCGGAGTTTCCATGTTATGTCATCTAAAATGTTACATATAATACCATCCGTAAGTCTAGAAATTAGTGTAGATGACTTTATATAGACGATACCGCCCACAAAAACTTGATGCATGACTGACTATACCAGGAATGTAAGCTTCTCCTGGTTTTTATGCGACGACCATTAATATTATTATATTTTTATTGTTGTTTTACACTACCTCTTTTCCCTTTGTATGTTACTACTGAACCGTGTTTACAGTAGAAGTATCTACTAGTCTCTAGATTTTGTCTCATGCTGTAAATAGGAAAATATTCACTTTGTCTACTTTTTGTGTAAATAGCAATTTATACAGTTATTCGAATGGTTCAATTTTAAATCTTGATAAAGGTTCATTTTGAATTTTTATAACCTTTTTTCGTGTAATTTTGCCTAACAAACTGTTCGCGAATTTACTTAAAATAGACAAAAATTGCGAACATTTCCTGATTTACAGCATTTCAATGAATATGATATTAAATAGGAACTTAACTGTGATTTGTTTACAGCTGTTGTGATTTATAACATAATTTTACTCATTTATTTCATTATTTACAAAACTGCTCAGGGAAGCGTTTTTCATGATGAATTTTATGAATTAGAAAAGTTTCAACTTGTGTTACTCTTTATTTATAATTTTCTGTCTCATATCAGTCATTAGTCCGGAATACCCATTTTACGTGTTGGCAATATCTTGGATTCGTTCACACGAGCCTTTTCCCAACGTACACCCAATGTACCCTTAAGTATAGCATTCCGTTTTTGCGAAACAGTGCCTTCTCTTTGTTTTCCATCAACTTTTTTTCTTTCTTCTGAGTCAAAAAAATGGTCTCTGTAAATAGACAAACTTAATATTAGCGTCAAAACATATCCAGTGACAAAGTCAAAGCTCCAAAACGGACATTATTCCAACTGTGGATAGAAATGTAACAAAGAGTAAATAATCTAGAAATAATATCTAGATCTGGATCTAGATTGTCCGGCGCCCTTCCAAAGTCGGTACAATACAAACATTAGTTTTATTTTTTTTCTTAATGTGTGTCTTAGGTCTTGTGTTAAAGTGTTCTTTTATTTAGTTTTTGTGTGCTTTCGTTTCCATATACACTCATTTCAGCTACAATTTCAAATCCACTTTATTGTGTGCCAAACCTTACCATCTCGGTTTAATTAGAGATGTTCATCTTGTCAGTCAACGGAAGTCTTCAACGAGACACTGACGTGCACTTAACCGCAAATAACTAGACACCTTCCAGCGTATTATTATTTTGCAAAAGTCTGGATTAATAGCTTGAAACTGAAGTTTTACAACTTGTTTTTGACATTTAAGAAAAACTTGAACTCTGTAAACGTGATGATTTTATTTTCCTATTGTCAAATTTACTTTTTTTAACCGAAACTTTCAAGTATCCTCCGTTAATGGCATATATGTTTCACAACACATACGTTATGCAAGAGCTTCTTAAGAGTAAAAGAGCAAGGGAAAACTCCTTATTTATAAATGTAACGTGGGGATATTACAAGTCAATGATCCCCAATCCCAAGGTAACAAGTTCTATGGTTGCAATCATAAGATGGTGGACAAATTTGGCGTTTCTGTGTTTAAATGGCCTTGGACATTGTCGTGACAGTTTCTTTATCCATGACACGTGTTAGTACCAAGTCAAGAGTCTGCCTTACTCGTCTGGAGCTCATGAATTCTATTATCGGAAGTCAATTTTAAGTATTCGATGTTGACGTATTGAATGTCTAAAGATTTTCCGGTTACAAATAATACTTTGGTATTGTTATACTTTCATTAATAACCTATCTAAAAGCAGTGTTTTATGCTTCTGACCAAAAAATTACAAGTGAAGCCTGATTATTGTCACAGAATTTTGCAAATTATTGATATTATTCAAACTATGCTTTCCACCCCAAATGATACGCATGGAATTGTTTTGTGTTTTCTATACATACATCACATTAATGGTATGCACTGTTTTCAGTATACTCTGTGACGGTTGTAAACTTTCACGACACTGATTTGTCGTTGATTCCAACATGGAATCTTCTGCACCAACTGGATTTTACGCAGTTGTTTTGGATGTTCTGTATGCAAATAACCTATAATATTTCATACATAATCTTACTATTAAAACTCACATAATTTGATGAACCTATTTCCGGTATTAAGTTTATTGCCTTCAGAAATACAATACCTGAAGACTCGAGGAAACCACGATTTACGATAAAAACATGAATCAAAATGAGATAACACTAACTGTACTGCAGTAAAGAAATCAATTCAAATAATTAACAAGTTGTATCCACAATAGTAGGCAAATATACAAATTCATAAAAAGAGGTTTAAGACAGGGTGATACACTTATTGATTTATCAATATATATGTTGCAAGAAACAATTTTATATTATGACTTTTTCTGATTTATCAACATTGCAAGAAACGATTTTTGTGACTATTGTGTCAAAACGAATAATTCAGCTTGTAAACCTGGGGAATACTTGTAAAAATGAAAAATGTAATATCAAGTTTGGTTTTAACTGGCACGTTTCCTGTATTTCTTTTCTAACCAAGACACCATTCCTGATGTATAAATGTCATATTCCGTAAAAGCCTTTATGTACAAATTAGAATGCTATTTAATAGTTCATTGGTTTAACTTTATAACGGAAGTGAACGAAGCTTTGAAAGAGAAAACAAGACTTTCAGAAATACCAGTTAACATGGCATGATATATTAAACTCACAGACTTCAAAGTATTAATTATTATAATTGTTAATTTGAATATACCTTTTGCTGTCTAATCGTATGTGCATTTGTTCTATAACTGATCCCATAAAATGTTCAAATTCAGCAGCTGTTAGTGTCCCCTGTCCACCATGCTTATCTTGGTTTGCAACCTCTGAGAAGAACGTTTCCCCCATCATACTGCTAAAAGCCCTGGTGTTGTATGTTCCCGTTTTTGTCAAAGAGTATTATATAGATTTTGAGTCAATACCTGCTATTAATGCCTCCCCCAATTGTATAGGCCATCCGTTAACATATTCTGTTGGTGGAGGAAATTTACTGAAATCTACATCTCTTAATAAACGGTCTCGCAAACAGAAACGCATTTTGATTCGATCAATTGCAGATATGCCAGCCTCATCTTCCGCCTTCCACCAGTTTCTAACATGACATAGATCTGCCGCATGGATGTCTCCATTATCCCTCATGACTTTCTCGACATCAGAACTAAAATGTGTCACAGCCATTGGTACCGACATGGGATCGATAACATCTTCTACCATTACTGAGGTCAAAGATGTTTTTCTTGTCGATGCTGCTTTTAGCCAAGGTTTGCTGCTCAATCTCTATATACCTCCTTTGCAAACCTTCCGTTTAGTTCGAGTGAGTAAGTGAGACGAATCTATGCATCTTACTTCGAGTTGTTGCCGATCATAGCTGAATTCCGGAATATAAAACCAATAGTTCGGATAGGATCCTATTACTTTAATTTCATCATTGATCGGCGACTGTGTTTTCCAAGTCTGTAACCTTTCAGGCCAAGCATACTCCGTATAGGCAATGTTTAAAGCAGTTTTTGGAACATTTCCCACAGTCAGAACACCGAGTGCATATTCGCTTTAACGTTTAACTTGGTACTGTCTTAGGGCATGTTTTTTGGTTTGTTCGAGATGCTTCTTCCTGTCAAATCACACAAGGCCGAGACCTTTTCCAATTTTGTTGCATTTAATTTAATGGTCATTAAATGTTTACTTTTAAAATATCTCAAAATGACTTTCAAATCTGCATCGCACAGATTCATCAGCTCATCTGCAGACCGAAAAGCAGAAGAAATGTATTGTATATCACGACTATCCCATACGCCCTTTTTATTTGCAAATTTATCAGTCTTCAAAGAATTGAGAATTGCAACTGTATCTTTTTCTGACATATTGCACTGTTGACTCTGCACATTTCCCCCGTTTCCTTGTTTCGTAGGTGTGTTATCTTTTGCATTGCTTTAGACGACACAGTACGTGGTAAGATCGCAGACATATCATCATCACCATCTGTATCATTTTTATGCAACAGAGATGTTACATAATTCCCCAAGGGCGCATTTGATATGTTTCAAGTAAGTAGTTCTGTCGCAGTATTTTCATCTTCAACCATATCTTGCATGACCTCAATATATATTCCTAACGCTGAACAGATTTTATTCGTTACATTGATAACTTCATCTGTTACCATATCGCCAACGCACAGGTTTTCTTCGCTAGATCCTTTGTTCCCTTCATGGTTACTGCCTGCTGATTTACAGTCTTTTCTGCTTTTTACCCAACCTCTATCAGTCAGCGCTGGCAAGTGAATTCTGCTGTTTGTTGCAACAATGCCCCTTGAATTGTCATGCCACCAAGATCTCTTTTTATTCAAACCACTAAATATTCTGACAATTTTTGATTTTTGCATTTTCTCAATGTCTTTCCATACGTTCTTTTGAAGTTGTAGAATAGTCAGAGGTCCTCCTTTAATATTCCTTACAGCTATATTGTGCCACTGACTATCAAATGATGAACATGGTATATGTATTCCATTCTGATGGCATTGGTTATGAACTTCTTCAACTATCCGCCGAGCAATTGCGTATTCAGACTATATCCTTTCGGGAACCAGCACACTGGAGCCCATCGCATAGGATCTTTTGACCAATTCCTATCAAGATCACAACAAAGAAATACAACTGCTTCTGACGCCTTTTCTCTTTGTAGTTCATATCCATCGTTTATCAGCTGAGTAATATCGGAAAGTAATTTTACCATATCTTTAGTTGTCACATTTGTACTAGTTTTTGTAGTATTCTGCATAAACACAGCCGATGGAAATTCTCCTAAAAACTTTGCTTCAGTGCTGGCTTCTTTTATTTCTGTTCGGATGTCTCTTACCTTTTCTGACAGTTTATTTGGTCTTGTCGGTTTTTCTTGGCCATATAATGAGTCGCTCTCTTTCATTGCTTTTTTAAATAACGTCTCATTATATTGGATTTCGAAAACGCTTGTAATGTCAGGTCGCCAGCAGACATACAGAAGCTTATTTACGTGCAAGGCTTCCATCTTAGCTAAGCATTGAAGAACGTATCTTTCAGGTAACGTATCATGTATTTTCCTAACAGGACATTTTATCTCCACACCCATTATGTCTAGTATCACCATTTTCACTTCTTTTTCGCAGACTACCATCTGGTGAAATAACCATAAATAATTTTTCATCATACTTCATACATATACACCCTTCTTCATATAATATCATTTCTGGATACAATACCGGAAGTATTTTTCCGGTAATTGTAGCAACTGCATTAATTTCATTTTGTGTTCCGTACTCCAAATATGCCTGTACTTCTGTTGACTTTTCCTTTTCTGGGACATTACATATAACCCTATCAAAATGTTCTTGTTCTTTTTGTAACCCATCAAGTCCAAGAGCAGCATATATAGTACTTCCTGAAACTCTGGCTTCTTTTCTAAGTACATGCCATCTGTCAGATCGTTGCTTTATAAGCCGTGTGTTATCTGATTCCATGTCCGGAATACTTTCATAGTTGCAACAATCCTGTAGGAAAACATTCTTTCCTGACACAAAAAAGTGTTTGATTCCTGTAGTATTGAAATGTACAAACTAATTTTTTCTATTGTTATTTCATAGAATTGTAGGAAAGCGTCGATATCGTACAAAAAGGCATTAATTGCGCTGATGACATATACGAAATGACCACGTCTCCAGTCATCTCCAGACCTGTCTATAAATTTAGCTTTAGCGTATTGTTTCTTTTCTTTCACCTTTCTACATACTTTTGCATAATTTGCTAAAACTATTAAACTCTCTTTCAATACATTTATTGCTTTTTTCTTAATTTCGGAAGGCAGATACATAAGATTTTCAGTTCTATTAAAATATTTAAAATCAAAAGCTACCGATTTGACTGAATGTAACTCCCTTTCCATTTTCTGCTTTTTCTGTGAAAGAGATAACCCATCTTCGAAACCGAGTAAATCTACATTCCCACAAGTCTCTGTCAAACCAGGTTTTAATTTCTTTCCATCGTAAGATAGACAAGCAGATGTGGTTTTCAGGGCAGATGCAACGTTTTGCATGACATCCGGGTAAATACCGGGTTTTCGAGGTTTACCTGTTTCTGGCCCATATGGTGAAAAGTTCCTGAGAATAGAGATGTCCGGAACAGCGAAATTGATATCAGACATTTCTGGCCTTAATTTTCCGGAAACAGCTTTTCCAAAAGTGATTTCGGTGGTATTTTTTAATCCACTCATAAATCTAATAAATTTACCACCGAACAATCGCCATCCTTATTTCCAAAATGTTTTTGTTTCGTTACTGTAGCGCATTGATTATTCTTGTCTTCAACTTCAAAGAGAGACGTTTTTGAAAACTTTCGGGGCAACTCCATTGATGTCAAGTTCTCTAGCAAAATTATTGTCTGCGGTGACTTAAGTTTTTCACTCGATTTAAAACCTTTCGGCCGAAACATCATTTTCTTCGCTGGTGAATTAACAGTTGCAAAGTTCGACTTAGTCTTGAACGGATACATCTTCGAAGGCGTCTTCATTTCAACCGGTTTCATTTTTTTCAAAAATGGACTTTTGGTAGGAGTAGTATCGATCTTTTTTTCTTTTTCCGCATGTCTTTTCCGGTTTTCAGCTTTCACGGGGTGTAAATTTAGTTTTGATTTTTTTGGTCATTTTCACTGTTCAAGGTACCTGACAAGGAAGGAAAAGATAAAAATTATTGTCGAAAATATAACACGGTGTGTTCCCTACATCGTGTAATTGTATAATGTGCCCTACATCATTTCTTGAAATACTTTGATAATGAGGTTATTATTTGAGTATCGAGTACAATTGTTGTGTTGCTACCTCAAAAATCCATTCCGATTTAAAACACATTGCAAAATTATAACTACAATGGTAGTTACACGTCTTTGGCACTGTTCCTGCAATTTTAAGGCAAAAGTGTGCCCCTATCCCGGCTGTCAAAAAATCTTTGTCCGAAGTGTTTGAATAAACTGCCAGGTTTTAGGATAGACTTTTGACAACCGAGTGTTGTTCATAAAAGTAAATTCATGCAATTCAAGAATATTAACTTCGAATCGCTTGTTTTCGCCGCCATTTTTATGAAATTTTGTGTTACCGAATCCCAATTTGTGACGTACCTTCTCCCCCTGATGATGTCAGTGATACAACCCGTTTTTGTGGTACTGTGTAGTGGTAGGATGTGATCATGAACCGTATCTCTATCAGCTTCTGTCAATAAAACATCACCACTTGCAAGGCTA
This sequence comes from Tegillarca granosa, assembly GCA_029721355.1. Classification (NCBI taxonomy): domain Eukaryota; kingdom Metazoa; phylum Mollusca; class Bivalvia; order Arcoida; family Arcidae; genus Tegillarca; species Tegillarca granosa. Next base: position 661,327 of record JARBDR010000252.1, on the reverse strand, counting down.
CACATAATTTCCTCAATTTCTATATTGTCGTCTATAACAATATCATCATAAATATTTTTATCATCGAATGACACATCAATGGCTTTGCGAAATGGCGACGCATCTAATAAAAAATCGCCGAATTCTTGTTCGCCGTAAGCAGCTGTGCGAGCCATCATGCAACAACAATTATAAGTTGCAGACGAATTTGTTTCTCAGCGAATTTACGATCATTCATTATATTTTGCTCAATGCGTTGTTTTATAAAACTATTTAAAACATGGAAAAAATTGTTGATTTTTTTTTTTTTGATTGATTATTTTAAGTCATTGTAAAGTGTTGCGAGTGTTAACCTACTTTTTCAATACTGTCGCCATTTTAAACATTGGTCTTTAGATAACCGTGGAAAACACCGAAAGTAGTTCGTCAAAAGTGAAGTGTTATACGTTATGCATTGTTAAAAATGACGTTATTTAGAACACATGGACCAATGAAAACGCATTAAATTGAGGTATCACGCACAGTTTTTAATTATTTGTTCAATAATTACAGTTAATTATTTTAACTTCTGAGTTGTTAATAAAATATTTCGATTAATTAATGTTAAATCAAATGATAAGTTTGCTTTTGTTTTGCAAAGAGGGAGAGAGAGAGGGTGTGTGTGTGTGTGTGTGTGTGTGTGTGTGTATTGAGTTTATATGCATCTAAAAGAAAATTGATTGGACTCGGGTTTCCCTACATATGTAATATTTATACTGCCTCGTGATCCTATAGTTTTATAAAATGTGTGTGCAATTGTACGTGTGATAATTTGATTTGTATACACAGAACCTGGAGAAAAATATCAAGTTCAAATACGCGATTTTCTTCTAAATTTCACTTCAAAAACAGTATTTTCTGGAATTTCGAACAATTTTTGTTCCAAAAATAAAATACTTGATATTGATGTGTCCAAAATTAAATGCCCTTTCATAGAAAGTATTTTTATTCAAATGAGTAAAAAGTGCCTAATCCAATTTTGCAAAATTTTGGTATATTACATATCGTTCCTGACGTAATAAAATTTACCTTTAGTGAGTTAGTTTTTAAACTGGTCAAATAGTTAACCTTGGAAACAATAATTTTACATAAAAATCCAGATTTTTGCCCACAATTTATTACAAAAAATGAACAATTTCCATTCAGAAATAAACTTATTTGGAAAAATTTGTATTTTTAATGAAGAAGAAAACTTAAAAACGCCCGAAAACTTTTGTCCAGTGTTGTATAAGTGCCAGCTCAAAACAAAAAATAACGTGTTACTGACTTATCAGAATTTATAATGCCACTCAGTTTAGATTGAAATAATAAATAAATAAATAAAATATAAAATGAGTACAGTTTGACAGTGAATACCCTTCTTATATCCGTATTATTCGCTGTATGCAACCGAACATTTTTTTCGACAGTTTAAATGTTGCAACGTTTTCCCTAAAGTGCTTCTTCAAAATTCTTCACTTTTTGGATTTTTGCTTTTTTCAATATTAAAAGGAACCTTTACATTAAAAGCTAGGATGGAAAAGTTGCCAAATATCAGATAAAATTTAGAAGGTCACCATTATCAAAGCGAACAATCGATTTGGGTCATGATGTTATAATCTGAAGAAAAGACCCAAAAGTGGATGGAATTTGCAATTTTGTCCAAAATATCGACTTTTATAAGGCGTTATATAAGACCCCGTCGCTTCGTAGATTGAAAGTTAAAAGGAACCTCGAAAATAAAAGTTATTTTAATAAACACAAGGTTATAGTTTTGGTACCGGTGTAGGGTTAAATAATATAGCAGAGATTTGTTCCGCCAAATGGCGAAAGCTCCATATGGCGGCAAATTTAAATTATATGTTCTTAACGAGTCATTGAGAAAAATGATAAATCATTATGCAATATGGCGGATATGCAAATTTATGAGCGAACTCCTTTTTAGGTATGTAGTGTCACTGATGAGGAATGATTTTCCGAAATGTGCACATCTGGCACATCAACATTTAGGTATTTGTTATATTGTCAATATGGAGGTTTACGTGAATTTGCACAAAATTTTTAACTCACCAGTATATGATTGTGGTATGGTGGTAATACAAATTTCGTCGTTTTATTCGTTCTAAGAACATGTACACGCTTTTGCGGCGTATGACTTTCTATTATTATATATATCTATGTTTTATGATCGGATTTTAACGGTGATTTATTTAGTCATTTATGTTTAAATTGAAATATACAGTGCAAAGTGTCATTCAAAGCAAATGTTTACATTATAGTACTGCAGATTGACCAAATGCTGTATCATTAAATTTATTCTAAATTCAATAAAAAGCTTCAAGTGCATGCTGAATCCGGATTGTTGAATGGTGTAAGGCGCTTTGTACTCTATCAAAACTGACTGGATATGTCAGAGAATCTTGACTTTTGTGTAAAACACTCAACTTAAGAATTATTCAATAGTATTACTTGTGCATCAAATGTCATATAAGTAAACAGATTCATATATATTTGCATGCTGAAGTATATACACTTATAACATAAGACGGTAAATTGATTTAATTTGGCGGGAACACTCTTTCATACAGATGCAATTTTATATTTTTCAATAAGATAGAAGGTGTAACTAACAAATCTTTCCTTATAAACATGGTTTTAAATTCATAACTAATATTATTAATACTGTTTTAATGTCTTTTTCCTGTTATCCTCCTTCTGTCAGCCTAGATCTGTCGTTTTTCTTTCTATTTCCTCGCCTTTCCTTACGTCCGACCTGTTTTTCTTACAAACGTATTTTTTTATTCAATCTATCCAACAATATAGCAAAATAATCGTTTTGTCGTGTTGTATTTCTGACTTATATTAGTAGTCTAACCTTTACTTTATTTTCCGTCCGTCTGTGTTCCTTTACATCCGTCCCTCGTTTCTATGTCCTCTACCATATCGGCCGTTTTCATTGATATTTTCTGGTTTTCTTTTTTAACCCAATGTTTTGTCTTCCTTTTACCTCTATTTTACTGTTTATTTGCCATCATACTCTTGTTTATCCGTTCTCCTCATGACGTCTCTTATATCCGCCGTTTTTATTTAATTCTTTGGTTTGTTCAATGCTATAATTAATTTGTCTGTCGATGCCCGTTTTGTCTTTTATAACCCGTCTTTTATTGTCCCTCCTACTTGTTCGTCCGTTTTCCTACGATGGTCCTAAATCTTTTTTATGATTTTTTCTTTTTTGTAAGATAACAATCCGTTCTTCGTTTGATGTTGCTTATGTATTATGTATACGTCAACTCATAGAGAAACATAAGACTGTTGAATTTATTAAAATAATATCGTATGACAGAACATATAATTACATAATTATACGCTAATGCGACTTGTTTGGCAACTTATGGTTTCATAGCAGGTTTTTGGAAACAGAGCTATAATAGTTTAACGAGAAGCGGTGGCTAAATGGATAAACCTGGCCTTTTGAAAATGATAAAATGTTATTGTTTCGTTTAAAAAATTAGGTTCTTTCTCTATTCTATATATGCCATATTACAATATTTTGACAAATAAAATTATACTGGTAAAAACACTATTTAAGCGTGCAAATTTTAAACCAGACGGAAAACATTATCGTAATGAGTAATTTTACGTTATTTGTATACTTTTTATAGACTTTATTTACGACGTTCTGAGATGTTTCGGTGTCCATTATCTCGTAATTTTATTTTTATATTTAGCAGCCGATACCGCCAGGATTAGATGCATAAACATTTTCTTGCTGAAGCTTTAGCTTCATCCTCTTATTTCTGAGCATTTTTTCTTTTTATACATGGCGTAATTTAAGCGACATCAGTAATTATTATATTGTAATAATTTGTAATCTGAACAAATTTCTGTCACATTTAACTCCAAATTTACATTTTAGCGATAATAAATCATCTTGGATTTAATTGAAATATTTAATGGGTGTTATGTCACAGTCAAGAATATTTCCCTTATATCGAGACGTAATTTACCTTGGACATCTGACATTTTCTTAATTTTAGAATTTCAAACTAGGCTTTTTGATTTCAAAAATAAGTATCTTTATGTTTGACTGATATATAACATACCGGGAATATTATTTTTTACACGTTTAAAGATCATTCAAATCAGGTATATTTGAAGATTACAAATTTATGCAAAGCAAAAGCATCAATTAATTTCTGATTCGGGCGACGGTGAACTCTCAGTTAAGTATTATCTGTTTATCATAAGAAACACAATGCAAAAACAAAGTGACAGAAAGTTTTTCAAATTAAAGTTGGTCTAAAGCGCGATTACGGACCTCAGGGTCTCTCACCGCCTGCGCTTGAAACGAACAAGGGACAGATCGTTGTGTGAGAAAGTTAGTCAGTTAGCTTGCCGTAGGTTGGTGGTTTTCACCGGGCACGCCAGTGTCCTTCGCCATCCCAGAAAAGAATCTAGTGTTGCATGTATAAACATGTTCTACAATGAATAGAACAATCTAGGGAAAATAAATTCGAGTTAATATTATTTTATGAAATTTAAACAAAGTTATAAGGGAGTAAACTCCTGTGTGTTTATAAAATAAAGTACCACCTACCTTTCTGAACAATTTTTAAATTTTAGATATATAAGATACAATGTACATTTTCTGCAATCATTAATACTTGTAATAGATTCAATTTAAAAGAAATAATTTATATTGGCTTTACCTGTACTGGCTTCACATGCTGGGACATATATCAAAACATTTTTAACATGCATAAAGATCTGTTAAGCATTCCTCATTTGTTTTCTCTTTATTTGTTCACTTTCTGCATAATTTTATTATAATCGACGTGAGTCGTTCTGTTGTTAAATTTGTATTCACATGCGAAACAGAAGTCCCATGTATTTACACTTATGAGCCCCCTTTAAACCAGAACTGGATTTTCCTTCATACACAAAGGAACTAAAACTTATGAATATTTTTAAGATTTAGAAATAAAATGCAAGTTTTATTTATTTGATTTATTTGTCCATACCTTTATCAAAATTAATGACTATTTGCGACACTTGAGATCATCCTCGGTTTTAACTTTGACGGTGAATTTTGATGTGATCTGCAATTTTGGCTTTAAACTTTGTACTTCATATTAGTCGTACTTATTAAATGTTATTGAGTTTGCTGATAGTTTAAAATGCTCTCTATCCGCCATGTATTAAGTATTAGGTAAATTCTAGTGTGAAAAGGTTTGTCAGTTTGCTTTCCGAAGGCCTGTGTTTTTGTTTTTTAATTTTCGCCAACATTCCAGAAGTAAATTAAACTTAAGCGCAAAACACTACTACTCCTCTTTTTTCTCTTCTATATTTTACCACTGCGACAGCTCAATTGGTAGAGTGCTCGCTCTGTACGTAGGAAGTCGTGAGTCAAGATTTGAAAGTTGGTAGTGACTCTTCTTTCGCCAACCACTAGGCATTGTAAATTAAAAGTCACGGTTCTTTCGGATGGGTAGTTAAAATAAACGGTGTCTCGTCATATGGTAGGCCTTGCACGAATAAAAAGCCCTGCTGTATAATGCCATCAGCGCAACTCACATTTATCACCATTTCTCAACTCTACTCATAGGGACATTTATCATCATTTCTCAACTCTACTCATTCACTTGTATATAGTGGCGGGGTCTTGGTGGTTGAGTTGTCTAATGCGTGCACTTATAAATCACATCGCCTCTCACCGACTTGGATCTAATTAAGCAAACTTACCAGTCCTTGTCCGAATCACAACCCCAGAAAACAAAGGAAAAAATTTGAAAGCTGGCAAAATTAGCTATACACGTGAGCTTCTTTCAAGGAAGTGAGGCCAGGTGATTCGGAAAGGTTAGCTTCCTCTGTCTAACTAGCTACATCCGCCACTTGAAGATCAATTTTAAGAATGAAAGGAAAAAAGAACTATGTTCAGTCAAATATATCCAGTATAAGTTTGGATACTGTGACAACATACTTATATACAATAGTGTCCAACCCGGGACATACCCTAGTGTGAGAAATTTGTCAGTTCGCGTGTCGAAGGTCAGTGATCAGTTTTCTCCGGACACTCCGGCTTGCCTCACCATCCCTTAAAAATTGAAAAAAATTCTGACTAGGGCCTGAAACACCATTACTTCAATTGACTTTCCTATGTTGTAGTCATTGTCATTCTGATTTTAATGTTACATTGTATTGTCATTTACACGTTTAAATGCATTTACTCTGATATAAATGTGCCATACAATACATACAACAAACTGTGGAAAATAAATTCGAGTTGGTTATATATATATTTTTTAATTTAACAAAGTTATAAGGGAGTGAACTCTTTGAATTTATTAAAAAAAGTATCACCTCCTTTCTGAATAATTTTTACATTTTAGATATATAATTTTTTCAATCATTACTACTTGTTATTCAGTAACTTTAAAAAATATCTTTGTACTGGCTTGACATGCTGGAACATCGATCGTTTTTTATGCTCGTCATTGTTCTTATATTTTTTTCTAGTTTGTTCACTTGCTGTATGATTTTATTATAAACCACGTGACACAATCGGTCTGAAAACTTGAATACGTTCCATTATTAAATTGCTTCCTTTACGATACCTTACAACAAGGAAATCTAACGTTATCTTGTTACTTATGTTAACTATCATACCTACTTTAAAACATCATCTTTGTTTAAAATGTTCTTATAGCTGTTGTCTTTGATAACCATTTTGCTATCATTCAATGATAATCTTTCCTTACGCATACTAGTAAAATTTTTAAAGACCATGGCAACTGCGTTTTTTAAATTGCATTGTGCATATGGCAATGTTAAATTACATGTAAACAATTTTTTTAATCTTTAAAGTTTAATAAAAAAAACAAGTTTATGTAAACGTCAGATGTGCTAGTTTTTATTATACTCTGTAGAGCGCACTAAGTACAACTTTATCTTAAGGTTCTAGGTCACGTCACGCATAACTAGTCGATTTTCTATGCCCTTTTATTATAAGTCTGATTGGTTTTGTTAAATATATAATTAAAGTATTTACAGAAATGCATAGTTTATTTTATAGATACCTGCAATGTGCAACAATATTTCTTTAAACCTATTAATTCATGTAATAAGACCGCATTTAGCTTAGCTTCTAGTGTACTAAACACAGTCTATTTGTGCGAAATTTATACCTTCTTTTATATATATACGTGTGTGTGTGTGTGTGTGTGTGTGTGTGTGTGTGTGTGTAAAGGAAGTTAAATTACGCAGAAATATATATTTATCACCAGCCGTTTTTTAGAAATCATGGGATATACAATTACAATATTTACTCTTATAAAGCCCTTCATACCAAAACTGAATTTTTCTAAATACACAAATGAAGTAAAACTTGTTAATCACGCCAAGGTTAATAAATAGTTTACAATTCTTTAAAGATTTAGAGATAAGACACAAACATACCAGTCCGTGTCCAAATCATGCCACCCAAAAAAAAAATAAAAACAAAACAAAACAAACAAAAAAAAAAAACAAAGTAAAAAGTAAAGTGAAAGCTGGAAAATTTAATTCTACACCTGAACTTCCATCAAGGAAATTTAGGCCGAGTGTTCTGAAAGAAGTGGACTAATGGTGTTTTGCACCCCAATCAAGATTCTTTTACTTATTTCGAGGCGGTCAGTTTTGGAATGGTGGAGGTAACCGGAGAAAACCATCTTCCTTCTGCAAGCAAACAGTCAAACTTTCTCACGCTATGATCAATCGTGAGTGGGATTCGAACACAGGCGTTGAGAGGCACTGTGAAGGATAATCACCTCCTCTTTAGCTAGCTACACTTTTTCCATGCACAACAAGTAAATATGTCAGAATTTAAAAAAGAGAATGTAGATTCAAAAACAATCCTGTAAAATTTTATGCCTATTTCGAAAATTGCTTCCTTATCAGCGACATTAGGGCCAGAATAATTTGACTGATAAAACAGGTAATTCAATCATTTAACAAATATTGCATCTAAAGTTTTCAAATTATTCGAAATTAAATGTGGTTAAAAATGCTTTGCATGATAAAAAAATTGCATAATGACAAAAAATAAATAAATAACTTTATTTATTTATTTATTTATTTATTATTTTTTTAATATTAAAATAAAAAGGCGAACTGATAAAGCTACCTTATTTTGTACAATAGGTATCATGTACCTACAGTATCTCGCGTTTTATAATGAATAAAAAGGGTCGCATTGGTGTTATCTGCCATTCTTGTCTAAAGTTTTTTTCTCTTTAATTCTACTTGGATTAAACCAGATTACTGGATTTTGCACAATATATCCATATTTTCGGCTGTCATCGGCATTCTTAAATCCGTAACCAACCTCTGCCTTTAATTCAGAAACTAATCAAAAGACTTTAAATAAGTTCATCAGGTCAGAGTCCTGGTTCACATTTAATCATCAATAATTAGTTGGAACAAACTACAAAATCTATAGCTTAATCGATTAATTACTGGCTTTTTACTTTGTTAATTAAATAAGTGATATAAAAATCCAAAAATGCTTATAGAATCTTTAACTTTCAAAATAAACATCTTTTATTCATTGTTGTATTTGTTTAATTATTTATTATAACCATTTTCTTATTCAGACTAATTATTAAAACGAATTTATATTCAAAAACAATTTTTGACAGCTGCTTCCTGCATGCATACTAGTTTATATTAATGTCTGTACAGTATATTCATTGCAATTTTTTTAATATACTCTGGTTCTCTAGTCGATAGTTTGTCCACTTAATGACGAATTCAAATTGTTAAATCTTGTATTTGTCTGAACAGCCAGACTTCCTGATCTAATAAACGATTTACTACTGGGCAATCCGTGCAATATCGGGCTTCTTACTATACTATTTACACTTTATAATGTCTTGAGCGATATCCGTGTTTTGAGCTATCCAATAACATTTTAATAGAAATTTTATAGCACTTAGATAATTAATCCCACTTATTCATTTAGCCAATCTCTTATTCCTTTTCTTTCTTCTAGTTTTAATAAGTCAGTTCATATGACATCAAACGACTCTGGAAATTCAGTTAATAGAGTGGTCTCTTTATATGTTGAGATCACTGTTCATATCTGACAAAGACATGAAGTCGAAGACTCTTATGTAAAAATATGAACCGTCATTCGAAAAATGCATTATTTCTTATCTGATCGGACAATTTTTGTGTTGTTTGTAAAATGTTTATCGTAAAAATATGGGATTCTAGGACATTTATCTAACCTTTCCCTCATCTGCCACAATAAACACTTATCTGTCTTTAAAAAATCTATGGATAATTTTAAAAAAAATATCCCTCCTTTATTTGACACGATATGGCGGAAATAGTATTTATCTTTATTATAATCAATAATTATTCAACAACTGATATCGGGTAAAAATAAAAGTTTACATTTTTATATTGAAAGTAAATTGATAAGGTGGCGGTGCTTGCTGCATGCTTGTAGATGTCGGGGTTGCTTATCCAAAATAGGACGGATTGTAGGTTATTGAACAGTTAGCAAATCCCTAGTGTTATTTCTTACAAAAACTTCACGTATGTGCAAAAAGTAGAACATAATATTTCGTGTTTCAAAACCAGCATGGCTGAATGCTTGTATTACAGAAGGTCGGACGTACTAAGCTGTTATGTCAAACAGCACTTTTGCTATGTCGGCATTATTCTTTTAAGGAATGTTCAGCAAGTTCATTATCGAATGTGCTTTTTTCTCTCTCTATGCTTCGAATTTTTGTAAACATAAGCACGTGTTTGAGTTTTGCAACTGCTGATGTATTGTCTTACGCGGTGAAAAGTCGATCAGTGTGGTAATGTGGCAGACTCTTTTGACACAGGAGGTTTAAAGAACAGTGGTTCTTGAACGCTTTATACAAAGAAAACATTGGGGTTGTAAATATAAATAAAAAAAAAAAACCCAAGGGTGTAGACCAAGTAGTTGTATGTTAAAGAACCACCCATGCACATTGCCCTAAGCTCAATGAGAAGTTTTTTTCAAATTTCACTTCCTATATATATATATTACAGACACAACGAGATACGCTGTTCGGCCAATATCAAATGATGTCTTCTATTTTGTTTTTTATAGAAAAATAAATTCGCATTAAAAATTTTAAATGCCATTGGCATTGAAGGAGGATTTAGCCCTTTCTTGTCGCTAATAAAACATTTATTCATTTGTTTCTGATTCATTAATTTAAAAATCTTAATTCAAACGTTTCAATTTATTTAGATTGCATTTTCTAAATAATCTTCATTTTTTCAAATATAGAACATGGTTTGTTTCTGACTGTTAGTTTTATTTACAAGAATAAATGTAACATAAATGATGTTCATAACTACAGGCCAATAACATTGTTAAGTTTTAAAAGTATTAAAATGATTTACTTCTATATTAAGTAGTAGGCTGGACAAGTTGATGAATATGAAGTCTGAAAAACAATATTTTTGTATTTTTATTCTTTTTTTTTTTGTTCTTTCTATTAGGCACAATTATCTATTTTGTGCCTTCATTCAATTTAAAGGTTCTTTTGATAATGATTGAAGACCAATTTATGACAAAAGTTAATCAGTAATATTTCTGGTATACGTTTTAATTTTATTGTTTATATGTATCAAAATATCAAATCTAGAATATCTATAAATGGAGTCTATCGAGATTTTTCCGGGTAATACTGGTGTGCGACAGGTAGATAAATTAAACTCTATTTCTGTTTGCCTAATGACAAAAAAAAAAAAAAAAAAGAAAGAAAGAAAAAATAAGAAAAGTAAATTCTTTACTACTGATGCTACTTCAATAGGAAAAATAATTAGGATACTTTTTTCAGTAGACTTGATTGTTTATGGGGATTTGATTGTTTATGGGGATTTAGCAAGATATCTATTAATGGTTACCGTTAAAACTAGAAATGAAAGTTTTTTGGTTCCAGTATTTTCGTCAGTAGTACGATCAGGTGTGCAATTGTATAAATAGCGTCATGGTGGGAAAAGATGGTGTATATTTTCCAAAATTTTAAAGTGTAATACAGAAAGTTTTATATCATCAGAAAGTGAAAATCATTTTCTTTTTAACGAACATTTAGATAATAAATTTACTAGAAGAAATATTATAACTTTCGCGAATCTTTGTTGAAAAACGCGTCAGAATCTCCGCGTAACCAGTAACAAACGCCATCTGCATGTTCGGCAGTTTTTTGTACCAGCGATGAATATATCGAGTTTAATCCCCTGACCAGAAGTTTCTAACATAAAGGAGTTACCAAGCAACAATATTATCAGCTGGACAGAAAATATACAAGTGAAAGCTTTTTCACAGGTTAATATAATGTCAGGAAAAGTGTAACCTTTGGGTACAAGGAGAATATATGGCGTATTTAAATGTACGTTTTGATTCAATGCACAATCAAATAAGACAAATTCATGTTATTATTATCAGTACATTACCCAAGCTATCATCTGTACATGTTTCACTATGAAATTGTCACCATTAGCACTATAATCCTTTTTACCAGGTAAAACCGCTTTGTATCCATGACGTTTTTCTCTATTTCTGCGGTACACGCTTCTACACTTTAACGGCACTAGACAAATTTTATTTTAGAGTTTTGCTTTATATTTTGGAATTTTAACATATATAAACCACTCTTTTATATAATATAAACATTCAAAGATGTTTTTTACATTAAAAGATTTTGTAAAGCAAACAAGCGCAGGTAACCTATGTCTAACCATGGTCAAATTTGCAAGTATGCCCTGTCGTGTTTGGCAGTGGTTGACTTATCAAATAGTCAGCTTGAAAATATTGCATACATGTTCAATCCGCAAAATAAAATATATTTATATCATAATAAAGTGTATTTATTTCTTGATCAATTTATTATTATTATTATCATTATTGTTATTATTATTATTATTATTTTTTACATAAAATATGAGAAATTGTCAGTTTAAACCTACCAACTTTTCAATTCTGATAACATTTCCGACGTCATTCTAATTTTCTTGCCTACGGATAACATTTCCAACGTCATTCTAATTTTCTTGCCAACGGTTACTCAAAAATGTAGGTTACCTTTCTTTCTCATTTTAATGATTGTCTTTTCTGTATTAAAACCGAAATTCTGTCATCAGAAAGTGCATATCCTGTACTAAAGCTTTATGTAAAACATTTGGTTTATAACCCCACTATATTCCGACAATCAGAAAACCCCAGGTAAAGCCATTTTTTCGGCAAAAAAATCAACAATTTTCAACTATTCGCGAAGAGAATTTTTTATTAATCTTAAGGAATAATCTAGTTATCTCGATCGCCCGCAGGGGTCGAATCCACAGCCGTAAGACGCAGTTGGTCTTGGAGGCTAATTCCTTAACCACTTGGCCACTGCGGTACCAGATTTAAGAGTTTGATTTGCTTCCACAATTGGATCCTGATATGTTAGCTTTGCTGTAGTTTACACCCTCGTTTATCGTCTGCAATGGTCAGGTTGGATGCCCGAGACTTCCCCCTCCTTGTAATAAGCTAATGGCGAAGTTGCAGAAATGTATACCTACATTGCATAAAATGAAAATACGTGAAAAAAATTTAATACAGGTAGTTATGAAGTTGGTTGATTGTTTGTTGTTGTAAGTTTTTTTCTTACATCTTGCCCTGTAAACAAGGGAATTTTTGACAGTCGTGTTTAAAATTTTAAATGGTTAAAACATTTTGGCATTGAAAATCCACCAGATTAAAACGCGATAGTATTATTGAATGTTTATGTGGAAACTACCACAAACGTTTGATTCAGCACGTGACAATCGCAGACTTCAACAAAATTTTGAATGAGTAGCCATTGTGTCCAGACATAAACAAGAAATTTTTGTTAAAATTCAAACGTGACTGTTTTATCGTTCCAGTTTAAGTAATTCAGGTACTATAATATAATAATGTTTAATCAAAAGTCAACAAAATAATAACACTATTAACAGATTTACAGTGAATAAAATACATTTTATTTTATTTAGCAAAAGAATATGAATTCATTAAACTAAGGAATTAAAAAAAAATGCCATTCTGCAGTGTTATTAATGCGTATGTACGATTCATGTTATTCAAGGGAAGTCACTCCTTTAATTTCGTCTACTGATAGAATTTGACGTTATATTGACGTTACGCAATTGTGCACCTGACCGTGCTACTGACGTTAAACTGGGGAAGACACTTGTTTTCTTTTTATAAACAGGCTTATATTAAACTACTATATGAAAGATGTTAATGTTTTGGATGTGATAAATATTTAAAAACTAGTTTCTTTTTATTGTGAAAAGCGATAGTTTATTAGAGATGCGAAAGATATACGTACCAGCATTTTTCAAGAAAATGCAAATTTATAAAGTTTTATTAACTTTTACTACAAAGAAACCGTCAACAGTTTTTAATTTATGTAAATTCATTTTCGCTCTAAATGAAAGTCAACGTTCCGGGTTAAGCATGACGTGTATTCCCCCTCGCATGGTAGTCGTTTATTGGATATTGTAATGTACATGAAATTCCCCTTTGTGGTAAATTGTTAAGTGTGAAAATTGATAACTTGAACTTGAAATACTTAGTCTAGTTACATAATACTAGGTGTCTACCTTGTACAATATATTTTTTATGAATTATTGACTTATTTAAAGATACGTTCTTGGGTAATGATATTGTATGAGATTTAACCTTAGACTTATGATGTTTCTTTTTCACAGAACAGAGAAAATGTTCATCTGGATCTTATTTGGTATATATTCTTGCAGATTTAAATGTTAGATCAAATGATGTTGAATTCTTTATATTCTTTATATTCTTTGCTTTTAGAGGGGAGATAGAGAGTGTTTTAAATGTATTTTTAAAAATCCGGTTCTAATCCTTAAAGTTATTACCTAATACAGCCTTACTTTTCCAAATTTTCGATATCAAGTTTTGGTTTGCAAATTTGCACTTTATTTCTATAATTAACTTTGTACTGATGGGTTTTGCTGCTTTCAAATTCAGTTTTCAATCGTGTTATTTCTTATAATAATTACTTTACTTCTGACGACGTGATTTAAAAATTCTTAGGGAAATAATGTCATGATTTTTTCTTTTGGCGTTAAGTATTTTAAAACTTAAGACTAGGATCTAAATATTCCGATTGTACTTATGTCTATATCTATAACCCAGAACAATAAAGCTGTCTGAATGAATAAATAGATGACGTAATAAGCAGTTTAAGGTATTGAGTTAAACACAGGAAAATAAATTAAACAATGGTATGTGTAGTATAGTGACGGAAGTAACCAAGTAAATATGATTTTATGTCATCTAAAGTGGGGTTAACAACGGGCTATATGGGAATTCAATTCTATATCTAGATTTTAACTGGAAATTGCTATATATAACGACTTTAAAAGTTGTAAAATTACCAAATTACAGTGGTTTCAATACAGAATAAAACAAAGAATAATTTCTACAAAGTATTTTTGTTCAAAATTAATATAAAAGATAGAATCCTTTGTTCATTCTGATAAAAAAGCTGATAAAAAGATCATCTTTTTAGTATTGTAAAATAATTAAAAATTTTTTAATAGAAATATTTTTTTTTTATATCTGAAAAAGACTATTATATTAATACTTATAGGAGAAGTGTTTTAGACTTATTAACCAAAATGGGAAATAAAATCCATGACCTTTGACCCTAAACCAAAATGACAAAACGCACTACAGGTGAGCTAAAATGTTTTGACAGCCTGAAAAGTGTAAAGTAATAAAATATAAATCAAATATTACGTCACATAATTCAATGAATTTGCTTTTTACAAACAAATTGATTCTTGGTATTACATAAAAAAACCTATTAAAAAAGTTATAGAAATATATGTGTAATAAGTCTATCTGAAATCATTCAGGCGTGTATTCTTGTTTAAATAGTTTTAAATTCTTCTTTACCTCAGTTACTACATTTAATGTTCAACGTTTAGTAACTATGTGAATCTAAAAATGATACTTTCAATGAGGGATATCATACTAATTTGTGTTTGTATCATTTCAATTACAAACGCTGAGATGAATGGTAAGTAGATTTGTTTTATTCAGTTACATCTCAAATTATTTTACAACGTTTATTTCTTTATAAGGTATAAATGTTATATGTGTGTGTTTGTGTTTGATGACAATATATTTTTGTCGACCGAAATATTGAAAGAATAGAAATCGGTTAGTAAATCTTTTTTTAATTTTTTTTATTAGAAAGATTAGCATTCAACTTTGGTTGAAAGAGCGAAAATCGCAAAGTTCATTTATTTTTAGTATTTGTTGGAAATAGATATATAACAAATACCAGTTAAATTTTGATGTGCCAGATGTGCACATTTCGGAAATTCATTCCTTATAGATGGGTTCAAAGTCTCACTTCTTTCAGTCATAACGATAGCTATGAATTACTTATACAACTTCAGAAATTTGAATAAAAATGTCTGTTTTTGGGACTCCTTGTAATACATAATATTTTCAAACCCCTCTGAAATATGATTTACGAACAATATAGACAAGGTAGATCTGAATTTATAGTTGGATATTCTTTTCTTATGAATAATTTATTAAAATGAATTTTACACCAGATCGACACCTACCTATAACAGTTATTATTATTTTTTTATCAACAGAATGTAACTTACAATTTTAAGCGTAATTAGAAATGAAAGAATGTTTTGTTTTGTTTTGTACAGATAGATATCAAATGAAAACCTTTAAATCGCTCCTAATGTATTTATTTATTTATTTTTTATTATTATTTTCTTTATTTATTTTTTTTAAAAATTAAGTACATATTCTAATTTAAAAAAGCACGGTATTTTTTAAAATGATAATATTTTATATACTTCAATTGAAAGTCTATATTAAACATTTGTTAGTTCATAGCTAACCGCGATGTATAGTAATTTAATTCACGTTCATGTTTACCGACTGTTAAATAATCTTTTAATTTGTTTTACATGTAAATCAACTAAAAGGTCAAATAATGAAAAGTCCGAATTAGAATTCCATCATTTATCATGAAATATTTTTTTTAAAAATTCAAAAAGAATAAATTGTTCCAATTAAAAATACAAAATTCATTTCAAATTACATGTTGACCGTCATGATGTTAAATGGCTACGGGGTTAGAATATGGCACTTCATTAGTCCCTTACCGGCGAAAGCCGAAGGGGACTTTAAAGCTTTTGTCACGTTGTCTCCGTCTGTCACGCCTCTGTTTTCCAAACCTTTTTCCACACTTTCTTTCTACAGGCTTGCAGAATTGAAACTTCTGTTTAGTATGTGACGCTACCATGATGAGTTACAGTTTATGTTCCGTTTCCATCTGCTAATTTGTACGGGAGTTATGACCCTTTGAACTTTGAAAATTCACTGAAATTTTAGTTTTCTGCTCTTGTATTACACGCTTGCAGTTAATGGATTGTTTTTGGTATGCAGATCAACCATGATGAGTTACAGATCAAGTTTACGTTTCGTTTTATATCACTAGTTTTTATGGGAGTCATGGCAATACAATACAAAACACAGTTATTAACGGTCGTTTTAATAACAGAAAATAAAGATAAAGCACATTACTATACATATTCAAAGGGCATGTAAATTGTTATACCTGATTTGCAATCATAAGGCACGAGCGACTGAGGTGTTTCAAAAATAACGATCAAACACTTCCGCGTGTCGTAATCGTATAAATAGATTAAAGAACTGAGCATATCGACACTCTCTAAGTAGGTTAATTAATAATTATTTGATAAATTACTTTTAGGTTACTCTACATTAATCATTTCGTTCCACTCTATTACTTTTGATGAAATCTTTAATATGCCTTAAGCTTGTGTTTTGTTTGCATAACCAGGACCGCTTGATCTTCTTACAAAAACTGTATTCGAGCGAAAGAAGTTGAATTTTCACTTTATACTTTTGAAAAATATTTATTGTTCGAGCGAGCGGGGGTATTCGAGTTATCGAATTTCGAGCGATCGATATATATTTACATAGGTTATAATTGGAAATTGGTCGGGACCAACAGATGACGTTCGAGCGATCTTTTACTGTACAAAAAAATGACTTAAAGAAGGAGTTAAGTTGACTTGAGTGTGTTTAACGCCCCAGTCAATAATATTTCTTTTATATCGAAACGTTTCCAGCTACAGGCGAAAGTGCATGAATTGTGCCTGTGCGTCGCGCTGATGGTATCATACAGCAGGGTTATCGTGCAACGCCTACCGTGACATTGGATCTTGTTTATTTTAAGTTCCCATCCGAAGAACCGTGACTTTCACCTCGTCAAATGCTTTTCGAAAGTACAGTCACAAGGCACTTTAAAGTCTTATGGTCAGACCCGGTTGGGGTTCGAACCCACGACCTCCCACTTACGAAGCGAGCGCTTTATCAACAGAGCTACACAGTGTTACTTTAAGAAGGTAATTAGTGATTATATATATTAAAATCTGTCTACCAAGGCCACTTGAGGCACTAAAAGTGGCCATTGTTGACAGATGACGTTCGCAGACAGGGCCAAAATTCCCAGGACCAGTTACTTCTATTTATTTGGCATTCGCTCTAACTACAAATATAAAATGAATACACAATTTAAGATTACAACTATTGTTTTGTTTGAATATTTAGGAACTTTTGAAATGATGAAAATATCGAATACCGGGCATTTATTGATTATATAATTTTATATACATTTATATATCTTTTTTCAAAATATTATTGACATGCCTGATTTACCAAGTGAGCTTAAAAACTCCCTGCATCGGTATTACAATTCTTACACTATCTAAACATCTACGCTAATCATGTGGAAACTTAAACACCAACAATAATTTTGTATGACTAAAAAGTGTGGAAAGATTAAAAATAATAGAAAAGTCACAATTGTTGACCAGTAATACATGCGTATATGTCCAAGTAACCTATTTTCTTGTGAACTTCACTGAAAATCGATGACAAAAAATCAATAACCCACTGTGAATATCCAGAAATTTCCACAGTGATTAAATCTTTTTTCGGTGGCAAGTTCTCGTTAATATATGGCTTTATTGAAGATAGTTAATGGGCAACATTTTAGAGGATTTTATTACAGGTTCTAATTAATTGGATTATTGTGATAAATGTATGAGTTGAAATAGGTAAACTTGACACTATTTTGACTATGTATACTATATTTATTTTCATTTACAAGTTTTCCATAGAACACGTCGATGATAAAATTATTTGTATTACTTTTATGTTTTGAGGTTTTACTGTTCGTCAATGACTTTTTATGACCGTTTTCCAACAAAAACATAATCCCGAGGAAAGCATTTAGTGAGCGTTGTAGACGGGATTGTTTTTTCAACCGTTTGGTCGTTATAATGACCGCTAACCGCCTTTTGTACATACATCAATACATACGTCCATCCGCCCGTCCGTCCCTCCATCCATCTATCCATCTACACCAACCAGCCACCCACCCATACAATATCTATATTTATTTGATACTAGATATGGCATTTTGTCCACATTGTTAGGCAAATAACCTGTAATTGGATACAATTGACTTACATAGGGGTGAATAGTCATGTTGGTGCCAGATTGAATACAAACACAGGGATATTTTGCTAATACAAAATTAATTCAAAATTTCCAGAAGGTTTTGTTTTATGAAATTCGATGCGTGAAAAAATTAATGTAACCAAAAGCAATTGTTCTTTTATGTACTTGTACAAACAGATGCAGATCACGAAATCATTGTCGCTGTTCCTACAGTAGGGGATATTTTAGAAAATCTATATTACACACGTTTTAAAACTTGGTACATGAAATAAAATAAAATAACTAAACAACTCCGGAATGAACAATTCAATTTGCATCTGTGCGTGCCTTTTTGAACCACGAAATTACTTCTAAATAATAACTTAACCATAAGAAAATTATGCTAATTATATAAATGTGGCTCCTTACGTATGGGGTTAATGCAGTTATGAATAACATTTAGAATATTAAAAATAACATCCTGTAATTACTACTGTCAAATAGCAATAAAAACCTGTATGACGTAGTATATAAAAGGGAATGTAGGCAATATCATGTAAAAACTAATCTCGCCCATTTGAAAATTTTGAACAGTTTTTAAGGATTACATTGAAAACATTTATCCATTTTATATTTTTGGACTGGCCAGTTTCACTGACTAGCTTTGAATCCAAATCGAGCAGATTTTAAATAGATAAAATAAATAATCAAAATAAATTATATATATATATATATATATATATATATATATATATATATATATATATATATATTAGCTTTAATAGTTGTTAATTTTCAATAGTTCTGCTTCTACCAAAATTTCAAGAATCGAGACGTTGTCGAATCAAAACATTGAGCTGGTAGGAAACATCTCAAATTTCTCAGAAATAAACACTTAAATTTCTCCAAAATAAACACTTAAATGCCGATTAAAACTGGCAGTAAACCTAAATACTTTTGTATAAAAGACATTTCCAACACCTTATCGACTTGTTTTTGATATTTTAATATATTCTTGTCACGTAGCAGTTAGTGATATCATATATCAAATCTTGAAGTATAATTAACACAAACTACATGACCAATTTAAGATGATGTCATAGGGTTTATGTCAGCATTTAGGTTTTGCATGCCTCCGTATTTTTAAAGTTCATGTAAATATATAATACAAATACCAGTTAAATTTTGATGTGTCAGATGTACACATTTCGGAAATCCATTCCTCATCAGTAACACTAAGACCGAAAAATTTGATACATAGAAATATATAAGCCAAACAGTTGAAAATAATGAATCTTAAGTTTCAAAATTATATAAATTCAAATAAATGAAGATGTGAAAAAATGAACAATATTTGAAATTTTTATTTTATTTATAAATGTCATTATTTATTTTGTGATGGAAATTTTTATTTATCTTTGTTTTTCTGCAAAATACAAAAAATAATGATCATAAATCTCAAAAAAAATTTCGAAATCTCTCAGAACTTATTTTTAGTTTTATAAAATAAATATGTATCCTTTCGGTGCAGAAAACCCTTAAAATGTTAACCGATTTCCATGAAAAATTTTGATCAATATAGCGATTGAGCTACCTTCGGGTTCATAAAAAGTGTCTAAGTGTTTGTTGAGTGAAAATTTTGATTCACTTGACATAATTAATAATTTTTGTCTGATTCGTTAATGTGAACTTAGGGAGGTTAAGACAAAACCGCGATGGAAAGTAGTTTTGATGATAAAAACATTAAAATGCCAAAAAACAAAATAATAATGATTATAAAAAAAAATCCCAAAACATGTTTTATGCAAATGCCGACTTCAATGAAAAACTGAATATCAATGCGTAGTAATCATCATTTTATTATTATTATTTTCGTCGTTTTGCACGCAATAGACAACATCGATATATTATTCCATTTTAAATTGAAATTATATGCTGTACATAAAAATATTGATGCACATGCATTTTGGACAACATCAATGACAAATACGATACTTTTCTTACATCCCTCCTGCAAAACCAAAACATTCCTTAGCTGGATTTGGATTCACATATTTTTGGAACTTTAGATTCATTAATATGCAACTGTTTTGCGTATGTTTTTTAATCTATCAACTTTTTCGGCCCCTAGTGTCACTGATGAAGAATGATTTTCCGAAATGTGCACATCTGGCACATCAAAATTTAGCAGGTTTTTGTTATATATTTATCAATATACAACAATATAAAAAATAAATGGATCTTTTACATCTAATAACTCGGTATATTATAATAACGGCTTACCTTCAACTTCATTTATTGGTAGGTAAATTTGAAGACAGTTATGAAAGTAGAAGTCCCTGGTAAAGGTTCAAGATTAATATAAGTCAAGTTCAGTCTGCGTCCAGTCCGAATTATAGACCAGACTTATTGTAATTTTGTCTAGAGCATACAATTACGGATCACAGCTTCTGTTCTAATCCCAATCGGGCAATTTGTATTATGAGAAATTTCTCAGTCCGCTTCCAAAAGGCAGATTGTTATCTTCGAGCACTCTGGGTTCTTTATCCATCTCTAAACTGATTATCTTCGAGCACTCTGGGTTCTTTATCCATCTCTAAACTGATTGCCATAACGTAAGGCACTTGTCTGGGTTGTAAACCACAAACATTTCAATATACCCTCGTGTTCAACAGGGTATTTCCATGTTTCAGAATTGTTCACATTTATTCAAATCGATGCCCGTTAATGACTGATACGACAAACTAAGCCTTTTTAACTGTTGAACGGTCTATTACCGAATGATTGGTGAAAATTTGTTTACCAGCAGATTTGGTGCTATATGAAACTAGAGAAAATTGTCAACAAATTATATTATTCGATTTTTTATACAAGATATATTTCAATTCGATTTTTTAAGTGGGAAATTACAAAGCGGCTTCGTTACTGAAGTGGAAAAAATTAGGAGTGCCAAAAAATACAGAAAAGTAATTCGTTCAAAGTTTGAAATTTAGTCTTAAACCCAAATAAAACCACATATTTTATGAAGAGCAGGAAAACGTTGTATGATTTATGTAAAGAAATATTAACTTTAGCCATAAATAATATTGAATTCGTTACTTCGAACAACTACCACTTGTAATTTTTATGTTTCATTTTGAGATTTTTTCCCTCACCGGACACTTTTACTACTGACTGGAGTCTTGTCTTGATTTAAAGATGTGCATATATAATTAATGCTACTTCGTTTGGGAGTTTATACATTTCATCTAGATATGAAATTACATTGTGATGTCGGTTTTTGCAAAAGTTGTTATAGATATGATTCCAGTGTGTATGTAAAGCTCCGGTAGCAGAAATATCTTCCTCAAGTACCAGAAAAGATGTCAACCAGATTGTAGTATTTGACCAAGTACATCCTTTGTTTTTTATCAAACGCTTCATATATATATAACACATATCAAGTTCAGATCAACAGGAGTATTAATGTCAGGAAGCAAGTTTTTCATACAGCTATCGTCAGTATTTTTCAAAGATACGAATTCTGATAAAATTTCATTGTCCTTTCGTTGTTGTGTTAAGAGGTTATTTCCTTTAAAAAAAAATTCCAGCTTTCCTGCTTAGGTTACTGAGATAAGATGGCAACAGGTATTTTTCATCAATTTAGAGTAGAATCACTGGTCTTGTATCTTGAACATCCAACTGCATTTTCCTTAACACTCCGCTAAAATATTATACAATCTTTATGTTAATTCTGTGTCAGGACATATTTCATTAACCGTGATAGTCCTGCCATGGTTTTCTGCAATCTGTCGAATACTTTTCATGCTTGATTGTAAATCCAAATTTAGCTAAGAAATGTTTTGCATGATAGAACAAAACATAGTTTAAGATTAATTTCATAATTTAAGAAAGCTTAAAATTTTGCTGAATGGTACATTTTCTGACAGCACAAAGTATTGCCAACTGAGTTATGGATACCATCGTGGAGTTTAACTCCGCCAGCAGCGATACCCGCTCAAGGGTAGTAAATATATAACACAAATACCATTCAAATTCTCATGTACCAGATGTGCACATTTTGGAAAATAATTCCTCATCAGTGACACTTAGACCGAAAAGTTTAATAGATAAAAATCATAAGCCAAACATTTGAAAGTTAATAGTTCTAAAGTTCAAAAATAATATAAATCAAAATCCAGCTAAGGAATGTTTAGCATAAGTTTACAAACAGCAGTTTTAAATAAATTTAAATTCAAGAAAGCTGAAAGTTTTACTAAATGGTACATTTTCTGATAGAACAAAGTACTGCTTAGTGAGTTATGGATACCCTCGAAGAGTCTTACTCAACCAGCAAAGGTACCTGCACAGGGGTAGTGAATATATTTCACCAATACCAGTTAAATTTTGATGCTCCAGATGTGCACATTTTGGAAATTTATTCTTTATCTGTGACACTAAGACCAAAAAGTCTGATTGATAAAAATCCTAAGCCAAACAATTGAACATTAATAAATCTAAAGTTTCAAATTATATAAATGCAAATACATACATGGTTTAACGTCAAAGGTCAAGCTCATAGCAACATACGAAGACTGGAATTGGTAATTATTTTGAAAACTATTTACTTTTTGTATAAACATGCATATAATAATAGTGTAAGTATTGATAAAACGATTATTTCGATTTCTGCTATAGGTCAAAAGATCACGTGTCAAGGTTATATCAGCCAAAAACTGATGGTTATCCTGAAAAGTATTACATTTTTGCGTAGAACTGCCGTGTGCCTCCGCAAAGTTTTGAATTTGTATATAATGAAATACATTTTAAACTATTTAATGATAATAATAACCGTGTTATTAATTATAAAGAACTCTAGTATTGACAGAGAAAAAAGTTGTTGTAGATCATTACTTATAGATTATTTAGAATTATAAATTTAAAATTAACTGAGCTTAATGAATAAAGCTTACTGAGTTCTCATTTACTTATTATGTCAAATGCTTGCATTAGATTTTTATAGGTTTTGATCAGGCGTCTTTTTGATAAATGATTGAAGGTCATATATGCAAAGGTCAAGGTCATAGCTACTTACAATAAATGGCAATGTTAATTGTCTTCAAAACTATTATCTGTTAGATATCATAGGTATTGGTATGACAATCATTGTTTTATATGATAAAAAGTAATAAGTTCAAACGTCAAGGTCAGTGCTGCATAAGAGGACTGAAATCTTTAATTAAATTGAAACTTCTTAACTTTAAAACCAAATGTCAAGATCATAAAGGCACAAGAATTCAATTTGTTAATTATCTTATAACTATAAACTTTTGTAGAGACATGTATATAAAGTTACTTAGATATTGAAATATGATAGAGTAAAGGTCAAGGTCATGGCTGCATACAAGGACTCAAATGGTTAAATGTCTCGAAATCTATTAACTTTCTGTACAGGCAAGGATGATGTAGGTATTGATAATATGATCATTTTGATATATGACTTATGGTCGTAAGTTCAAAGGTCAAGGTCATGTTGATGGAGGCATAACGAAAATGATATTGTTAATTATCTTTAAAATCTATTAATTTTTTGTATTGACAAGTATATAAAAGTTTTCGGAGGTATTGATATGACGATCATCATTGTTTGGACAAGGAATGGTATGTTGTTTTATTTGATATATGGTTCAATATCCTACCTCTCACTAGTGTCTGTGACGATGATTTGGCAATTCTGGTCACATTGGGACCTAATATAGATCATATCAGGTCAGTACATTTCCATATCTAGTCATTTATTTCCCTTGATAATCGCCAAAAGCGACCGATTGATAGTAAAAACGTCATATTTATCACATGCAGTTACTGCAAATAAGGACACAATTAATGATGTGATAATGAAACGCACTATTTTAATTTTAGAAGAATGAATATAGTCACTTTGTTTGACGGAATTGATAGTAAGTTAAATAAATGATTATTTTCACACATAACTATGGTTTGCTGTATCATCTCACTCACTATGTAAATTAATTTGAATTGATTTTTTTCTTTGTGAATAGTAGACTATAACCGTGTGCTTGACACATTATAAGACTTTTTCAGGTCTTAATTTAAAAACAAAATGTGTATGATCGGTTTGTTTAACATATGTAAAATATGTGTAAGCGATTTTTCATCCCAAACTTCTATTGCACAATGAAAAAACTATCATGTTGCTATGCATAAGTTTAAATTGGTTCTTTGGGGTGATCAGTATGGATATGGATTGTCTGACTACTACAGTTACTACTTGCGTATTACCAAAAATTAGATGACTAAATATTTCTGTTTAAGTATTGTGGCAGATTTAAAGTTGAGGAAACCGTTTTTCATCTCATTGTTAACATTTAAGAGGCACTGGAAAGGTCAGGTAATTGATCTTTAAATAGATTAGTTATTCTTTATTTGATTTATGAATAATTACTTTTATCTTATCTAATTATTTATAATTGTTTTTATTTATTCATTTATGCATATATTTATGCATTGATTTACTTACTTCATTTTATTTAATTTCATTTATTGGACATTTTCCATAAATAAAAAAGTTATTATTAGCCCCTATTATTAAAAGCATTTAATACCAACAACATAAGACATCGGTGATAAGTTTTTATAAGGTGTGTTTTATCGGATCACAACATGTTTTATCACTCATGTTTCTTGTTGGAGAAAGTCTGTGAGGTGTAAGTGAATTAATCAGGCCTGGACCTGTGCATTTTACCATTACTTACCTATACCCCATAATGGCCGTCCCGAGAGAGAGAGAGAGAGAGAGAGAGAGAGAGAGAGAGAGAGAGAGAGAGAGTAAATAATAAAATGTAAAAAATATCAAAAAAACAATACCGCGAGACAGAACAAAAAGTACGATTATGACCACTGATTTTAAAGCCGAAAAAGTTGTCGAATGGTACATTTTGTTGTGACGCGTCACATATGTGTTTATAATGTATAGATATATTGCATTAATAAGTCTTTATTTGAAATCATTCAGGCGTTAAAATGGTACATATTGTATTCTTGTATGAATAGTTTAAAATTCTTGTTTAACTCAGTTGAAAGACTTGTAAACGTAAAGCGTTCTGTATCTTTGTGAGTTTAAAAATGGTTGTTCTAAGGAAATGTCTGATAATCATTATTGTTTGTATAATTTCAATTACCTACGCTGAGACAAATGGTAAGGACAAATAGTTTTAACCAGTTATCAAGGCTTTTACAATTCAAGTTTCTTTCTTTCTGACTTAAATTTTTACAATGTAAATAAAGAATATTTTGTATGCATATAAGTGCATGGGATTTTTGGTGGTGACTTCGAGTTATCACGGTGTTCAAGTACTAATAATAGATACTTTTAAAACAACAACAACAACAACAACAACAATAATAATAATAATAATACTGTATTGAACAATTGATATCGACCGCAAATGCAAAAAAGTGTTCTTATTCTAAAATCAAGATGTATACGAACAATGAATCGGGAATTAGATACATATACATGTTTATAAGCAAACGTATTTATTACATTTGTAAGAAAATACGAACAGGTAGTTATTGATAAATTAAAAAGCAGTACAACAAGTCTATGATTTTTATGCAGTACTCAGTACCATCGGGTCAGTCGTTTAAATCAAGCTTGGAGTAATAAAGTCGAAAGTTGAACTGTTATCGACAGCAGCATCTTACTCGACTGCTGTAATTAGAGTAGGGGATTGGCGTACCTGTTAGACTCACAGGAGTTGGTGTCAGGATTTTTGTTTTTTCCTCCTAAAGATTATTCATTTGTGTTTTTATGTAAATCTCACTTTGAATTACCATTACTATAATACAAAATCTCAGAATAGAAAAACCCTGACAAGGGACGCAACTCGCGAACGTAGAGGTGGTCTTAGTGATTTCGCATTGCTTCAATGGTAAGTCCAAGTGGGATTTACAAAGACAGCAAGAAGAACGTTGTCCGGTTTTAAGTTTGGTGGAAAAAATCAGATAGTTATTGATTTTTTAAAAAAAATGGAGATATGAATGTAAAGAACGGGTTTTTATAAGTTAAAACAAACAAAAATTATTTTAAAACAGTGATTGATTGATTTTTCACGATTTTTTTTCCAAGCTAGGGGTAGATTTTCGAAATTGCGACTTTCGTCCCTTGTGTTTTAATCTAACTTTTCGGGATTTTTTTAAGATTTGTTAAAAATGGATTTCATGCAAAGTTATCGATTTGTATGAACTTGTATGAAACTTACATGTAATAAAAACACAAGCATAATAATCTTTAAAACAAAAACACAAAAATACTGACACCAAGCCCTTGTGGTCAGACTCAAACGTCCGTGACTGTACTGACTGTTAATTCGTTAATTGAAACTAATTAGTATGGTTGATCACGAGAACTCATCTCTAATAGAATCGTAGACTAATTACCGATATTTGATTTCTCTGATTGTTTTATTTTACGGACCATTGATCATACGTTGTTAGAAAAAAAAAGATTTTAAAACAACAGACTAAATTTTTACTTTGAGTATTCGGGGTATTCGAGTTATGGAAGTTTGAGTTATCGAAGTTGTTTTAATATAATTTATATAGAAAACATGTTGTGACAAGATAAAGACTTCGAGTTTTCAGTGGTATTCGAGATATCGAAGTTATACTGTATAAAATGAAATTAATCGGTGAATTACTTTTACAATTTTAGACATCTTAATAGAAATTCTCGGTTTTGCGGAATCCGTTACATAACACATACCCCAATGTATATGATTTATGGACAACATAGACAAGGTAGATCTGAATTCGTAGTTGGATACTCTTATGAATAATTTGTAATTTACATCCGTTTGTCACCTACCAATAACTGAGATTGTTATTTATCCATTTGCTTATTAGAATATTCCATATATTGAGACATGCACAACTAATAAACAGATTGTTACAGTTTGAAGTGTAATTTGAAATATACGATATTTTTTTTTTGTTTGTTTTGTTTAGTACAGATCAATAGCAAATGAAAATTAAATGTTGAAAATCGCCCATTATCTTTTTTATTTATTATTATTATTATTATTATTATTATATTATTACTATTGATTTTTTTGTATTCTTTATTTAATTTTATAATTTGTTATGAAAACCTTTTTATTTGCTTTTTTAAACGAATTTTTATAATTTGTTTTCATAATCAAAAGTCATATATTTTCTAATGAAAAGGTGACAACACAGAAACTTTCGATAACGGTAATATTGTATCTTCTAATCGAAAGAGTCTGAATTTAACATTTGTCAAGTCATATCATATCACACTCAGCTAAATGTGATAAATATTAATGTAAAAATACAATAATATAATTCCTATTTAAAACAAGTTGTCTACAGATTGTGTTAGATCAAGCATACCATTACAGTTATATAACTATTGTTAGATGATATTTGCATGTTGACAATTCGTCGTAACACAATTAACTTGAACTTTAAATAAGATAGGTCTGATAAAAAGAAATACCCAAAAGACTTTAATAAGGTTATTATTGAGAAATATATATATATATATATATATATATATATATATATATATATATATATATATATATATATATGTATGTATGTATGTATGTATACAGTTCTTCAGTTATAAAATCAGAACACAACTCACTCATATTATGATTGTGTCATTTAAATTACGGGTTTTTTTTTTGTTTGAATAAAACATGATCAGGTAATATCCCTTTGTGGCCCTCACAGAAAATCTTCACCTTTACACATTTCGGCAGTGTTAAAATCTTTACCTATAGCAAGTAAACGTTAATAGTTAATATAGGGCTTTATTGAGTAGAATTTATGAACAAACTGTCGAAGATTTTTTATAATCAGCTTCTTATAAATTAATCACTTTAAGTGATAATTTTATCAGATGAGGTCAGTAAGAATGATTCTTGTCTTTACTGCTGTGTAAAACCTTTTTGTCTCCAATTTACAAGTTTTCCTTAGAAAATATGAATTAATAATTTTAATCATTATGTTTTTCCCATTCTTCAATGCAAGAAAATGGCATTTATGGACCGCTGTAGACAATCAAGCGGTCGTTAAGGTGACCCGTAATCGCGCCCTACAAAACCTACATACATACATGCAAAATTACATACGTATAAACGTAGGGTCATACATACGTACCTGCGTACATGTGTGCATACGTCCGTCCGTTCGTCCATACATTCATCTATGTATCAAAACCAATAATCCCTCCTTCCATCCACTCACCAACAAAACCACAGAACATATTAATAGTTGATATAACATTTTGCCCATACTGCCAGGCAAATCCAATGTAATTGGATATAATAGACAGACAAAAGCGTTTATGTCAGTCATATTGATGGCTAAATGAATACACACATGGTTAGAAAAAAAAAAGATCTCGAAATTTAAAGAAGATGTTTTAAAATTTGGTGCGTAATAAAATTTATTTAACTAAAATTATACAAATTTTCTTGTATCTACTTATACAAACAGAGACACACAAAGACATTATTCCTACATTATTCATTGCAGATTATATCTCAAAATTATATATTTAAAAGTGTTTTAAAATTAAAAAGTAAAAAGTATTAAAAGTAAAATTCTTAAGCACTTCGTAAATGAAAGTAAAATAAAATAATATGATTAAATAACTCCGGCTTAAAGTTCAACCTACATCTTTGAATGCCTTTTTAAAAGAGACTTACATAATTCATTTATACTTGTGAATAAATATACCACAAGAGAAATATGTCTGTTTTGTAAAAATTTAATGTAGTTATGAGTATATAAAAGATCTTTTCAAAGGTGTAGATTTTAAATCTTAAAATAACGTTTTTTGTGAAAACAAATTAGTCATGTAAAGAATTACCTGTAATAGTCACTTTAATATCGGAGAATTCCATTACGTAAAATATGCTGTAACACGCACGTTATATAAAACTTAGCCTATTTAACTTGCATACAGTCGAAATATTAAAATGAATGTGATTAAAATACTTTAAAAACTAATCCCGTCATTGTGAATAAAACTTAATCGCTTTCTAAGTTGTTATTTTCTATTAGTTTTTTCCAATTTTGAGGCTTAACTAAATAAATGCCATTATATTGACTAGGTTTGAAGCCAAATTGTGCACATTTTAAATT
Organism: Tegillarca granosa; assembly: GCA_029721355.1. Classification (NCBI taxonomy): domain Eukaryota; kingdom Metazoa; phylum Mollusca; class Bivalvia; order Arcoida; family Arcidae; genus Tegillarca; species Tegillarca granosa. The sequence continues at coordinate 631,560 of JARBDR010000252.1, read as the reverse complement.
AAAAAAAATAAAAAATATATATATATATATATATATCAGTCCATGTCCAAATCACAATCTCAAAGAAGTGAAACCACTTGCTCCGGAAGAATAAGCATCTCCTGTCTAGCGAGCTGCACGTTCAGGTCTATTTTGAGAATGAAAGCAACAAAGAATTATGATAAGTCAATACAATATTGTAATGACGTTCATAAAACTTTTTAAGGGTCTTTATTTTTCTAGCTTTGCAATATTATTGCGACAACAATTTAATTGTAAGCAGTTTGCTTCGTTGAAGAAAGTATCCATAGTGAGAACAAGCTTACCATGACGTATTCAATTAAAACAGTTTTAACTACTGACAACAGTGTGTTTATCTGAAGAGTAATAATTTAAATGTAAGAAAAATATCTAATTAAATAGAATATCTATATAAGTTTTATATTTGTTTTCTTTTGAATAATTTCTTCTTCAAGAATTGAAACATAATATTTAGCTTGTTGAAACATTTTCCAATCACAGAATTATTCATATAACTTTCGAGTAAAACTGCAGGTTAACCTAAAAACCTACGTATAAAAGAAACATTGGTGATTTAAGTTTTAAAATCTTAAATTTTTATACCTTATAGTCTTCTTTTGATAATATTATACTTCCTTGTCACACAACAGTTTGTTATGTAATATAATTTATATATATAGCACGAGAGTAAATAAAGTTATTGTCCTAGTTGATAAACGAAACCCGATTCCATTGAACACAACTGAGATCGAGTCCTTAGGTGAAGGGAAGATTTTAAACATATGTATTAATTAAAGCCGCTTTTTACACTTATATATTTAAAAAAGATAAGAAACTGATAATAAACAAGTTTGTTAAAAAGCGTTTAGCATAAAAAATAGTGGTACTATACAATTTGTTCTTTATAATATGATCTGTCAATTTCATGAAATTTAGCCGTGATCCACATCGCCAATTTGAAATTTCAACGACAAGAAAAAAAAGGAAAAAAAAAACATGACTGTTGTTTAAAATTATGTGCTGGAGATATACAATTTTTACTTTCTTTTTGGGATTTGGATTAGGACAAACAAGGACTAGCATGTTTGTGTTTTATTTATTAATTCATATGATAATCTTAAATCTAATACATGTGTACAGACCAATGGGTCAGACATTTTATGTGGGCACTTGATAAATACAGAATAAATATAGTTAGTTGTTTCAATAAATGACCTACATACAACTTTTACATTTTATTTATTTTTTTAAATGATTGGTCACCGTCACCTGAAACTTTACTCTCAAGCACAATGCAAGAAAAGGATGTAGCATCTTTTACATTTTAAATAATGATCGGAAATAAATGCCCGGATCTCTATCGGAACCTCGATATTATGTGCTAAAAAATACAGAAGTAGCCAATGATCATGACGGATTTAAAGCTAATGACATCTATGTTTAAATTTTTACGTTAGAATTGAAAGAGTTTTAACAAAATGATATTAGCATACCAGCATTTTGATTGTTAGAACTTTCCACAAAAAATTAATGCAATGGTGGTGATGTTACTGCTTGTTATTAATTTTGACAATGTTATTTACTATTGGGTTTGTGGAGTTTTGACAACAATTTTAACATTATCTGCATTAAGTGACATAACATGAGGCAAGTTAGTTGTTACTCAAGTCATTAACTTTGGATAAGGACATCGAGAGTTTCTGCTAATAAGTTGGATGTTTATCCCATTGAGAAAGTCATTATTTAACGATAAAAATAGTAGGAGTATTGATTGGTATTGTTTTTTGTGTCGCCTGACTAGGCGACATATAGGGATTACTTTCGTCGGCGGCGTCGGCGTCCTCGTCGGCGTCTGCGGCGTCCGGATTTCCTTGTCCGGAGCATAACATTGGTGTTGTACGTTCAAATGACTTCAAACTTGGTGTGCATGTTTCTGGCAATGACTCAAAGTGCAGTGCACAAGAACCGAAAATCTATCTTTTTCCGTTTTTGAAATATTTCCCTTTGATTGATTTTTATAGAGCATTTCTTGTCTGGAGCATAACTTTGGTGTAGTGTTCAAATGACTCCGAACTTGGTGTACATGTTTCTGACAATGACTCGAAGTGCAATGCACAAGAACCACAACTCTATCTTGTTGTGTATTTGAATTATTTCCCTTTGATTGATTTTTATAGAGCATTTCTTGTCTGGAGCATAACTTTGATGTATTATGTTCAAATGACTCCAAACTTGGTGTACATGTTTCTGGCAATGACTCGAAGTGCAGTGCACAAGAACGAACTACAACTCTATCTTGTTCCGTTTTTGAATTATTTTTCTTTGATTGATTTTTATGCAGTGTCAGGCGACACATCTGTTTCAAAGAAACATATCTAGTTGTCATATTAAATGAACAGTAAATGCTTCAACAAGTCTAATGTGGTTCCTAGTGTGTAAATTTCATTTCTAGCACATAGTCATTTCTAGCGAATTCGGTCGCCTCTTTTTGTCCTTTTAAATAACATTTGTCTTTTGGCTACAGGTCTGTTTGATAGCAGTTAATAAGTATTTCAGACCAATAAGCTGCAATAGATACAGTTCCCTAGGACCTCTATATGATGCTAAACTAACACCGTCAAACTTTTTATCAATTATAATGAAATTGTTTGTATAAGAGATATTCTATAGAGCTACATAGTTGAAGCCACCAGAAATTTGTGTTATTCAAGGTCACAACGATTGCATATCTGGTTTATAGTATCCTGAATAATGGGCAATGGTAGGGATCCCTTAATTGCGAAATCGACTGCTCTTACAGATTTCATCCAAGATCCTTGAAAAATCATAGAGTGTTTCTATATGTACTTAACCGCATCTGGGTCTGACTAAGACCTGAAAATTGAGAGTGATTGTTCTTTCGCCAAACAATCTACATTTAGAAAAGAAAGTCACAGAGTCCATCAGATGAGACAAGAAAAACCGATGCCCCGTATCACAGCAGGCTTGGCATGTTTAAGAACTATCTCTGCACATTGCCCAAAGCGCACTGCAAAGTTAAGCCACTTCACCTGTAGCTGGTGATGTCTTAATATAGATGGAATATTTTTACTTGGACATGAATCCCCACTAGATCCATCGCACTATAAATACCAAAAGATGTGTAGCACATTTTATGGATTTTATTTCCCAACAAGTCTTAATTTTTCTAGACTTCTGTGCAATCTCCTAAATTTTCTGTCAAGATCCTTGAAGCTTAACAAAATGATTTCACAAACACGCGCTTGCGAGCACGTGTGTTGTTTGATTTTATTTGATAGGGAATATAAATTCCTACCCCAGGTATGAGATATGTAAATAAATAACATTTAACATGTTTAATGTTAAAACTTGCTTATTATAAATAGAATACTCAAATTGAATCAAGACTACTTCATCCTTTAGCCAGGTGATCATGAATCCCTTTTTGTGACCTGTTTTTAAGTGAAATTTTATCTTCATATTTTATTAAATATGAGATTAATATTTATTACCAATAAGTTTGTTCTTTTTTTCAAGAGAGAGAGAGGGGAGAGAGAGAGAGAGAGATTTACAGTACATTTATACACCTTTTCAAAGAGTAAAACATAATTTGATATTAAAATTAATCCCTACTTTATATAATTCAAAAAGAACATCTATGAAAAATATATAACACAATTTAAATAGCCTTCTTATAATACAAATAGTTTAAAATTTAATATCAAAATGTTTAAATATGCAGGTAAAGGGTAAATTTTATTATATGTCTATAGTAACAACATTAAAGCCTGAATAAGCATGAATGTCCATCTTATACAATGTGGCCAGAAAGTGATTGTATTTCTATTGAATTGAGAAAACGATGGCCACCCCAGTATTATGTATTCAATTTGACTGACAGGCCCCAAAGGGTGCAAATTTTCGGGCTTGAGTAGAAAACCTTATTTCTTTAAATTGAAAAAAGAATAAATCTAATTTATTCTCCATATCAACGGTTCTTAAACAAAATTAAAACAATGATTTTATACATGCAACATTGAAATGTTAGATAATTTGTTTAAATAAGTTTATATAGTAATATCGATCTGCATGTGCATAGACTAATGCTTCTTAGCAAAAACTTTATCAATACGGAATAAATAGTTGCTTTCAATAAATGACCTACAAATAATTTTTACATTATTTTTTTTTAAATGATTCGTCACCGTCACTTGAAACTATACTCCTAAATACGACGCATCAAGAAAGGATGTAGCATTTTGTACATTTTAAATAATGATCGGAAATAAATGTCCAGATCTCTATCGGGGAACCTCGATATCATGCTGTTTCAAAAACATTGAAGACTATGGATTCCTGTTATCATTCACAGGGTAGAGGTTGTTAAAATGATCCCTGATTTGAAAGTAGATTAAATATTTCGGCAACAAAACTTTTTTGTAGTTGTTCACAGATATACCTTGTATCTTTCCAATTAAAACTTTAAAATCAATATTTATTTAAGATTTGAAATCCCAAGGTTTTGGCTTCAAAGTACTTTAATTTTTTTGTGCTTTCAATAAGCCAATCGATTTGATAGATGATGTTTGTCATTTTTGCACTAGTTTGCAGGCTACAACATACTTTTCAGGACATGCAACAGTAAATATGTAAAATTAGGTACACAGAATATAAAATAAAAAGGTGAAGTATTTAATTAGATTCACTCACACATTTGCAGTTATTGCACATGGACAATATTTGTTTTTGTACAGCATGGCTTTGGACAAATGTTACGGTTCAGGCTGTTAGAAGTTTATTTATTGTGCTCTTTTAAAGATTTGCCAAACTTATTGGATAACTTGTTATTTATGAATTGGTTATTAGGTTTAAATTTACGACAGATTATGGAACATTATCTGTTTTTCAAACCTTAAGAAAGGACATTGATATGTTTTTGCTCTTCAGGCAACGTATGCAATATATTTAGCCTACAGTAAATTGTTAAGTTTCTGTTACCTCAAATCTTTGCTGGTCGACGGATGGTTATTTTGTGGAGCCTATTGTTTGCCCCACCGATAAAAAACCAAAGGCCTTAAAATTGAAACAAAAATTTTGATTAGGCCGTGTAATGTTTTACGTAATGAAATATATAATGCAAATACCAGTTAAATTTTGATGTGCCAGAGGTGCACATTTCGAAAATCCATTTCTCATCAGTGACACTAAGACTTATTAATTGTCATTGTCAAACATATACATATGTACATTTGATTTATATTTATTCACGTTACACTATAGGTAAATTCGCTTTGTTTTATTTGATAGTTCGGAGTTTTTATGACTCAAGAAGAATTGCACATTTTTTACCCAATATTGTAACTGGTAAAACTTTAAAGCGTTTTTATTGATATGCAACCTATTGTTAATCTACTATATGAAAAATGTGTAATGTGATCGAATGTATATCTTAGAAAATATTTTGAGGAATGTGGAATGATAAATGATTGTGTTATCAATATATTTATATAAAGGTACATCATTTGGTTGTTTAACTGGACATTTAAATCGAATAGAAACAGAATAATATTATTAGATTAGATTAATATCCAGTAACCAAGTAACCATAGATTACCGATAGAAACAGGGCGTTCGACAAATAACAAAATATATTTATTTCATGATTTATATACAACATCAAAATGCTATGAAATTTTATTCATTTTTTTTTTCTACAAAGAAACTGTCAATTTTAAATAATTTATGTAACTTTATTGCTGTTATCCTTCAGGATTAGCAGAAAAAACACTCACATGTTATATATTTTTTTGGATATTATAATGTATCTGAATTTTTTCTTTGTTGTAAATTGTTCACTGTGAAAAATAAAGAAATTGAACTAATAAATATCAGGACCTGTAGCGTAATAGTAGATTTTTGCCAGGAAAACTTATTTTATTTCATATGAATGATTTACTTATTTAAAGAGGAGTTCTTAGGTAAACATGTCATAATATTTGTTACCATTGACACTTAGTGTTTCTTTTCACAGATCAGAAAAAAAATGTTTGTCTGGATCTTATTTCGTATATATAATTGAAGATTAAATTATTAATGTTTAATTTTTTATATTCTTTCCTTTTAGAGTTACGCTGTGTTTTGAAAGTATTTTTTATAAAACGGTCCTAATCATTAAATTTGTTACTTAATAAAGCATTACATTTTCATGTTTTCGAAATTAAGTATTGGTTTGCAAATTTTAACCTTAGTTCTATTAAATGTAATGCCGGTTTATACCACCATTAAATCAAGCATTCAATCGTGTTTTATTTCTTTATACAATTGATTTACATATGACTGTGGAAATTTAACAATATGTCACATGTCTTTCGATTTAAAAACATTTCATTAAACCTTGATATTTTGCCAAGACTAAGATCTTTATTCCTAGTATTCTATTTTGACCTTGTGTTAATGTATATATAACCCAAAATAATAAATCTATATGTATGTTGATGACGTCATAACGATGTAAGGTTTCAAATTGTATGTGTAGACTAGCAACGGTATTATACACTCAAGTTAATAAGATAATTTGACATTTAAGCAGGGGTGTAAAATGGGTTAAAATTAGAAAATTACCAAAACCGGAAAAACAAGTTATACAGTTTAACCCCACAACAATTTCATATTTTCGAAAGTAATATCAGATTGTCACTGATACTTTTTGTTTTATTTTCTGAAATTGTTGTCGTTGATTGCTATAATGTTCTTTGGTGTGGTCTTACCGATTTTTAAACTAATTGTGACGGGGGCAGTATTATTAATCTTAAACAATCGATCTAAACCAAGTTTGTCTTTGCGTCAGATAAGAAAGTGTTTACTTTTTATGCCGTTTACTAGCGTTCATTTAGGGTGACTATTTGTAAGAATTTGCCAACTCTCCGAGTCGAAAACAAGCATACATTTTCCCTTCCATTGTTCCGGTCCTGGGTCAACTAGTCGATTTTCTATCGTCTTAATACCGATCTCCATACAAGGAAGCAGTATCTTAAATGTCTTGTGTATGACCCGAGCATAGTTCAAACACACGACCCCTACTCTCGAGGCGGACGCTATTTCACAAAGTGACTAAGGCAGTGACTTTTCGTATCATATTCTAATCAATACAAGTTGCGTATTTGGTAAAGTATTAGGGGACTACTATCTAAAAAACGTTATTTGGATTCGATATTTTAAGATTAATAACTTTCTAATAGTATGTAGTTAGTAATCAAATTAAATAAAAAAGAAATCTTTAGAATGCCATTTGGAATAATGTTTTTGATACCTAGAAGTCTTTGTCTGTTAGACAAAATCCTAAAAATCAAAATGACGTTAAAGATAAAATTTCTTCTACATTAGAGATCTGTACAAAAAATATTCTCCAAGTTTTAGTATGAGAGCGGCATATTTGTCATTAAAGATTTAGTAAAGGAAGATTTCACAAATAGATTTACCAAGCCACATAATGTAATCCGTGTTATTTCAAAAGAGCCTTGTTTATATTTCTTGCTGCTGTTAGATAATGGAATACCTTTACAGACAACGTAGCAATATATGGATCTTTTCTCTCGACTTTATTACAACTCAAATTTTAATGAAGTTCGACACAAAGAAAACACAAAAAAAAATTATAAAAAATAATAAAAAATAAAACAAAATTACAACTCTGTAATCACAGTTTACCGAATACTGGTAACCTTATACAAGGATATTTTGTATATCAGCACCAGGGTTATGAATACAAAAAATCATTTACCTTGCGTTTTATTTCATAAAATCAGATCATTTAGTTTAAAAACACCGGAGTTTTTATGGCTTATATTGAGGCAGAATGTTCTATAAACCATTTTACAATAATCTATCAAGTTAAGACTTACGGGGTACCGATGCTGGTGGAGTAAAACTCCCCGAGGGTATTCATAACTCAGTAGGCAGTACTCTGTGCTGTCAGCGAATGAATCATTTAGCAAAATTTGCAGCCGTCTAAAATTTAAAAATTATTTAAAACTAAGTTTGTTCCCTCGTGCAAAGCATTCCTTAGCTGGATTTAGATTTATATGATTTTGGAACTTAAGATTAATTATTTTCAACTTTTTGGCTTATGTGTTTTATCTATCAAACCTTTCGGTCTTAGTGTCACTGATGAGGAATGAATTTCCGAAATGTGCACATCTGGCACATCTAAATTTAACTGGTATTTGTGTTACGTATTTACTACCTCTGAGCGGGCACCGCTGCTGGTGGAGTAAAACTCCCAGAGGGTATCCATAACTCAGTAGGCAGTACTTTATCCTGTCAGAAAATGTACCATTTAGCAAAATTTTCAGCCGTCTAAAATTTAAAATTTATTTAAAACTAAAGTTTGTTCCCTCATGCAAAGCATTCCTTAGCTGAATTTGGATTTATATTATTTTGTATTTAAGCGTCAGTGGCCAATGTCTCCAAGTGCCAAACGAAACCGATAAAGTGCTTGTGCTGGAACATTAGATTCATTTTTTTCAGCTGTTTGGCTTATGTGTTTTTTGTATCCAACTTTTCGTTCTTAGTGTCACTGATGAGGAATGAATTTCCGACATGTGCACATCTTGCACATCAAAAATTTATCTAGTATTTCTGTTACATATTAAATCTAAATTTATTATAAAACACTGTATTTAGAGGGGAAAGGCTTTGTTTCAATCTCTTTATAAATTTCCTGTTTTTAAGGAATGATTTTTTCAAAGACACATCATAATGAAAACTTAAAGTCATACAATTTCCCCCAATTTAAAACCAACTTCCAAAATACTTCCGATTGAGTAACTGTTGTCCTAAGAAATTTGAGTACCGTCACGATATGCTAAAATACATGTTTATGTAATAGTCAATAATGACCATATGACCTGAAATCATATATTAAATTATATTAATATTAATACCAGCAATATTTTAAGGCACATAACAAAATTAAATTAATAAATAAATAAATAAGGACGGATTTTCACTGCAATATACTTATGTGCAAGGTTATGCACACAGTTTGATTTTTTCAGGTAGTTCATAATTTAAGTGTTTTAATGTTGAACTGACATTTATCGTTTAACCCAGGACCTTGAACTTAAAAGACTTAAAACACTAAAGATAATAGTTATATAAGTTTCTACTTTATTCTAATACATACCTATACAAAATATTTATAGTTGTTCCAAATAATTTACAATTTTAGTGTCCTGCCGATTTTTCATTTGATCCCAATGATTATGATTTGCGGAAATGTTAAACATGGTGACTAAAGGTTTTCCCCATTAAGGTAAACCTCATGTACACTCAATATATATTAGATACTATTTTGCCAAAGGACATTACACTCATTTTTTTAGTTTTACCTCAATTGATCTGATAGCTCAGATGAGCTACTTCTTTGGTTCACCTTCGTCCGTCATGCGTCATACGTCGTACTTTAACTTTTTTATTCTTCTCCTTTGTAACTAATTATCAATCACTGAACAAACTTTGTGATAATCATGCCTGAATGAAGGCATTTCAGATTTGCACAAATGAAGTTTTGTCCTCTTTTGGCCCCATAAGAGGGAAGGCAGTGATGGAAACCGTCTCCTCTGAATGTGCAAGAGGTATACCTCGGTTATTGTATTTATTACACTTTTAGATAATCTAGCTTCACATTTGCACAAATGGTCAACTTTCGGCTTAAAATGGGGAAATTGCAATGTACTAAGAAGGGAAATGCTAAAACAAATTCTTAATGATACCAGCATATGGGAAATAAAATTGTTTATTATCTCGAACTTTTAAACATTTCGGTATATGATTTAAGATCAACAAAATCAAAGGTCAAGGTCATAGATACAAAGGCAGACTGACATTGTAAATAAGCTTGAAAACTATTAAATTTTCGAAAAGGCATATATATTTGATGTTGTAGGTATTAATATGCCGATCATTTTAATATATGAAGACTGTTATTGTAAATAAGCTTGAAAACTAGGAAAATTTCGAATAGGCATATACATTTGATGTTGTAGGTATTTATATGCCGATCTTTATAATATATGATTCAAGGTCATAGATGCAAAGGTCAATTTCATATCTGCGTACGAAGAATGAAGTCGTTAACTATCTTGAAAACTATTAATTTTTGTCTACGCATTGCTATAACAATCATTGTTATTTATGATTCAAAGTTCGAAGGTCAAGGTCATAGCTGCAAAAGGAGACTAAAAATATTAAATATCTACAAAATTTTTTACCTATTTTGTTTATGCATTTGAAAAAAAAGAAATTGAAGGTATTGTTATGACGATCATTTCGATATATGATTTAAGGTCATAAGTTTAAAATCAAGATCATACAGGCATACAAAAACTGAATTTGCTAATATAAACGTTTTGTATAGACATGTTTAGTAGAATAATGTAGGTATTGGTATATCATTCAAGGTCATAGGTGCAAAGGTACAAATGTCAAGGTCAAAGCTACATATAAGGACTAAAGTGTTAATTATCTTGAAAACTAATAACGTTTTTTACAGCCATGGTTATTTGAATATTGTAGCTATTAATATGACGATCTTTTGATGTATGATATAAGGTCATAAGGTCAAGTTTAAGGTCATAGAGGCTTAACAGGCCTGACATTGTTAATTTTCTTTAAAACTATAAACTTTTTGTGTTATCATGTATAATAGATTATTGTAATTATTGGTATGATGGTCATTTTATATCCACTGAAGGTCATACATTCAAAGTTTAAACTTACAGTTACATTAGAAGATTAAAATCAATTATGGCTTGGAAATTATTCATTTTAATATAGTTACGACATGTAAATTAGCTTTTTATCAATGTATTAGTACTAAATATTTATGACTTAGTATTGTGGCTGTTATAAACTTGATGAAACATTGAAAGTTAAAGAAATCAATATATTGTTTTTTCCATTTTGAAAAAAAATCAACAAATTCTTATGTGAGCGTTAAAGCCCATCGGCTTGTGTTTTTTCAGTAAAATAGTACGTAAAGATTAACATTTCTATTGCCTGCTCTTTTATCTGTTATTGCCAACAGAACCTCCATGATTAAAAATGAAAACAAACAAACGGCTGAATCTTTATAGGACACCAAAATGTCAGAATATTTCACGAGGTAAGATATCTCAAACTGTGTTTTATTTAGATTAAAATCGCTATTATTGATTTAGCATTCAAGTTCGTTATCCATCAGACAACGTCATTGTTATCAATGTAAACATATGATGCGTCTTGCATCACACTTTAGTCTGCCGACAAGACCTTAAATCTTGATACATTTAAAAAACAAGAACATTCTAAATCAGTTTCTCGTATAAATTTCGGTTAAGTAATTAAGTAAGACCTTATCTTGTCCTTCATTGGTAAAGGCATTTTCGAAAAATTTAAAAGTTATTTTTATCCAGGTACAAGTGAGTAATTGGTAGGACAAGACCAGATACTTTTGCCCACCTTGGACAGGCCTTCTTCAACAAATAATAGTCCCTACATCCGCACATGGGTGATTGAAGACGTTGTGATCCGCTAGCGCACTTTTATATCAACTGATTAACAATGATTTGTGTTTTACTTATTTTTTAAGACAGGCATAATGACAAACCCGAGAGAGAGAGAGAGAGAGAGAGAGAGAGAGAGAGAGTTAATGATTTAGTTTAAATGATAAATAAAGGAGTTTTAGTAGATTGATAGGCAATGTGCATTTTAAAAAAAATTGATAAAATACCATGTAAGCAATACGTGCCCGAGACAGAAAAAGCTTTATGCGGAAGATATTGCTAATGAGACCGAGTGTGATGTTGAAAATATTCAGTTTGTCAGTGTTTGTCAAATCTCATGTCATAAACACAATGTTCATTTAGTCTTTTTCGTTAGATCTATAATTGGTTTTAATGTTGTTTAAAGTCACAACGCCAATTCTCATTTGGCTATTCGCGACAATTGCAAGATTATATATATCCCTCAGAATTAATCAATGAACAATTTCATATATTCGTAAAATGTGCGAGTGTGTATCAGCTTTGTATAAGTGTGGGATCTGGATGACTTTTTATTAAAGTTCTAGCACAATCAGCCAGTTTTCCACAGACAAGCAAAACACTTTACCTGACATATTATTTTTACACCTGGTAACCCGTTTATACTCTGGCCTGATTACAAGCGCGATGGAGTAATATCTCAAACTTTAAAGTACTGTGTATGATTGTTTATAAATAATCTTTTCAGAATAAAAACAAAGAAAAAAATTATGTAATTTTGAAATTTGTATAAGATATATTACCCCATATCATCAATTAAATAATACAATTAGCGATCAAATATATATTGTTCATTTATAAATTTGAATTACAATTTCTAATGCATTCAGACTTTAGTCATCACCATTGTAGTTCGGGTGTCTATTGACTGGTAACACATATGTTAAGATTTATTTTAGACAGAATTGCGCTGATACTATTCAGCATGTAGTACAAACAACTAAAAAGTCTTTTGTAACTACTGTGTAAAGACATATTGTAAAAACCCAGTCCCACTGCAGTAAGGCTTGCAAAGAAGATATAAATCAGAATAAAACCTTGCCATCCGTGGGAAAACGCAATGCGTCCGTTGTGTACTCATTGCTTAGTGTTTAATACGCTCCATCCATCATCCGTCCAATATGATTTTATCAGCGCAAAACGTTTTAAGCTGCATACCGGATGAATTTTAGACCGTGTACGATGTAAATCTTACGACATTTCCGATCAACAAACTTCTAAGTCTGTTATTATTTATTAAACGTCCTTTGTATCATTTTTGCGTCTTCTGGGCATCATTACAACTAACGGCTAAAAGCATAAAGAGGTGGGAATGTCTACTCATCGTTAGTAGCACTGAAATAGAAATGATGTAAGTGAAAAAAGAATTCAAAACGGTTAAAGTGTTTGTATCTTGGCTGTCTGATATATTTAAGATGTCTGGAGTCGTCAATTTCCATCCGTTTTCATACGCTAGGCTTCCGAACACCCGTTTAACATCCCCTCTACATACTACCAACGTACGTTCTTCTCCGTTCTGTTGTTTTGCAATTTTTCGACAAGTTCTGGAGCGAATGAAAACGAAAAAAGCCATCCCACAAATATAAAGGTGTAGTTATTGTTTTTGTTTGAATAATACATGTTCATGTATCATACCTTTGTGGGCCTCAAAGACTTTTAAACAGTCAAAATATGAAGGAGAATATAACTGTATTTATTTAAAAACTAACCTCGTTCTTGTGGAAAAAAATTATCTCAATATGCCATGCAGTACAATTTAAATATATATATTAAAATTAAGAGTTAAACTGTTAAGCAAGAGAGTAAATAAAGATACTGTCTTTTTTATAAACGTAACTGGATTTCGATGAACACAAATGAAGTCGAGTCCTTAGGTGAAGGTAATGTTTCTCACAAATGTATCAATTAAAGCCGTTTTTTAGACCCAATAATTAGAAAATAAGAAACTGATAATATTTACTTAGAGTTTCATTACATAAACAACATACAATTACATAATAATAGTGATACTAGAGCATACAATTAATTCCTTATATTATGAGCCGTCGATATCATTCAATTTCGCTGTGATACACATTTGCCATTTTGAAAACGGAACAATTTTAAAAAAATACTTTATTTTATCTTTTAATGACGTAATTAATTTTTTTAAAATATAAATTTCCATTGGTCCTTGTTATTCTGCAAAATTAAATATAAAAAATATTTATTCATTTAAAAATAAATAAAAAAGATAGATTAACACATTAATAAACAATAATAATAAACCCCCCAAAAAATCATTTTTATATTTATGTATTATTAAAACATTAAAACTTCGCGGATTTAACATACTTTAACTTTATCAAATAATTATAATTATAGCTATTAAGTAAATTTTGGGTTCATGTTTGAAGTATAAATAAATAAAACAAACATACCAGTCCTTGTCCAAACCACAATCCAAGGGTAAGCACCTCCTGTCTAGCTAGCTACACCCGTCACGTGCAAGTCAATTTTGAAAATGAAAGGAACAAACAACTATTGTAAGTCAAATATATCTAGGATAAGTTGGGATACAGTGACTACAAACTTATCAACAATATTGTGATGACGGCCATACACCTTTTTAGGGTCTTGATTAGCCTAAGCTTGCAATATTCTTGCGTGAACAATTTAATTGTAAGCAGTTTGCCTCGTTGTAGAAAGTCCTCATAGTGGGGACAAGCTCTACAATAACGTATTAACTGTAAAATATATAAAACGCAGGAGAAGCAGGGATATTACTGCAAAAAAAACGGAAAGTTGACAATAGACAAATTGAAGTCATCACGTTTTTCGTTTAGCATTCACATATGCTCCAAATTTGGGATGATTTAGTGATAGAACGTCATCTTTATATCTGTATGTGTAGTTGATTGATTAAGTGAAAATCTTTTCGCCAGATTTGACAAGGTTCTGTAAATTTTCTGATTCATACGAATATAGAAACAAATAATCAAACAAAGGTGCACAGTTTGTGCCCATTGGTATAGCTTTTGTTTGTTGAAAAGTTATATTGCCAAACACAACAAATATGTTGTCTATCAAAAACTCTAACATTTTGTTGATGGTATATTCAATATATTTTTGTTTTAAGTATGTATGGTAATTTACAAAATAACCAGAACTCCTTTTCAGCACTAGATATTAATATCTTGATTTACCGTTTTTGTAAAAAGAATGATAAGTGAATGATTTGTTTAGACGTTCATTCAATTTAGAATGAGTGATAGTGGTGTAAAGGGTAGAAAATCAAAAGTTTTTATACTTTTACCGAAGATAGAGTTTTAGAAACAAAATTGTCAAGTAGTTCTTTAGAATTTTTGAGAATCCACATTTGGTTGATGCCAGATGTAGAATAGACTTTTTCTCAATAAGTCTGAATGCCATCTTTGACGACTGTCTAAATTTGTGTTAGAATTACTGAAAATAATTTAGTAGTACATTTAGACGAACCTGCTATATATTTCTCCTTGTATTGATTTTTGTGAAGTTTTGGAATCTAATGTAATTAAGGCAGGTCAAGTTTTTCCTATTATAAATTGATACCGAAAGACATAGACTTCCCTGTCATTGGATCAAAATCAAGCTCCTTAACAAGACAGTCAACATAGAATTTCTTACAAACGAAAATAATGTTGTTAGAAGCTTGATCAGCTGGGACAACAACATACCTGTTATTTATGTCCGTAATGATTGCAGAAATCTCAGGGTCCCTGAGCACTAAAGAAGGTTTAGTACCCATAGGCGGAATGGCATCTTTAAGCACCTAAAGCTGAGCTAAAATATGCTTAAAGATGCGCGTTAAGATGCGTAAAGATGCTTAAAGATGGCTTAAAGGTGAATTAAAGGCACGGCCATCTCAGAGGCATCTTTAAGACTATTTAAAGACGGCATAATGGCACTGAAAGTTTATGCTCCTTTACACAATTTGGCTTAAAGATTGCTTAAAGATGGTATTAAATTATATTCAAAAATAAATCTATGATGATTTTATGGTCTTTTTGAAACAGGAATTTGAAGTTAGTTGCAGTCTACATTTTAAAAACGAAAAATATGAATAAATAAACGATTAAAATGAAGTTGAATTAAAAGGGAAACAAATAACAAATTAATTAATTAATTAAAAAATCGGATTTGGAATAAAATTGAACACTGACATATATTCAAACATGGTACAACACACGTAATTAACTTGTTTTGGTAACCAAGGTATTAGCTAGTTCTGTGCATGTAGTATTTATGCAGTTAACTATGTCACAGATTATACAAATCACGGAAAATAAAATGAATCTGGTTTGATATGCAAGTAGATAGTTTCCAAGTGATTTTTTGAATGGCTCGGAAAATTCAATTTAACTCGCAAACATCATATACATTTATTGAAGTCAATGAATAATTAGAAATAAATTAAATATATTAATTAAAGAAAAAGAGAGAACAAAGGAGAGCCGAAAAGAATGGATTGTTGGTTAAATAAATATATAAATAAATAATTTCATTAAATAAATAAAAAGGGATAAACTGTTAAATATATAACGGATGGATGGATGATGGATGGATGAATGGATTGATAAATAAATAAATAAATAAATAAAGGATAATTGAATTCATGGATGGATGGATAAATCCATAAAGAAGAAAGAAAGAAAGAAAATTAAAGAAAAAAGGAGAGAAGGAAGGAAAGAAAAGAATAGGCGGTTGGTTTAGTAAATAAATAAATAAAAAATAAATAAAATGAATTTATAGATGAATTAAGCAACGACATTAATATAGTTGGTTTTAGTGAATTAATTATTAAATAAATAAAGGATGGATAAATGATTAAATAAATACATAATGATGAATGGATGGATTGTTGAATGGATGGATGGATGGATAAATAAATAAATAAATAAATAAATTAATTAATTAATTAATTAAATAAATGAATGAATGGTTGGGTGAATAAATACTGAGAAAAATAATGAAATGATAGATGGATAGATGAATGAAAGAATGAATGATCAAACGTTATTTATCTAGCCGAAGTATTTGTTAATTAAATAACATATATGAATGAAGATTATAGGTGCAGTGTACCTTGCAAAGATTGGTAATAGGTGATTTGTTTGAAGGGATAAGTGTATTATTCGCGGATGATGATTCTCTCAGAATCAAAATACTTCAAGTAAATTCCAACATATACGAATTAAAAGAGTAAAACTGCACGACAGGACTGTGAACGCTATATTAATACCCTTCATTTCAACATGTTCAACATACTTTTATTACCGTTTCAATTTCTTTTATTGAAAATTGATAACTTTAAGCGGATAGGGCGAAAATAAGGATCATGGTTAAACCGGACTGGAACTTATTGTTTGAAATCTGTATCGAAAGATTCAGGCCCGTGGTTTGTAAATGTTATTATCTAACAATCGGTTATACATATAAATTTGATAGTAATTCGAGAACACTTTTTACATAAATATCAATCTATAGCTTATAACCTTTTTATCAATATTTTAAATTGGGCAATCCTTGCCTTTATAAAATGTCTAATGGTCCTTATGCAGTCGGATAAAGCATCAAGCTCTACGTCTACTAATGTAGCCCAACGTCTAGCATATTCTTCAACAGAACCCATTATAATTTTGAAAGTCTGTCCCAAGATAAAAGCTTGAGCCTCTCTGTATTTAGGGCCTTTTAAAAGAAGCCATCTTAATTTAGTGTTCTGAGAAAGAGCAGGTAGGTGGACAAAGTTATGAAAGTTTAGGCACTGAAAGTTTTTTAATGGTTGAAAACTTTAGATGCAATTTGTATTGTAGGAGTAGGAAACAAGAGGTGGCGAATTATATTTGAAATAAGTAGATTGAAAGATAAGGTTGTTCAACATGAAAAAAAAATTGGTTTGATTCCAAGGGTGATATCAAGGAAGATCGAGGCAAAGCCACAAAGGAAAGTAGTTTTGATTAAAAGTACTTCAACGCAAAACCAAATTCAACACATTCTGTATGTAAATGTCAACATCAAGGGCAAAACTTATTATCACGGCATGACAAACATTCAGCTATCATTGTCGTTTAAAAAACTGCAATCAATTAGACAATCAATACTATAAGTTGTATCTTGAGCCGCATGTGTATTTCTCAACCATCAAAAACATAACTACCAGTGATTTTTTTTAAAAAGCAATCAATTTAATTAACATTTTGTATATAAATAAATAGCTAACAGTTAACATATTATCAGATAATATTCTATCAATTTGTAATAATAATAACTATTATTATTAATTTTATTTCTTTATTAATATTTTTTTAACTTTTGTTAGTATTCAATGACACTGGTTTGGCTCTTTTAACTTCAATTTTGTTTTCTATTTTACTTTGATTATCTTGTCGTCGCCATGTTTTTTATTGTAGGCCACATTGGCAATGTAAGTGTTACTTCCCTTATGCCGCTAAATGCCGCGTGAGTCTATTTACTCCGGCAGATGTACTAACATAGTTCCGTGTGCCATGTACCATGGCAAGTTAACCAATCGCCATACTAGAAATCTTTCGAAGGGTGACAAATAATTGTAATGCTATTTCAATTTAATATATAAATCCGTCACTTTAAAACCATACTCTCTACCATGATGCAAGAAAAGTATGTAGCATTTTGTACATTATAAATAATGATCTGAAATAAATGCCCGGATCTTTGTCTCGACATCATGTTGTTTTAAAACTGGGAAGACTATAAATTTCTGTTGTCATTTGCAGAGGAGACGTTGTTAAAATGATTCCTGGTTTGAAAGTAGATTACATATTTTGGCAAAAGATTCTTACGTAGTTGCTAACAGATAATTCTTGTATCTATCTAATTAATACTTTACAATTAATATATTATTAAACTACTTCCATTTCTTATGTTTTAAATAAGCCAATCAATATCAAGTAGATGATGTTTATCATTTTCACAGAAGTTTGAAAGCTACAACATATTTTTCAGTTCTTGGGATAGAAAAAATGAAATGTACAATTAATCGCACAGAATATATAATAAAAAAGTGAGGTATTTTTTGTATTGAATCACACAGTTGCGGTTATTGTATATTGGCCATACTTGTTTTTGTCCAGCATGGCTTTGGACAAATGTTACGGTTCAGAATATATTCTCCATGGACAAACAATTGAAATTTATAACAAAAAAAAAGAATATTTTCCATTATCAATTGGAATTTCTTTTATACATTTCCCCCTGGTAAACATTCCAAATGCAACATTGTGAGAGGAAATTATAACTTTATTTCAAATTCTCGGTATCTCCATTTTTACATGTAAAGGGAGATAACCCGTATAGCATCTTGACTTTCTCGGCTTAAGTTTCGTATTTGTTTTCTTATAAAAAAGAATATTAAAAACAACTAATTTTGAGCATTGTTTTAGAAAAATTATAATACATTTTTTTCATACCTTAAGATACGACATTCATTTATTTTGTTTTGTTTTTTATGTACCGTATGCTAAATATATAGCTTACAGTAAGTTATTATTTGTAAATATTGTGTTTCTGGGTACTGGTTAATGCTACCATTATTAAATATTTTTGGGTAAAAACGTTTACTCTTGTTAATTATAAAGGCTTTATTATATTTGTCGATTGCCTTTATTTTGTAACAGTATCATTTTAGTTTCCAAAACTAATCTAAAAACGAGTAAGTTGTGTTTTTTATTGTTTTTTAAAAAAATTATTTGAGTATTAAAACGATTGAGTAAACCAGATGCTTGATATGTATTAAAACTTACCTTTTACTTCCTAATAGTCTGGGCTACAATTTTTCGTATCTTTATTATAGCTGTGTTAAGCTGTTTTCAGTCTTACTTTGCATAATATAAAACGGCATATTTTTCTTTACTATGTCCCTCATGGAGAATGTAATACATTTTTTACGATGAAACCTTTACTTAGGTTGAAACGTGCGGAAAACATACTCATTGTATTATCTACCAAAGATTTTATTTTAGAACAATGACAACAAGGATTTTATCGAAAACGAGTCAAGGTCAACAAACACAGCAAAAGCACAAGTTTTGAAGAGCAATAAGTTATTTTGTCCTGCGTATCCAAGCTAAACTGCTGTTTAATTAAAATCCATTTTTTCATCTGGCCAATTTAAATCCGTAGAGTAAGTTTGTCTCAGTTAGTCCTTGTTCTTTTCTTTGCAGAATCTAATTTAGTTTTCGCAATGGCATATTGTCTTCTTGCCGACGCCGTTGTTTACATTCATATATAACTTCCGATCATATTCCAAGCTGAGAAATAACATTTTATCGAGTTTCCCCTACCTTTAGGAGTTTTAGAATTTTTTGTCAAAAACGGGTTAACTTTAAATTAGCATACCGCAAAAAATCATACGCTACAAACCAGTCATAATATCCTGACACGAGGGTTCAAATAGTCGTAATGCTGACTCCTCAATATTAAACTCCAAACGAGAAGGCAAAAAAGTATTATGAAATCTAAATTTTTAAATCTCACAAAAGACCACAGACTCTATACAACTCAACCATGAAGATGTTCCAGAGATATTTGGGTTATAGGTACAGTTAGCAACAAAATCGTTATTTACATGAATATCAAATGATCATCTGTTATTTTTTGGGGATAAGGATTCCAAAATTTGTAGTGACAACTACTTTATCCAATTTTTTTTTAATTAATTAATTTATTTATTTATTTATTTATTTATTTTAGTTTTAGGCCTTAGTGTCTAAATAATAAAGCGATGGAAGGACTAATCCGTTTTGTCCCCATTGTTTTGAATTCCATTGGAATCACGAAAATACATTGTGTTTGTGTAATATTACTGACTTCGGCTAGTTCCTTGATTTTTAAAACAGAATTGTTGACTAGATAAACGTGAATACATTATGACGTTTTATTGCGTGACATTAGTTTGAACTCTGGCAGAACTGTTTAAGAAAAATTAAGTTTACTGACGGATTGTTAGTTTACGGTTTGTCCCATTAATTATAAGTGCCTTAAAATGAAAACAAAAATTTTGATTAGTTTATGTCTTTATTTTATTTTTGAACTACCTAAATACTGACTTGCACATTAAAGCCATTTTTCACCTAGGAGGTACGACTCAAAATTAAAAAGGGGCTAAAACAATAAAAGTATTAATTAAACGATGATAAATTCGCTTTGTCTGTATTAATTGATAGTTTGTTTTTCATTGTTCTAAATATGCTTTAACAAAAATATTGACATCAAAAGAAACATATAACTTATCTTTAGCAAAAACTTTCGAGTCAAATACGTATAATCCTAAAGATCTACATTTAGAACAAAATGTGTTTTAGGTAAATAATGAGACCTTTTTCACCTTATCGTTTCAATTGAGACTTTGTGTCATATGATAGTATGTTATATAATGTCATACAAATCTTAACATAAATACAACACATATGCATTCAGTTGTGAACCATAGAGTTAATACTGGTAATGTTTGTGTTTATTTTTTTCTTTCTTGTTTATGTAAAGTTTTTCAGCCACCTTAATGTTAAAACATTTGAATATAGGGTATGCTCCGTATTGCAATGCATTCCTTCAATCAATTGTTCAGCTTTTTGGCTCATGCTTCTTACTTTGATAAGTAATTGTGTTACATATCAGGAACTAATATCCGCAATTTTTACATATGGAACAGCAAATTTAAACAGATCATTATTTTTAAATATTTACTACTCTCTGGGCATGTACCGCTGCTTTGTGAAGTAAGTTATTACTATTCTTATTCGTTATTTCTTCTGTACTTTGAGATGATAAAAAATATAATATACTGGCAAATAATTAATGGCTTATGTTAAAACAAGTTTGTTCCCTAATTCAAAGTATTTTCAGTTGAAATTGGATTTAAATAAATTTAAATTTTTTGGATCAATTAATGATCAACTGTTTGACTTATGTTTTTAAATCTATATTTTTTTTCAATTCTTAGTGTCAATTATGAGTGATGAATTTCCTATAGATGTATATATGACACGAAGTTATTAACAGCTATTTATGGAATTTGAAAAATGGAAACAATTTAACCTCTAAATAATTACCTTTTTCGTATTCTGCGTATGTTTAATAAAGGAAGATAATCATGCGAAAAACTGCAAATTTTTTACATTGATTTCCGATAAAATTAAATACAAATAGTTCCTTGTTTCAAAAGTGTATGGTATTAGATGTTATAAACAATAATATAGCAATTTCCAAACTACAAGCGAATTAAATATTTTTAACATTATTCAATAATTTCCATTTCTTTGCCCAGATCTTCATTAATTCAAGACTAGAAAAATTTTTAAAACTTAAAAATTGTTTTGCACATAAAACTGAATAAGCGACTAAAGGTAAATTATAAACAAATGGATATATATATATATATATATATATATATATATATATATATATATATATATATATATATATATATATATAGATATATATATTGAAAATCGGAAGAGATAGTGATTTTAACATTAATGCAATGCATTATTTAAATAATCCAAATATCGATTTCTCATTACCAGAATTTAAGTAAAACATAAAAAAAATACTGGAATTTAGATAAAAGTTAGTCAAAAGTAGAAAACTACACTCTCTGTTTAATATTGTTACTCAAAGGGTTATAAAGGTTAGAAACTTGTTACTTTATAAAATTCAGTTAACGTAAAGACTGAATAAGAATCAATTTTAAATTTAAAATGAAATGAAAATTGGTATTAAGAATTTCGTCTGAAAAAGCGATTAAGAGTCACACACACACACACACACACACACACACACACACTGTTAACATATAAATAGGTCATATATTGTAGAACTAAATCTTATTTTTCAAAAAATATACTTTGCTTAGCCAAGACTTTTTGCCTAATAGAAACAGTTAAGTGTCATTTAAAATTACCTTCTAACAGACAAACTAGTATTAAGTGTGTAAACACAACACACTCACACATTATATATATACTACTTTTATCAACAAAAGTTTATTACAATTATTAAGTAACCATTTAAAGTAAGTTGAACAACAAACACGATTTTATTTATATAATCAAAATCAGTTTGGTTTTTCATCAAATCTTATTTCACAATATTTTAGATTAATTGCTGCATAATATGAAACAATTTGTTCTGAAACAAAATTGGAGTTTCATCATTGGTTTTGGCAAACATAGTGTGTAAATATTTTAGAACAAAAGTTTGCAAATCTGAGCAAATGGCCACATTGAAGTTAATGTACGCTGTTATATTGTGTAACAAATAATTTTTTTAATTCCTTTAATTCTTTAAACACTTTTGTAAATTTCCAGTGCTGTGGTTTATTAAACAATGAACTAAATATACCAAAGTTAAGGTTTAATATTGCATTTTTATTAACAAATAATTCGATTGTTGCACACTTGTTTGAATATAAAATGTTGCTAATGTTAAAAAAATGAACTTAATTTACTAAAGTTTCCATTTTAATCAATTGAAGAAAAAAGATAAGTAGAGAATAAAGTTTGGTTATTTTTTATTATATTTTAACAATAAATCTTAAAAAAAGGATAATATATACACTATACATTAATTACATAGATTCCAATATGTCTAGAAAATCTAAAATCAATAAGAAAAAATTATACTTTATGTCATTTGAGGCTTTTAGCTTCATACTGGATCCTTGTTAAACACAAGAATAACTTGTTGTAAAGCTCCTTTTCTATTTTAATGAAATTCAAATGAAAAAAAAAACAAACTAGTATAGAAACATGTTATTAAGGTAGACAATGTCATGAGGAAATAAACGCGAATACTAGTATTTGTTTCCATTTCATGATCATTTAAAAGTGATAATTTCCTCAATTAAAATTATAAAAATCGAGTTTCTTGGTAAAATTATGTACATAAATTGCAACCAGTCTCGTGATAAGCAGGTTATCTACGTAATATTTTGTCATATTCTAATATATTTTTATAAAAACACGAATATAAATACAATAAAACTTCGATAACTTGAAGTGCACGGGACTTCGGTGATGACTTCGAGTTATCGGGATGTTGAAGGATGACTTCATCTTGTTATATGTTTCAGAAATCTTTGATGTTGTAAACAGTTTATGTGATGTATTGCAATGGGGGAAAACTAAATACAATATAGATACTTTAAAAAAATCAATCAATTACAGAATTTGTGTCGACGGCAAAATCATGTAAAACGTGTTCTTTTATTTTAAAATCACAATGTATACGAAAAGCAGAATCAGATATATGTGCATGTATATAAGCAATATTTAATTATTACATTTGTTTAAAAATACGAACAAATAGTTTATATTATTACACAGCACTTAATTTAAGTCCAAAGTCGAAAGTGGCAGACTACTCAGCTTTTGTCATTAGCATACCTGTTACACCTTATTGTCCGTGGCGGTACTTAATCTTAATCCGCTAATTGATATTATTTTTTTTGGTAGATAACCAGAACTACTCTGTTCTCTTCTCTAATATAACGATAGCCTACTTACTTATAATTCTTATGATTTCTCTGATCGTTTTGTTTAACGGGCCATTGATCACGCATTGTAAGAATTTTTTTAAGTTAATTTTTAAAGATTTTAAAATTACGGACCAAATTTTTATTTCGAGTTCTCGGGGGTATTCGAATTATAGAAGTTTGAGTGAAAGAAGTTTTTAAAATACATTTTTCAAAGAAAACAGACTGGGACGAAGTAAAGACTTCGAGTTTTACGTGGTTTTCGAGATATCAAAGTTTAAGATATCGAAGTTCTACTGTTTTTATGTCCATTTAATAACCATTTAAAATGTACACAAAAACACATCAAAATCCACATGTTTTTTTGTTTAATATTTACAAGTGATAATTTCCTTATTTCAATTATAAATAAAAAGTTTCCTTGTTAATTAATGTACATTTATCGAGCACGACGAGTTAAACCTATTTGATTGCAATTAATTACGAGTTTAGCAGGCGATCTCTGAAAAATGTAGTCAATATGCAATATATTTATAATATTTAACAAATATCTAAAAAATTACCTATAAAAAATTACCCATTTAAAAAGTATTTCCAATATTTTAACAAATAAATACTTTCTTATCTTGCATGAATAATAAAAATTGTTTGCTTCTTTAAACACCCAAGTGGTAGTTTGACGGTTTAATATTTTATTTTAAATATTCATGTAGTCCTGGAATTGACAAGGGTCATCATCGTTTGGTATAGAATGACTTTCAAAGGCTTGCTCTAAAGCAAAATCTGACTGCTTTGTATCCTGCGAACACTTCTCTTGTTCGTCCCAAAATTCCGTATAGTCCTTCGTAGATTCGTTTCTATTCATGCAGAATTCGTCTTGTTCAGGAACTTGTCCGACCTCCACTTTTGAATTATAGGATTTTTTCCCCTGTTTTTTAACCGAAACATCTGTGGAACATTGTTGTGTTCCGTGTATGGCATATTTTGACTTCTTTAAACTGTATTCAGAATCCACAGATTGCATTTTGGTCATTTCCGGCTCAAAGACACGTTTCTTTGATTCTGGAACCTAAAATTTGTATATATATATATATATATATATATATATATATATATATATATATATATATATATATATATATATATATATATATATGTATAGTTTATTTGCAAGTTGAGATTAAAATCCAAATGTATACTGTAACATATCAGTCGTATATATTTGTATATTTAGGTATACGTCCAAACATGAAGCAAATCACCAAGAATCATAACTGTCTTTAATTTTGATAAAACGTAGTTGTTATTTAATAATTAACAATCTTTCATAATTGTCAAACATGTTTATACCTCAAAGACAACTTTGTCTCAATAGGATTCTACCTTCTGGTGTTTTTTCCTTTAAAAATGCCAATGATGAAAACTGCTAAGAAATGTATGTAGTAATGAATCAGAATATAGATGTGTTTGTCAATGTTTAAGAAAGTCTTGATAACAATAAAATCCTTTTATTCACCTGCTTAGAAAATTCTTGGCGCGTTTTAGATGTTCTCGGTCTTGGCATTGGTTTTCTTCCTTTGACTGTATTACAAGTATTTTTCGTTTTGATGTTTTTGTCTACAATATACATATCATATTAGAACAATTTTTTTGCAAAATCGACTTCATATATCTATATTGTATCGAGTACTTAGTTGCAGTCGTTTTATGTGTTCTGTTGGTTTTTTCTCAAATTGTTTATACCATTTAAGATTTTGGATATTCAACAATTACAAATCGGTCGCAAAATTGACTAAATCATTTTTAAATAAAACCATCTCAATTTTAGAGTAAAAGTTTGTTTTTTGAGCTATAGCAAACTCGGTATTATAAACCTCTCAAACCCTTAAATTTTATCGAAAAAGGATTTAAAAAATTATTTATGTATAATCTAAGGCATTGATATCCATACCTAGCTTAACGTTTAAGTGGTCTTCTTTACCTTTGTATTTAGTTTTTTCAGTGCAAC
The DNA here is from genome assembly GCA_029721355.1 of Tegillarca granosa. Lineage (NCBI taxonomy): Eukaryota > Metazoa > Mollusca > Bivalvia > Arcoida > Arcidae > Tegillarca > Tegillarca granosa. The sequence continues at coordinate 605,441 of JARBDR010000252.1, read as the reverse complement.
TATTTGTCCCTTGATTTTTTATTCTATCTTCTTCAAAACATCCGTTTGAAGATCGATTTATTGAAGATGCACACAACTGTAAAATAAAAAAAGTACATTTTTAAATAAAAACTAATTTGACACAATACGCGTATTAATAGTACATGTTACCAACAGAAACAATGAAGAATTGAAATTCAAATGTCAGATTATCATCATTACAATTTATTACTTTCAGATAATTTACTACTTAATTACCATAATACAACCATCTTAAAAAAAATTGTTAATTATTTGATGTTTCTAAATCAAAGTCACCGTTTTACAGTTACATGCGAAAAATATCAATCAAGATTTGTAGTTTGAGCAAGTTGTTAAAGTCCCTCTTTAAAAAACGCAAATATAATAATAGAAATACTTACATCTTCCACATCAAACTCAACAGCAGCATTATCAAAATCAAATATCTGATCTCGAAAGGAAACAGAATCAACTGACTGATACAATATATTGTCTCTGAATCCTCCTTTGAGTCATAAATAAGAAAGATTGCAAAGTTAATCATCTCAACAAAATCTGACATTAAAAAAATTATGCATTATCAAATGCTTTGATAACAATTGACGTCTCTTGTTTGAATTAGTAAGTGGTTTACACGAAAAAGAAATTATGAAAAGCAAAATAAATAAATAAATAAATAAATAAAAAATATATAAAAGATAATTTTAAAAAATAAATTTAAAAAATAAAAAATAAGAGAAAAACAAAAAAGAAAAACGACTTATAGAGAATATACAATATTGTTTGGTATTTGAATTTGACTTTTTTCACAAAAAGTAATAGTGAAATAAAGCAAATGACAAAAGCTTTGTTTAAAAAAACAACTACGGGTCAGAGTGTGATAAAAATACAAAGCTTTTCAATAAGTTTAGTGGATATTAGGTATAACAAATTATGAGGAATTCTATAATCTATTATTTTCTTAGGTTTTTTAAACATAATGCACAATGATTTTTTAATTTTGTTTAACTATTTTATATTTGATTTTCAACATTTAAGTTACACTTTATATAAGAATTGCATAATTTATAATAAATTATAAATTTCTTACCTGTTTCAACATTGTTTGGAGAATTACTGAAAATTATAAAGAGATTAAAAACACTTTCAAAACATTTTCCTCTATTCCCTTGTCGCATTTGTATTCTTTCACAAATGAATCTATGATATTTTTTACATTTTGTTCCTATCATCCACTGTTTTTTAAAGATATTGCCAGAATTGAGGTTAAGTACATCATTTGAGATTATAGAATGATAAATCACATAAGCTGAAAAAATCGTGTATGAAAATTAAAAGCAATTTTTCTTGAGGCTTCAATCGGGAATTATTAATTTAATGTCCCTTTATATCCCCTTTCCTAAAAAGACTTTATTATAACAATTTAATTTTAAATAAAGAGTAGAAACTTCAAATCATTTTATTGAAAAAATTACCCATTATTACAACGTTATTATAAAAACTTTCTAAGCATTTATAGTTTTACGTTGTGAAAATAAGCAAAATAAAAACATGAAAACTCACCTATCAAATGTCTGGTTAACTAGAAAAATAAAAGTAAAAACAAATGTAGCCTTGATAAAATAAGTTTTGATAGTGAATAAATAAGTAAATATAAACAGTATACTTGGCTAATTAAGCGGGACTATTTTGTATTTTGACAATAAAATGTCGGTTGGAAGTTTTAAGTATCTATTTAAACGATATACAGTTTCATTTGGGCAAAAGTGACAAATTCATTTAAATATATAACACAAATACCAGTTAAATTTTGATGTGCCATATGTGCACATTTCGTCAAAATAGCTAAAACATCTTCCCGGCAAAAATTCCTTCTATACGGTAAAAGGTTGTAAAATTATTATGTATTCTAGTAAAAAACCGTCCTAAAATATATTTGGAGGTCCAGAATTTTGCTATTATGATGCACTATGTTCTCAATTTACATTTCGATCATTTTAGCAAACAGTTAATTATGTTTGTTTTGATATTGTTGTCATGAACTTCAATTCAAAATCTTGTTTTTCTGCGTTGACAAAGTTTTTTAACTAACCACAAAATTTAATAAAAGTATAAAAAAGTAAATTAACAAATGAGTTAATACTAAATCTAATACTAAGTTTAAGATGAATACATATTCAACCGATCAATTACATTCCAAATATCTTGCTGCTTTGCATGAAATATACCTCTTTGATGTGATGCTCTTCTTAACACAGTGAAGAGTAAAATAGAGATACTAAGCAAGGTAAGTATCGCCACTACGACTCCAACAATAAGATCATAAACAATAGCTGAAAATTATAATATATTATGTTCAGTTTAATATATGATTTAATATAATGTGAAGAAAGACCAGACATTGGTGAAAGTAATAAGGTTTACATTAACAATATGCAGCTTTATCCATTAAGTTTATAGTCGACTATTTATGTTCTCAAACAACCTTTAAACTATGGAGGTTTTTCAAGTTTTTATACGTGTAGCATATCAATGAAGTTGCAATTGCTTTTATTCTCCGAAAATTATTATCAGTTTATTATTCAATGTGTACATAGGCCTCAATGGACGGGTAAACAAAAGAACCAGCAATATTGTCAAAATGTGTGCTTCTCAGCTCCGGCATTTTTCGGGCCGCATTGGTAACATTTTAATTACCTAGAGTCCTTTATAAAAATAAACTTGACTCGGCATTTACTGTAGTACCATTTTACAGATTATAAAATAAATCAGTGATATTTATTAATCAGCTCTTCTTTTTTTTTTATTTTGTGTCTTCTATAAGTACCATCAACATAATTTAAGTTACAATTTTTGATGTACGCTTCGATAAATATTTTAATCATTTTTAATTATTTTTTATTTCTTATTCATATAACTTTAGAAATTTCATTAAATTTGAATCGCCTTAAGTTTAATGTTTTTAAAAGTAAAAATCTCTAAACTTTTTTCGTTTCTATAATACAAAATTACATCTGCATCAGCCTATGATGACATTGATCACTTTAACACCTGTCAATTGACTTTAAGAAAATTGTTGCAAAATACGGAAATGGTAACAACGAGTCACAATTAAACGTATTAGATATTTTCACATAATATTCTCAAATTCTGATAATCAAATGTTAGAAAAGAAAATAAAGGAAATTTTAACATCAGAAGAATTAAAATCAAATATATACCAAACTTTCTTTTTTTCTTTTCCACTTCGATTACTATCGTCACGTTCCCTTGGCTATTTCCAATAATGATAAAAGTTTCTTGAAAATCAAATTCGGATGAAATTGTTTTCCTCATCATTACGTCATACATATAATGTGATACTGTTGTAAAATTGATGCCGATATCAGAACTCATGAATAACAAATTCGGTCTTGGGTGAGCCTTGATTTTAACATTCATGTTGAATTCATCCCCAATGGATGCTGATACCTTTTTTTTTATTTTGTGTCCAGCAAAAGTACCAACAATTCTTGGTGTACCTTTAGAGAGATGTGAACATATTCTGTTACCAACCAATTACATTTTTATTTATTTACAATTATATAGGTAACATTAGATTCTAATCGCTGAAATTCATCAAATTGACAAAAAATAGAAAAGTTAATATTTTGTTCGGCAGAGGTCCAGCGTGGTGGTTAAAAATTATATTAATTTTCATTACTGCAATACGAATTAGCGCCATCCTTGTAAGATAAAATGTTGTTTTTTTTCTGATATACCCTACAATTACCATTATTTGCTCCTTAACATATATGTAACAAATACACCATGCATAATCGACACTAATAGCCTTAAAAGACTTACTTAATAGTTAAATTTAAAAAAACCGACCCAGTGTAAGTTCAAATTACTTAACCGAGTGGTCTTTTAATTAGCAGTTTGACTATTGCTATAGAAACAATGCATAATATAAAACGACAATTTTAAACAATATTTTTTCTTCTTTTTATTCCTTGCTTGTCATTTTATTTTAGAAAATGTATTACTCTGGTTTTTCATGCTTACTTATATAAAAAAGTTGAACTTTGGCAATTAATAAAAAACTGACAATGTTGTGTGTTTAAGGTATGAGTAGACTATTAATTTGAAAAAAATATAAATAATGTGCTTTGCTAAAATGGCATTAGACTTTAAAATTCATTAGCTATATATTTTCTTTATGTTAAGTCATATGTGTGGTGGAACATCTAACACAACTTACACAGGATTTCTATAGTTACGGTTTTGGTATCTTTATTTCCAATGCCATTAAAGGCGGAACATGTATACATTCCGGAATCATCACAAGTGCTGTTGGACAAATTCAATACGGCTCTATTCTTTTCTCTGAATATTGTATTAATTTCTTTTTTCTTACTGTGCCATGATATGTTGGATATTGGGTAACTGCTTACATTGCACGTGATATTAATACTTGAGTATTCCGTAATCTCTTTATATCTAGGTACTGTCAAATTTATACTTGCTGCATCTTATAATCAAAACAAAAATTAAAAGCAAGATATAATTCTTTCTATAACGTTATTTATATTTTGGAGATTAAGTGTCACAAGTTGTGCGATTATATTTAATATGTACTTTTTAGAAATAATTAAATCACTCCTTTAAATAGCGAAGAAATGTTTCTCTTTATAATAAAGACAAAATTTCTGGAACCACAACAAATGTTGTTACACTTTTGGCAAATTTCAAAAAGACGATGAAGTATATTATTTCAAAACAAAAACAGTTCTACGAACCAGAAATTTTTCAACTAAAAACAATTGCTAAATTTTATTTAGAAAATTAACACTTTAAATGATGAAGCATTTTTGGAACCACAACAAATGTTGTTACACTTTGGCAAATTTCAAAAAAGACGAGAGGTACAGTAGAACTGGAAGTGCTCGGGACTTCGCTAGGGACTTCGAGTTATCGAGATGTTCGAGTTATCGAAGTTGAACGATGATGTCCAAGAATGATGTCACCTTAATATATGTTTTCCACTACAGAAATCTTGATGTTTTTTAACAGGTACCTGTACTCGAATGTATAAAAAGTAAAAGATACTTTTTAAAGAAAATATAATAATAATTTATTAAAGAATTGATATTGACGGTAAAAGCGTGCGAAAGTTGTTATTTTATTTTAAAATCACGATATATACGAACAACGAAATCGGAAATCAGATATATGTACATGTTTATCAAAATGCTTATTTTTTACATTCGTTAGAAAATACGAACAGAAAGTTAATGAAATTATAAAGCAGTGCAATAAGTCATTTAAGATTGTAATGCAGTCGTGAATACCACAAGTTTAGTCGTTTTTATTAAGCTTAGAGAACTTTAGTCAAAAATTATCGACGGCGGCATATTATTCGGCTTCTTTTATTAGGGTAGAGGAAGAGCGTACATGTTAGGCTTAATTGTCCGTGACGGTACCGAAAATACGGTAGATAACAAGAACTACTTGGTTATTTTTCTGCTATAACGGTAGCCTAATTACAGATATGTGATTTTTCTGATCGTTTTATTAAACGGGCCATTGATCATACATTGTTAGATAAAAATTAGATTTTGAAGTAAATTTTTATAAATTTTTTAACTACAGACCAAATTTTCACTTCAAGTTAACGGGGGTATTCGAATTATAGAAGTTTGAGTTATCGAAGTTTTCCTTCACCATATCCATGGTATTCGAGATATCGAAGTTTGAGTTATGTAAGTTCTACTGTATGTTATTTCAAAACAAAAACAGTACTACGTACGAGAAATTCTGCAATTAAAAACAATTGCTAAATATTCATTAAAATATTTACACTATAAATGATCAAGCAATTTTGGAACCACAACAAATGTTGTTACACTTTTAGCAAAATAAAAAAAAGACAATGAAGTATCTTATTTCAAATCAAAAACAGTACTATGTACGAGAAATTCTGCAACTAAAACAATTGCTAAATTTTCATTTAAATATTTACACTATAAATGATGAAGCACATTTTGGAAATTCATTTCTCGTCAGTGACGCCAATTGCCGTAAAAGTTGATAGGAAAAAAGATAATACAACCATGAAAGTTAATGTATACAAACATTCAAAATTAGTTTCAGCTAAGTTACGCTTTGCATGAAGGAACACAAAGGAATAGATATTAAAAACTAAGATGACTACCGAGGTAGATTTAAAAATAAAAAGGAATTCAAGGTTAAAAAAATAAATGATTTTAAAAATATAACAAATACCTGTTGGATTTTGAAGTGCCATATGTGCACATTTCGGAAAATCATTCCTCAACAGTGACACTAGGGGCCGAAAAGTTTTATAGATAAAAAACATAGCCAAACATTTGAAAAATAATAAATACAAAGTTCAAAAATTATATGAATCCAAATCTAGCTAAGGAATGCTTTGCATGAGGGAACAGACCTTATTTTTGAATAAATTAAAAAAATTAGGACGGCTGAAAATTTGGCTAAACGGTATATTTTCTGACAGCACAAAGTACTGCCTACTGAGTTATGGATACCCTCGGGAGTTTTACTCCACTAGCAGCGGTACCCGCTCAGGGGTAGTAAATAAATGAGTCCTAATGAATTTTATAATATCATTCTACCATGCATTCCTTTCATATAAATTTTACTCACAATTTACATTGATTTCAATTTCTGTAGAAATGTTGTAATTGTTATTTTCCACATTAACAGCTGTACATTTATAGTTCCCTCTATCCACTTTAGATATATTTCCCACAAAAAGAATACTGGAATTTGAAATTCGTATCCCTTGATCTTTGACCCAATTAAAATCGCAATCAGGATTGCAAACAGCACTGCAAGTGATTTCTAGGGTTGAGCTTTGATTCATTGATTCCGACATATTTGGTGTGATCCATATGTCCGTAGGTCCAACTTAAGATCAAATGAAAAAAAAAAACCATTTCAAAAGTAGAATAAATTAAAACAATCAAATAAGTTGTGTTTTCATCTTTTGTCAGAGTAGATAAAGTTTGAACTAGAGTTTAATCTACATAAACAGGATTACCTTCAGGTGAACACATTCATACCCCGTTTATCTTGGTTTAATATGGCAAGAATGCGGGTTAAACTAAATAAATCACGACTTCACTGGATTCAAATCTTACCCTTAATGACGAGTAAAACGGGTTTGTATTGACAACTTCATAATCCGAAATACAACTCGAAATAAATTAAATTCATCAAGAAAAAACTTTGAAATGTTTTGATATTTTTTATGGAGAGAAAAATTAAAGGGATTCAAAGGAGAATAATATAAATGTTTATTTGTCAATTATGAATCGGTGTACATAATTTACCCTGCGAAATATGTGTTTTCTTTGTTCTTCGGACAATTCGTACTAAGTTTTTATTAATCAAATTGGATTTGTTTCATATATTTTGATACGATCGCTATAAATATTTATTTATAATTATCAAGCTATATATAGTAAATTTTTATTATTTATTTATTTATCTATTTATTTTTTTTTTTTTTTTTGCATTCAATAGTAATTTTATATATTTTATGGAGTAATTTGTTCACGATATTTCTTTATATATGTTAGTTTTTTTTATTTTTTGACAAAAAATTTTCTTTTTGATGATTTTAAAAATTTTAAAAACGCTTATTGTCTAGAAAAAAATAAAAAGGCATAATCAAGAATTCAATTTTACAATTATTATAATAAATCTAATACAATAACTAAATTATATATTTTAAGATATTTTAAATACTCACACCAGAAATTTAACAGAAAAATCGATTGAATATTGCCGTCTTTATTCTTCAAAATGTATTTACCAGCATCATCTTTTGATATGTTCATAATACAAAAATGTAATTGGTGTGTTATATCAATAATGTTTATCCTGTTTTTGTATTCTTTAGCTAATATCGCTTTTTGTTCTCCCCAGCTCAAAACAGGTGATTCCATTTTGTACAATGTTATTGTTTGCATCTCTGGAATTTCGTTTACTACCAAACATACTTGCTCGTTTTCAAACGCACCGATGGACTTAGATCTTATTTCTGAAAAACGACAAATTAAATCAAAATATAAATTTGTGATGCCAGAGAATAGCATCAATTTGTAAACAATGATTTTAGTTTCCAAAGTACACGATAAGTAAAAAAACGTGCAATAAATGTCAAAACAAAATTTCTTTTTTATGGAAAAACATGCAAAAAAATAAAAATAAATATAATTTGTACATGATCAATCTTGGGAAGGATATGTCATATACATATTACATCCTACTCAACATCAAATGAAAAAAATCATTTAAATTAACTGTCCGCGTTGACACTTGTTACATTTCCCAGACAAAAGACCATGAAATGAGTGATATATATATATATATATATATATATATATATATATATATATATTAACTAAGACACGTATATAGTTAGTGAGTAAGTGAGTGAGTGAGCGAGATAGATAGATAGATAAATAATACCTCTGGAATATACTTTCAAAAATCCGTGAAGGTAAATTAATAAAAACAATTCACTCAGATTCGCCATTTCATTTTCATCCAATCTCTATCTTGCTTGATGAAAAAAAACAGAGGTATATTAAATCATTCCGCACTTTATCAGTTTAGCGTTGGTAATAAAATATGCTTGTTTGCAATGTGCTCAATATCGGAAATGATTTAAAACATTTTATGTAACATCCGGATGCTGGCTGTGATTATGTTATAAATAAATTTATAAATATTTTTGACAGTAACATTGTGTGATCAAAAAAATATGTAAAATAACACAAATACCTATAATTTTTTTATTGTCATATGTGCACATTTCGGAAAATCATTCCTCATCAGTAACACTAAGGGCCAAAAAAGTGTAATAGATAAAAAACATGAGCCACAAAGTTGACAATCAATGTCTAAAGTTCAAAAACGTTTTGAATTTAAATCCAGCTAAGGACTGCTTAGCATGAGGAAACAAACCTTAGTTTTAAATTAATATTAAATTGAAGACGACTAAAAATTTTGGTAAATGGTGTAATTTCTGACAGCACAAAGTACTACTGAGTTGGGGAAACCCAAGGGGAGTTTACCCCACTAGCAGTAGTACCCACTCAGGGGTAGTAAATATATATCGTGACTACCTGTATAAGTTTAATGTGACATATGTGCACATTTCGGAAAACCATTCCTTATCAGTGACAGTAGGGTTCAAAATTTTGCAAGATAAAAATCAGGAACCAAATTGTTGACAATTGTCTTAAGTTCCAAAACTATTTGAATCTAAATCCAGCTAAGGAATACAAAACCAACAAACCATTAAAAAAAAAAAGAACAATCAGATCTTAGGCCAATTAGGGTCCTTAAAAAGTTTTATGGCCGTCATCACAATATTGTTGATAAGTATAAAGTCACTGTATTCAAATTTATATCGGATATATTTGACTTTCCATAGTTCTTTGTTCCTTTCATTCTCAAAATTGACTTGCACATGAAGGGTGTAGCCAGCTAGACAGGAGGTGCTAACCTTTCCGGAGCACCCGGCCTCACTTCCTTGATGGAAGTTCACATGTATAACTCTTTTTGTCAGTTTGCAAAGTTTTTACTTTGTTTTTTGGGATTGTGATATGGACAAGGATTGGTACGTTTGTTTCATTTTTATCCCTGCCTTAACAAAGCTGCTATATCCCTTTTTGTTTTTAGACAATGTGTAATGGTACAATTTGTCTCTCTCGAGATTGAAATTTCAATTGAAATCAGATGCATGAAACGCAGCAGAAAATTTAATGGTGGATTAAGCACCCATTCAAAATATGTTCTAGAAACGTATGACAAATCCAGTCAAAATTTTTGAGGAGAGATATTTGCATCAGAAAAGCCGTAGAGAATAAGTATACTCCTCACTGCTTTGCTGTCGAACCTTTGAACGATACCGAATATGAAGCACATAATGTTCATGTCCAGGCACATAAAGGAATCTAAACCTAACAATGTCGACATTCCAGAAAAAATCTCTCCGTAAATCCCTCTCTACGGTCACATATCCAGGCGAAGATTCAAAACCCCCTGCTTCGCCATTGAGAATCATCCATCTGCTACAGTTTTCTGATTCGCAAATTGCACTTTTGATAATATTCAGCAATCTTTGAATGCAAATAACACTTACACTCCAAATTTCTTAGCAACAATTCACTTTAGTGTTTGCACTTTTAACATCCATATTCAAAAAAGGCGCCACGAGGATGCACCTGATTTTGGATTGAAATATAGTCCGGAGAAAAATACAGTAGAACCTCGAAAACTCAAACTTCGATATATCGAGTACCACGAATTACTCGAAATAACTCGAAGTCTTTATTTTGACCCGACCGGTTTTCTATATTAATTGTATTAAATTGTATTAAAAAACTTCGATAACTCAAACTTCTATAATTCGAATACCGATGATAACTCGAAGTAAAAATTTGGTCTGTAGTTTAAAAATCTATTACAAATTAACTTCAAAAACTCGAATTTTTTTCATAACGATGTGTGATCAATGGCCCGTTAAATAAAACAATCAGAAAAATCACATATCGATTATAAGCCTACCGTTATTTTAGAGAATAGCTCTAGTAATCTACTGTATTAATTAGTATCAGTTAACGTGTTCAGTACCGTCACGGACATTTAAGACTAACAGGTGCGCAAATCTCTTAGTTTTATTACAGAAGCCGACTAAGATGCCGCTGTCGATATCAGATCACCATTCGACTAACTCCAAGCTGAATTTAAACGACTAACCCTGTGGTACTCGGTATTGCAATTAAATTTTAGACTTATAGCACTGCTTTGTAATTTTATTAATTTATTAACTATCTGTTCGTATTTTCTTACAAATGTAATAAATAAGTATTGCTGATAAACATTTACATATATCTGATTCCAAATTTACAAATGAAGGTGAAGGAAAGATAATTTTTACCATATCTCGGAAACAAGAACCTTTTATTTTTTCTTTCTAGAATATAAAAAACTCCTTTTGTGTTGTTTTTGAAAGAATTTATTTCACAGATTTCATGAAATTTGTATTTTTGTGGTGAACTGTAAAAGAAATTGAAAACATTTTTCAAACTCTGTTATAATAACCCATCTACTTTTATTTTAATGTTATATTTAGCACTTCATGGCACATCTTTTTTATGTTTTACTAATTTTAACAAGCATTTGTATCTTTGTATTTAATTCAACACAGCACATACTTTATGTGCAAATTATCAGAGAATGCCAATTACAGAAAAAATTTTATCGGGTTCCGGGAAATACCTTAAGTGCTTGATCACTGAGTCTATTTGGTTTTGGACATCTGTTTGTGTAGGTCGATACTTTAACCCCAAAATGTCAATCGACAGGACAAGATTTAATATCTCGAATTTTGAAGACCTATGTATGACCTGACCCAGTTGGGGTTAGCTTACAGTCATATGGTCTACCAATGAGCCACATGTCTATTCATTTATAATACTAAAGATTTATCATTGTTTGTTATACTTACTTAACTTTATATATATAATCTAAAATACACCTTAGGTATAACGTAAAGCGGTAACCTGCCACTAGCGGTCAGTTTGACTCAGTTTTTTGAGTTCTCACAATGTAAACAACCTCTGTAACGGAAGATACACCTATTTGCCTCATATTAAAACCATTTTCACTTAATCAAAATTGGTAATACTAAGCAATCAGTTGTATGATTGTATATTTTCTATCTCTTTTGGAAATCCTGCAACAAAGTGTTGGTATCATGTTTCGGCGAACTTAATTATATTGCGAATGAAGATAATTAGATCTACGTCCTTCGGCGGAACAAACAAGCTCTTACTATTCTTGATTAAAATGTTGGTAAAAATAAAAAGGCTTAACACCCAACGATTCCAAGCTCTTTATATAATTTTTATTATTTATATGTTAAACTAAAAAGGCAGAAAATTAGTAATTAATTAATAAAGACGAAAAATGGATAAATTTATTTTATTACCAGGTTCAATAACAGCGTGTGCCGAAAGCGATGTCGAATTTTTTTGTGGGATAAATGAAACTTTTGAACTGCATATTGTACTAATAAATCACCAGTCTAATGAAATTGGAAGATATTCTTATGATATTGGAGTCGAAGTGTACCAGAGATATAAGGATCATTATGTGATTGTGAAAAACAATAATAGCATACAGCTTCGAATAACTGGTGTTCGAGAGGAAGACAGAGGAACTTTATCGTGTACAATAATTTACAAAACGAAAAGTATAAAGTATCAAAGGAGTTTGATAATTCAAGGTAAAATATACGCAAAAAGGCAATACATATTTGATATGTTTTTAGTTCAGAAGAATCACTGAATATCTTGACAAATGGTCATGGTCATTTGATATATTATGTTACATTTTGCAAAATATAATTCAGTAAATCATAGTTAATGCAAAGATATTATAGACAAGTTTGATTCTCAAAATAAAGAAAAAACAAATCTATCCTGGCTTAAGTTTCACAGTAATGTCTTAACTTAAGATTGTTTTTAACTTTCATCTGAAAAATTGGTAAGTTTTATTATTTCATCAACTGTCAAGATCCCTAAAAAATAACGGTTTCATTTGAAGATCGATGCACGCTTAAAACACGTGATAGCAAAACTAATATAAAATAAAATCTTGTTAAGGATCTATTGTGAAACCTTGACCTGCATTTATGTTGCTATGTGCGTCTTATGGTAATTGTTTATTTTTGATTTTTCACCTTTTACTTTGAAAATATGGAAATGTTTATCAATTGTAAAGTTAATTTGGAATAAGTGTTTTGTATAGAAACATTACAAATGCGTTAATATAATTTTAAGTATTGTAGACTAGGTTGCTATAATTTCGTGTTTAACGAAAAAGAGTAATGTTAGAAATGAGCTTACAAAAGCCAAAAAGGGAAGAAATGTGTTTTATTGGCTTGACGTGTTTAACTGTAATATCTTCTGTATAACGATTGAACATGCCCGTTATTTTTTCTTAGTACATATATGGCATAGGTAACGTTATTTTTCTTCATGATCATTTATCATCATAAGAGATCACACGCACTAAACAAGCATGTAATATAAATTAACAATATAATTAACACTTACTTTTTCAGAGAAATTGACTTCCAATATTATAGACCTCAAGATAAAAACAGGTACTTGTACTGTTTTGACATGCAGCAGCTCAAATTCCAGTCAATTAAAATTAAAGGTATTACAAACATTTTTCAGAAGAACACATTCCACATAACAAACATACAAGGAATAATTTTGATACATTGACAGCACATTTAACAACTACATTTTAAAAAGGGTATATCCTTAAAGTTCCTCTATTAGCCTAGGTAAAAAAAACATGAAAGAAAAGACTATATATCGACCGAATCTATAGACGATAACTCGGTAGAATGTCGCTTTCATTCGTTTTCTTCTTTGGAGAAGTGAGTTAATAAAATAACTGAAGTTTTGAACTTTAAACAAACTGTCTAACATTATATATACCAACCGAGTTTCGAGTTAAGGTAATGAAAAAAGAAACATGTCTCGTATTCTGTACCGTACGTTTATTCTGCTGTAATTAATATATAACTCAAACACTCCTAATATCGTAAGAAAACATGAATTCCGAATAATTTTTATTTACCGTTTAATGACAGAGTAAAACGGCCCGGATGAAGTTGGACGACGTCATAAAAAGAAATATTATATATAATCGAAAAAAAAACATACAAGAAACAAACCCGAGACTCTGATACCATGGTATTTAGTCATATAGTTACCGACTGTTGTGACAGTCCTAAATCTAAAGCTTAATCGTTTAATAATTAAGTTTACTGTTAAAACACTTCAGTATGTGTAATTCTGCTTTAAATCTTTTGACTTATTTTTTTTCGAAACAAAATACCCTGAACATAATATTTAATCCCTAATAACCTGTTAATAACAACATACACACACAACTGTATGCAAGCCTTCAAATATTATATTATATTCAGATATCAAAACCTGTTTAAGTACAAATTCCTTTGGTGATAATACAAATAGTTCATCGGTAGCTAAATAGGTTCAACACATTCCATTCAAATACAAACACGTTTCTTTGAAAATAACAAATGTATAATAAATTGTTTACGACCTATTAAAAAAATAATCTAATCTCTGTAGTTGCTTTCAATTTATCTACTTTCAGGATCTTGACCAAAACATAATTTCCAATGACTATAAAGTATAAAGTAAACTGATTTTGTATCTTACAACCATATTTCAATAATTTGAATAGCGATATATTGTATACGCATTTACATAATTTTCAACTTTATTCATAACTAGAATTGTAATTGTGACATACACAATGACTAAAGTGTTATATCGCTAAATGTTTGATCCCCCCTCTCCAGTTAGCACTATACCCAGTTAATTACCGTTGCAATAGGTGAATTACTCGATTTCTATCCTTCTAATGCTGAGCACCATGCGAGGGAGCAATAACTCAAATTCAAAGTCATAAGAATCGCAGGGTTTGAACCCATGACTTCTATCTCTCAAGCTATACAGTCTACCACTTGACCAACGAGGTGGTCCTAGTTCTTGAGGTAAAACCTCTACCACTAAGCCCCCAAAACAGTTACAGCCATCAATGAATGTGTAGTCTTATTCACTAAGAATCAGGTTTTAAAAAAGTCATAGTATCAAAACATATTTTAAAATGTATCACAAATTATCAGTTTAACTTCTACATTCCTGTATTAACTGATCTAAAGTACATGTATACACAGTTCCTTTAAAATCCTAGACTATAATCTCTTATAGGAAGATTCTATGACTTATGTATTATAACTTGTGAGTTTGCTTTAAAAGGCTATGCTTTTCCTCTGGAAACTCCAATTTCCACAAGAATTCCAAAACAGGTCTACATTATAAATTAAGAAATCGTGACTGGGTGGTATAAGAAACTATTAATTAACTTTTTTATCTCTCTGAAAAATCATTTTATCATTCTTAGGATTCAAACTATAAAAAAAATTGAGTCTTATTTTTTAAAATCATATCTAGTCATAGCTTGAAACTATAACATTCCCCCAGTCCATTACCGTGGCACTTGGTGAACCAGGCAATACTCCTTCACCCTAATGCCGGGTCCCAGGCTAGGAAGCGATATCTCATTTTTTAAAGTCTTATGAGTGGCCTAGCAAAGGTTTGAACCCATGACCTCCCAAGGCAGACATTCCTTGAGTCCCATTTTTCAGGGAACCAAACCATTACTTAACTCTTTTCTAGTTGTTAATTAATCTCAAAAAATATTTAATCAAACAAACGATTCAGATCTTTAAAAAATGGACTGCTAATTTTGTGTTATTTTTCTGTTACATTTATTTACAGCCTGAAACCTTGATACATTTCCTATTGTAAGCTTGTTTAAAATTTTGATTGAGAGTAATTCTCCAAACAACTAAACCTTGACAGTGACCATCATTTAATGCATTTTGATTGGTCAAGGTTTCAACTTTGATTAAATGCATGTTAAAAATGAACTGTGAGTGATATAAGCAATCAATTGATTGAAGTGTGATGTAACAAGAAGCTACAGATGAGGTGTATAATTGACCAGAGGATTAAAGTAATTATATCTATTAAAAGCATGTAATTATCCCAATAAGAAAGTTTTCAATTCTTTTATTAGGACTTTAATCCCATAAGCTTGTCTTAAGAAACGATATAGTGTATAGTGGGAAAAGATAGTTAAATTGTAGTCTCATCAACATACCTCACTCTCTTGAAAGTTATTCTTTGGATTTTTGTATTATAACTCCATTCAGATGTCCATAATGAACCAAAAATATACAGTTAAGGTGTAGGGATCTTGACTATTTTAAAGTTATACATGTACATAACCCCACCCAGCTCCACTCCACAGTGGGAATGACCTTAGGTGTCCTTTACCATTATCACTCTATTCAACTTTTCATAAGGAACCAGAAAAATTCATAGTTTTGATGTAGAATTCTCAACCGAATAAAAGTTATACATGTACAAAGCACCACCAAGCCCTACCTAGCAGTTGGGAATGACCTTAGGTGTCTTTCATTAGTATCAATCTTTTCATTTATCATAAGGAACCAGACAGAATATAGATTAGGGGTGGGAATCTCAACCAATTAAACGTTTGTATGTATAAACACCACCGAGCCCCACCCCTACAGTGGGAAATGGCTTAGGTGTCTTTCATTAGTAGCAAACTTTTCATTTCATCATCAAGAACCAGAAAATATATAGTTTAGGGGTTGGGATATCAACCAATTAAAAAGTTATAATGTATATAGCACCACCCAGCACCAGCCCCACAGTGGGGAATGACCTTATTTTTTGTTTCTTTCATTAGTATCAATATTTTCATTTTATCATAATAAAAACGAAAATATATATTCAGGTATCTCGACAGTTAAAACGTTATGACAAAACTCTACCTGGCACCACCCTCTAGTGGTAACCCAGTGAGAAATGTTTTGTTTGAGTTTATGTGCCTTCAGATGCTGATTACAAATATATATAGTTTTATAGCGCACAGCAAAGTGTTTCTGGAAAAATTGTAATTTTTGTTTTTAAACAAACCCTACCCTGCTGCCCCTCCCTTGAAGTCAGGGGAATTTAAATGCCGAATTACACTTTTCTTATAGTACAGAAACCTACTCTATAAATTTGAAAGGGATTAAATGATGCGTCTAGGAGAATTCATGCAGCAAAAAGTGATCAGGTGAAAAAAGTAACAATGAAGAACCGGAAACGGAAGAAATGCAATAAGTCTTCCATCTAGTAAGGTGGGAAACTTAATTAGACACAAACAGACTGTTAAATTATTTATAGAACATGTAATTCAGTTAACCTACTTAGCTTTACACCTAGTCCAATTACAATTACAATACCTGGATATATTTATATTGATTATCTGATATCTGGCACCAGATTCAGTTTGTACCTATCACCTACTTCAGTAAAATGTTTGTTTTCTTCTTTAATTTTAGAAAGCGGATAACAAGTCAATAATTGGAAGGAACATTCTTTTAAATTCGTGTATTCATTATCTTCCTGCTGGTGAATTTTCTTGCTGTTTGATGGCAAACTGTTCTAAAGCAGAATGCAAAACAATTATATTACAAGGTAAGATGATATTGTCAATAAAATAATACAAATTAAGTTTTAGCAATTGATATACCGACTGTTTGTTGGAAAAAGCAACAATTATGATGTCTTTGACAAACTCTAGGATTCCATCGATGGTATTTTCACTATGTTTTCTTTAAAGCTTCTGTGGGATTGACAATTAAAGCAAAATTCATGTTGAACAAGAAATACTTATACCTTGGCTTTTGATTCTTGTGATGGAAAGATAAATGTGGTTATTGAAAAAAAAACAAACACTTTTATATTGGCATGTCTCTCATTTCGTGAATGAATCCAAAAAAATAATCATATGTTGCAACATTGAAATTAAACTCAATGTATAATAAACTATTATAATAATATTGTTTCTGTAAAAACGTTTTGTGTAATAAAGAAACTTCTAATTTGCATTTTCAAGTCAAATGAATCTCTACAAAATATTGCAACTATGCAGTTTTATAATGATAAGATTAAACTATACTAAGGTAAGCCGTCATCCGTAATAATAAAAGTTTTATTGTATTGCAGCGGAATCCTCTACAAATTTTTTAATACCGTTTATTGTAATTCCGGTGTTAGTGGTTGCGATAGTGGCAATTTTGTTGATAATTATTTGCAGAACTCGACTACACAAAAAGGTAAATGATAAAACATCTAACAGATCAACACAAAGATACTGTCGTATTAATCATAAAAGCTTGTCATAGCAGTTATACAAATCAAAAGTTTATTTTAAATTATTTTAAGTTTTAGGTAGAATACATAATAATTTCTTAAAGCGGGTATAACATAAAAGGAGCAAACAAAAAAAAAAGAGTGAAATATCTACTATAGGGCATACTGAAAATTGTAAATATTTTAATCGTTTTTCCTTTTTTTTAGTTTCTGGTTTATTTTTTTTTTTTAATCTGTCAGTCCTAGAAGTGATGTGTTGTAGAAAAAAATCTATTTTTTAAACAAAAATATAGTTTAAATTATCAATTATATTTTTATCTTTCCCATTTTGTAATGCCGGTAAATGATTTTTTCTTCTACCTTTAGTTTTAAGAATGCAATCTGATATTTGCACCGGGATCAAATGTGTTATTTGAAACACGGTGTTCAACATTTCATTGATTGTTGAATAGTTGCCGAATGCTCTTTATGTTGTATTGTTTTTTCAAATTAAAAATATTTATTCTTTATACATATATATCTGTATATAGCACATGTTTATAGATGAAGACCGGCACAGGAAAACACAAAAACATGCGCTTGCGTGCGCGTCAATATTTAAAAAGACCTCAAACTTTTACTGTTATCAAGTATTTCTGATTATATATTGCAGCAGCTCCAAACTGACAAATCTTGGAAAAATTACAGTTATTGTCTATTTAACTTTGCAAACAATTTTTGGTAAATCCTCAGGTGAGAGTTAAGGTCCATATATATCACAGTGTATATAAAAAAAGAATAAAAGGCAATGATATATAAAACTGGTCATTATTTTACACATGCACATACTTCTATGACCTGAAAAGTCACTACATATGATTTTCCACCTGAAAACCACTACACTAAGAAATTTACCTGGTAGAAGTGAGCCATTTTATTTTGTGGCAGTTAGTGTAATATAAGTCACCCCTGGAATTGAAAAAAAAAACTAAAAGCTTAAAAAAAATAAAATAACTGGTTATCCCCGCATACCCACTACATTTGTCACGTAACAATTTGTACAAACACATTCAAGTCACTACATGAGTCATAAAAATAACACACTCTTCCAAACCACAACACGAGTTGAAACACATATTCAAATCACTACATTGATTGAAACACACATTTATTTGAGGCACACATTTAAATCACTACATATGTGCATACATAAACATCAAAATCTCTACATAATTGAAACACATATTCAAATAGCTACATTCATTCATATACACGCATAGAAATCGCTGCAATTTTAAACACACATTAAAATCTCTACATTTATCCATACCCACGCATTTAAATCACTACTTTTGAAACACATCCAAATTATTACATAAATGCATTCACACACATCAAAATCATTACACGATTTAAAATACACATTTAAATCACTACGTTTATGTTGGCATACACACATCGAAATCACTACACAGTTTGAAACACATTCACTCACACATATTTATCTATGCCTATCTCTGGTAAATCAAATTGATCATTTTAAAAGCCAAAAATTGTTTTATCTTTGCAATACTCTTTTGTCTTAACATTTAAAGTAACTCTTGAGTGACAGGCATGGATAAAAAATCACTTTTTAGGTTTGTTTTGTATCCGTTTAACAAATCTGTCTTCGGAAAAATAGATGCTCCTAAGAACATAGGTAAAAGTTTCTTTTTACACCAACCCGTTTATATCTTCGATATTGGTCTTGAAATATCAATTTTAATTTTTTAAAGTTTTTATACTCTTATAGTCAAAATAAATCACGCTTCACTTCTTCTAAAGAGCCAGTGAATGAAGGATATATGTGGGATAAAATCGCCAACCTTCGGCAATCGAAATGACAAACTAGGGATCCGAACCTAGGTGGTGAGAGGCACTGGGATATGTAAGTCGGCGCTTTAGGCATATCAGCCACCTAGGCCCCTAAAAGAGGCATTGAGATGAAGGCCGTTCACCAATTATCACAAGATCTTTTATCACTGAGATCTTGAGTTTAAAACAAGGACAAACTTAACTGATAAAGCTTATAGGGTCGTCCTTCACTATTAATAAAGGAACATCTTGATACAAGTGAACAACTTTTGACCATGGCATGAAAGATCAATCATATTATGATCACGCCTAGAAATCAAAACACCCTTGCCAGCTTAACTGTTGATCTTGAATCCACAAAAATTTTATATTTTGACAGTGGTATTCATTTACAGAACAGTCATATACTAATCTTGTTTCAGTGACGTTCAAAGTAGAGAAAATTTTATAATACTTTTAATCTGAACTGACAACGACTAAGCATGTACTTCGCAACACCCAATGCAATCAGGGACAACAAAATACAGGACAGTGCTATTATAACCAAACAAGACACCATAAGAAAATACTTACAATTATTCTGACACAGACTATAAACCCCTGACTTTGGACAGCCACTAGAATAAATGTATAATGGTTTGCTGATAGTACTTTTGCAAAGCCCTCGGTCATTTTATAAAATATTTTACTATCATGATGTCCCTTGGTGAATACTGATCCAAATGACCAGGTTGAAGCTAGCCCACTAATTTTTGAGACAATGAAAATCTGAAAAGTTCATGTGTAATGGATGCTAGATAATCACGAGCCAAGTTGTAGATTCAACAGGACTGTAAATTTATGTATCGCTAATAGTGATAATAACGTGTTATTGATTGACATTTTTGTATGGGTGAACAGTTCTGCTTTAAACTGATGCTTCATTTTTGTCCAAACATACTAGCCTCAGCTTCAAGCTACAGCACCGTGCCATATATTTATGAACAAACGTAATCAACGTCATGGCAGTCTGGGAGTCATGTGCAATCTAAAAACTAATGTATTTTAATTTTGAATTGTTTCACTTAACTCAGTATTTGGTAATATAAACTTTGCTACGAATTACTTTGACTAGACGCCTTGGAATCGAAGAATAAAGGTTTTTTATATATATTACTGGAATATTTTCACAAATGTGTCATGCTCCAGGTCACCGACGTTATTAATGTATGGAGTTCTTGATTTTAACTTATTTTTAAGAGCAGCCAACAATTCTCAATAATATTCACATCCGGTGATTGTGCAGGCTATAACATCGAGTTTATATTGTTTTGTTGTTTCCACTCGGTGACTAAACGTGCCCGATGGACTGGGGCATTGTCATCCTGGAAAATAAAGTCGTTTTGAGCGAAATGTCTTGCTATAACGGGCCATAACTCAGAATCAAATATCTCAATATATTTTGAGCATTTATATTCCCATTTACAATAGTCAAGGTACCCACACCACTCCACGTTATACACGCCCATATCATCAAACTGACCTTGACCCGAGCACCAGGGCATATACACTGAGGTAACCAAACTTTGTTAGGCTGTCTCCAGACGGCGATTATCCCAAATTATTACTTTACACTCGTCAGAAAATATCACTCTATTCCAGTGTCTATCTAATGTTCCTCTCGCCAAGGAAACACGGTTTTTCTGGTTTACTGCAGTGATTCTGATTTTCTTCCGAACGACCTCTGTTTGTATTAGTCTCGAACAGTCCTTAAAGAAACAATAGAGTATCTACCCTGCTTAAATAAATGGATGATGTCTTTTAACGGTAGCACACGATTTTTTTTGTCACACGCAAAAGTTGTCGCACATCTCGGTCATCAAGCTTTCTCTTTCAGCCATAACTTGAAGGTGTTTCCACAGACCCCCTTTCCAAATAACGTTTTACAATAGTATAAACAGTATTCCGAAGAAGACCTAAATTCCTAGCTATCACAGAATATTTTTCTCCACTCAGGTATTTTTGCACAATCAATTCTTTTACAGGTGTCGACAGGTCAGAGTTTTTCCCCATCTCCGGTTTTTGACACTGAATGTATCGAGAACAGACGGCAATGACATCATTTAACATACGTCACGGATAGGGGAAATTCTAAGCTAAAAATACATACTTACGTCAATATTGGGCGTAGTGTAAATCATGAACATGACCGAAAAAAATACTGAGCACCTTTAAAATCGGGAATGACGTTGATTACATTTGTTCATAAATATATGGCACGATGCTGTAGTTTCATTTATATTTTATTTATACTCCGAAACTCTTTGTAAAATTAATTTAAATATATGTAAGCGATACATGAATGTACTGCACACATGCACACTGCATTAACCATAAACAGTAAATATTAAGGCGAATGACACAAAAAATCTGCCATTATCGGAATTTTATGAGGAGTGTGAAATCAGTTTTCCAGAGGCGTGATATCACTCAGGCTGATATCAACTTGTGCAATTTCAAGATTTATCACACACAAAAATAGTGATATTACATGTATTAATAAACATATGTTAAATAATAGAAATAACACTTTATTGCTTAACACTAAAATTACAGGTTATTGTTAAAATAACAAATGAAATAGTTTCCAAATAATTACATATTTAATTACAATGTACATACATGTATTTTTTAAACTTCTAAATTACTTTACTTTAGGCATGCAACATTCTCAGTGTTAATATTATTATTTTTTTTGACTCAAAACGGGAAAAAGGTTCATTAATTTATTCTTAGATGTCATTTTTGGAATTTGATCATATTGTTGCTAATACAATTCAGATCACACTATCACAGTATCAAGTCGTTTCAGCACCAAGTCAATATTATCCCGACACTGGTTAAAAATGACTTGACGCAAAACAAAACTTTGACGTTGGCGGAATTAGGACCAATAACAAATAACTGATCAGCGATATTTAATATGAAGTTTGTCGCCTTATCTTCTTCTGTAGGTCAATAACAACACATTCATTGTTTGAGCTTCTGGGGTAATACTGTTTGTAATTATCGTCTATTTTTTGCTCCTGTCCAGATATCAATAATGCAAGGTCTATAGCGACGTTTGAAATGTATTCAAAAATAATTATATTCCCACTGCCAACCTCCAATATGTTGGATATCGTCGTTTAACAAATATTTACATAGTGCGGAACGATAAAATAAAAGCGATATACTGTACACTAAATCCAAGAACTTAGCCTGGAATGAAAATTATCAACCAAGTGTCTGCCGCCAGGTCATTCTCGCATCGAAGAACAGCGGTTTTACATTTAGGTTGCACTTTTTCGCTTTCATACTTCTTCTCATACGAATATTTCCAAAATATTTAACAAAAAAACTAATCATAAGTACCTTTAAATTCATGTAAATATGATCCCTATCCTGGTGTATGTTGTCCACCTGCACTCCCGCCATTCAGAATAGCTTTAGGGTTTCCTATTTCCTATTTTAGAGAATACTTCCGAATGGACCCGAGTAAAATGTGTGAACTCGAAATTTCACAATAGGGTCAGTGTGACTTTCAGTAGTAAAATGTCAAGTGTTTACCGGAAAATCAAACAAGTAATTTTTTTCAATTTTTTCGTATCAGTATGAATAGAAATGACTATTTCTGAAAAAAAACGGAAACATGGTTTTATGTAGTGGTTTGCCGAAATGAAGTTGTTTGGTGTGTTCCACCGCGAATGTAGTCTATTTGCAGGGCATACTAACACACACACATGACCTTTGATAAAAACAAGTCAAATCAGGACACTTTTAAAAAAGACAATTTTTGACTGATTCAGTGTTCTAGACATGGGACCCATTAAATAAAACCCGATTGATTTTATTTCCAGGGGATATGTGACGGATAAATAGCTAAGAGAACAATACTGAGTATATTTAACTAATTAAATTCAACCATATTTGTGTATGTGGTAGCGTTTTTCGGGGTTATCACTCGTCAATAGAAATAATTAATTATAATAATTATGTGTAAACTAACATGCAATATAGAAATGTCAGGTGCATAAGTGTGCGACATTCATCAGAGAAACTAGCAAAAAATCAACAACAAAAAATTATAACTACCTTAAAAGTATGTTGAATACACGTAGCAGCAACTTGCCAGAAAAAGGTCGACAAGATAAATTCTATGAGAGAAATATCCGAGCTTACTGATCAGTAATCAGGGATATAACTTAGTGGTTTCCCAGATGATGTTAATGAATTTAATGTTTGATTGTGGGAACGCACGGAAATATACCGTATAACAATGTAGGTGTGCTACATAAATAGGGCCTGCAATATATACATTAATGGCCAAGGTTTTCCTAAACTAAAATGAATAAACAACGCAAGAAGCGAAAGGGCAGTATGTGTTTATCTCTGAAGTAATAAATAAATGGAGATGTATTCATGTAGAGGATCACTTCTCAACGGTGGTTAACTCTCATTGTGATTTCTCAGAGGAAAATCCGCTGTGGTAAATTGTGTTGAATACAACACACTGTGATTTACTCATAATATAATCCCCGCGTCGTCTACTACAATATTATATGTGTGTATAAACGCACATCGATCACAGGCGTGTGACAGTTGTAAGACTTCTCTGGCTGTTTCAAGAATATTACTCAATTCAGTAATATATATTGATTAATATCATTATACTGCATACCTATAACACACGTCTTGATACCAGCTAGATTCAGGCAGACTCCTAGACTTCCATTTGCCGGCTTCTTATATACCTATAGTCCATTCGGAATTCTCGGAATTCTATATGATAGGTACAGGGGTATTAGAAGAAATTAGAATCGGTATTGTATAACTGACACTAATTGGTCGCCTTCAGTCTTCCTCATTCAATGAGAACCACTTTTACTCTTTACTTTGGAAATAACACTGCCGCATGACGCGTATGACACATCTAATTATTACATCGCTATGTTCGATATAAACATAATATTATAAACTGCACTAAAGGTTTGTAAATGGAGATTCGTAAATTGGAGTTTTAAAAAATGTAATTCATAAAAGTCATAATTATATATTACGGCGGTCTGCTGTGTAAATTATCTTATGAATTTTCGTAACAAATGAAATCACATGACTGAAAGAAAGCAATGGGGACATTTTTTTTATTTTTTCGTGAAAAATTTTCTTTTATTTCTTTTAAAATATCACTTACAATAAAAGGAGGAATTTAATTTTATTTATTTTTATAAAATTTTCATATATAATTTGCTGCAGTCATCTTTTTTATCTGTATATAAGATTTTAATTGCATTAGATTAAGGATTCTTAAAGCCTCCTTAAAGATCCTTTAAATTTCAGTTCCATTAAGGATCCTTGGAGCCTCCTTAAAGATCCTTAAATATGTCCTTAAAGAGTCTTTTAAAGTCCATTAAAGATCCTTACAGATGGAATGGCTTTAAGAAGGCTCTACGGCACCTTTAAGAGTCCTTAAAGGAGGGGATTGGTCTTGTGATACATACAAATTCAAGAAGAACCTCACCAATGAATTCAAGTAAGGCTAAGTTGATTTCCTAATTTGATTATTCCATGCACGTTTTTTTAGGTTATAAAAAAAACAATAAGAGTTCCGAGAGAAGTAATACCAATGGATTCTCGTAAGGTTAAGTTCATTCCATGATTTTGACATTGATTCTGTGCGAGGACGCATGGGGGGCAGTGTTACGAAAATTTATAAGAATGGATTATAGGTATATATGTTTTTATTCAATTCACTTTGTCTTAAACACCGGAATAAACATCCTGGATTGGAGCACCTAAACTTTTTTCTCGTTCATCTTTCCTTACTTTGTTCATGGTACAACCTTGTAGATGTCTCATTAATTCTGCCTTTGTTAACTCCAAATTTTTCTAACAAGCTGGACATAGCCATCGTTTTCTCGTTTGAGCTCCTCTCTCTTTGCTTGAACTTCGGCTTCTACTTCTACTACGCTTTCTGAGTGTGATTTTCGTGTTTTGCATTTCTGCAATATAAAACAAATAGGGTTATAATACCAATACTATTATCTATAATCATATTAATTTGATTAATAATCTCAGTCTAGTAAGTCAGGGTCTAAATAATCTTGAAACTTTTTTGGGCGTCAACGTCCCCTACTTGACCGACCTTGTTCTGTAGGCATTTCTTTCTCCACGTTTCCCACTTCTGTATTAATTTCTTTTCTGAACATATCATCTTGATTGCTAACTTCTGATTCTGACTCACTTTTTTGTAAATAGAGTTCTTTATGATCTTTACTATCAGCTACAATCTTAGTTATAAGTTCTCCGGCTTCCGTTTCATCTCTCAGAGTTTGTTTTCTGTACAATTTTATTCTGTCTATGTGTATGACTAGCGAACCTTTCTCGCCAAAATAAGCTTCATAATTCAAAGGCCCCATTTCACTGAATATTTGGAATGGTCCTTTCCAAAGGGAAGCAAGTTTTTGAGAAGTTCCTACTTGTATCTCGGGAAAGAAAACCAACACTTTATCTTCCGTTCACATTCTGATTTCGGCTTTCTTATCATATATTTTTTTTGCCTTCGCATATATTCTGTTATATTCCTTCTAACTACTTGATGCATCTCCTAAATCTTTTCTTTCAATGCTTATCCACACTGCGACCTTGAATTGTTACCTCTCTTGGTAACACAGATTGTAAATCCATTGGAATCGCAACCCGACGTCTAAGCATGAGTAGATTGGGTGTCAATCCTGTATTTTCATGCTCAGCACTCCTATAGGCCATGGTTGCATATGGTAATATATTCATCCCAATTACGATGATATGTCTCTACATTCATTGCTAAAATGTTGGCTAGTGTCTCGACCATTCCATCAAATTGTGGATGATATGGTGAGGTTCTGGTCTTATCTATATCTAAGACAGCAAACATTTCTTGAAAAAAATTCGCTTTCGAACTGAGCGCCTTGAATGCAGTCTGGGTTACCAAACCTCTTCTACTCATAATTTTACAAATGTGGTAGTATCCATATTTGGCATTGCAAATGCTTCTGTCCACGTCGTGAAGTAATCCACTATTACGAGAATGTACCGATTACCTGCGTCACTAATTGGAAGATGTCCCATTATATCCACGGCTAACCTTTGTAACGGCTCACCAACAGGCATCTGCTGTAAAGGCTCTCTAAAATGTTAAGGTGGATTTTTCCTCTTGGCACATTTCTCACAACCTTTTCACAGTTGTACATCTGACCTTACTCCAGGTCAATAATATTTGGAATCAACCTTTTCATATAATTTGTGTTTCCCGAAATGTCCACCGAACAAACTATCATGACAATGTTTCAATACTGTTCTTTTGCTTTATGGGATAACAGCTTGCAAAATTTGATGTTTTGTGTTTCCAACGTCTATATAAAATGTTATCCTGAAGAACTGGTAAGTCAAATTTTGATCGCAAACTTCTGATTATTCTACTTTTGTTTACCACTTCTTTAGAAGCTAGACACTGTTTCCTCTCAAGCCAGTTTTAACTTCTTTAATATCTGGATCATCATTTTGTATTTGTGACAAATTCTCATTGTTTATGTCAGGTTCTTCTTTTGAATTCTAAATTCTATCCTAACGGTTTGTACCATTGTATCTTCTTGATTATGCATTCCACACTGTTTACAGGGTTTTCCGCTTAGTCCGTCAGCATTTTTATGACGAACTCCTGGTCGGTGTTCTATATCCATATCATAACTTGATAATATTTCCAACCAGCGGGCCACTTGTCCTTCGGGGTTTTTGAATTGGAAAATCTACCTCAATGACACATGATTAGTTCTTAACAAAAGCTTTCTAACATAGAGGTATTGTTTATAGTACTGTTTCAAGTATACTACAGCAATCATCTTTCTAGTGACACAGTATCGACATTCTGGTTTTGATAAACAACGACTTCCAAATGCGATAGGCCGTTCTTTTCCATCTACTATTTGCGATAAAACCCCACTGATGGCCATATTGCTAGCATCTGTGCCCAGTATGAATAATTTTGAGAAATCAGGATGTGAAAGAATAGGGCTTGACACCATCATTTCTTTGATTTTGAGAAATGATTCTTCACAATGATCAGTCCAATTAAATTCTCGGCCTTTTTCTGTTAATCTATGTAATGGTTTTGCAATCTCAGAGAAACATTTTATATACTTCCTGTAATAACTACATAATCCAATAAAGGAACGAACAGCAGTTTCGTTGTGGAAAATTGGCCATTCTTTCACTACACGTATTATTTTTTCAGGATCAGCTGATACGCCATTACTAGAAATATTGTGACCAAGAAAGGTTACCTGTTTTTCACACAGTGGACATTTTTAGCTTTCAAATTTAATTCTGCGTTACTTAGACGTTGAAATATTTTACATAGATTTTCTATCAGCTCATCAAAGGTTTTTCCCGTACAAATGACATAGTCTAAATATATCATGCAAATATCCGAATTCAGGCCTAATAAAACTGTTTCCATTCCTTTTTCATGACTAAAACTTCCCCGGATGCCCATGGACTACTTGATGGTTCTGTCACTTTTTGTTGTAAAATGTTATCCAGAGTTTCATCAATTTGAGATGTTAGTGCTTCTGGTATTACTTTTAACGTTGTTTAATTGGTCTACATTCTTCTGTTTTAATTTTGGTGCTGTATGACGTTCAAATGACCTAGTTTGAGATCTGATTCTGTATTTGCACAAAGTTTCTCTGCTTTCTGTTTTTCATCAGGTGAGAGATCGGTGTGTACGTTTTTGAGTAATCTCCTTATTTTTTCTTTTGTTTCTGCATTTGGCAAATCCTTTGATATTTCATGTACAACAGATTCTATTGGTTCAAAATTCCCGACTATGGTTCCTTTTCTTAACATGGTCAATTTATCTGCCATATTCATTAATCTTAGCGGTACTTCTTTTCCTGTTAATAAGGCTCTACCCATGAGTGCTTTATCTTTATCGTGAAATTCAGGTCTTGGTCCCATAATTCCTTCTTGTATCGTATCATTGCCAATTATGGTCGCTTTTACAATAATTTCACTTCTTGGTGGTAAATTCACAGTTTCTCTTATTGCTATTCTATAACATCCAATACCACCCTTTATTAACATTGGAATATGCCTTCCTCTGTGATCAACAATATCAACAACATATTTGTGATTTGTCATTAAATCTAGTCCAACTATACCATCAACATTTAAATGGGCAATAATTGTTTGGTTACTATAATGTCTAGAACCAATCATAAAACTGAATTTTCCTTGTCCGAATACTTCTATGAGTTCTCCACCGGCTCCATGAATTGTACGTGTAAATGGTGTTGTTTTAGGTACATTAAATAATTTATCATAAAAATGCTTTGACAACAGTGTTACTGATGCACCTGTGTCTATCAAAATTTTAGCTTTAATGCCATATATTTTAACGTGTACAAACATACCACTCTATTTATTATTTGTAGTATTAACGTGAATTGAATTTTCATCTACTTGATTTGTTTCACTAATTTAGCTTTTGGTATTGTTGATTCTGGATCTTGGCTCATTCCTCTTTGTCCGTCAAATTTGCGTTTTCGGCAATCCTTAATTATATAACCTTCCTTCCCAAAGTAATAACAATAAGGAGTAAATCTTACATTTTGTTATTTTTGTTCCTCTTTTCATTTGCGCTATTGCTAAGTGGTTTGTTATCTTTGAATTTTTGTAGTTGAAGTTTCAGATCTTGTAGTTCTCTTTCATGGACTTTTCTCATGTCTTTTATTTCTATCTTCAAATCTGCAATTATTGACTATGTTTTCTCAGGTGCCTTTTATTTCTCCTGTCCTGAAAGTTTCTAATATTTCTATAACTTATACTATTATTTCCAATTGATCGGATAAAACGTTCTCGTCTTAAGTATGATTCTAGTTCAACTGCCTTACTTACCACTTCGTTTAAATTCGTGGGTGATGATTGCTGAATACCCCACTGCTTGTTGTAGGAATTCCCGTCGTCTTATTTGATAGCACTGCGACTTAAGCTCTTGTAAATCAATGTTATCAATTGTTTGAAATTGGTTGGCAGGGGTTGACATCTCTATCTCTGACTTAATGTCAAGTATATTCTTCTTAGGAGTTGACTGCGTATTACCAGTATTAATTGGGGTCCAAGTTGTTTCGACTGGCGCATCATTAGAAGCGTTACTCTTAGACAGACCGGTGCTATATTCTAATCTCTTTATTCTTGTGTTCAATTCTTCTGATGTTCAATTATTCTTCTTCGGCGTAACGCTGCGGTCTCAATACCAATTTTTTCAAATTGATCAGCAGTTCGATTGTGGTTTTGTCTTATATCGCGTATGTCGTCTGTGAGACTTAGCATCATCTTATTCTTAATAAGCATTTCATTTAATATTTTCCCATTTTTTTCTAACACTTGTCCTATCTGTTGTTCAATTTTTATATTTGATTCGCTTGTAGTGGGCGAATCACACAAATCTTCAGAAACTCGTCCTTTGTCCCTTGTAGTACTTGAAACTGGGAAAACTATGGTAAGAGGACTTGGCATTTTAGGATAAATGGGTGAAAACCACATCTTCCTCAAATGGTCTTCAGCAAGAGAGAAAGCTTCATCTGCTCTTGCAGGTTCAGATGGTAACCGTTGTATGCACGCGCCAAGTGGATGCTCGTCAGTATATGTCCAGTCAAGTGTGTTTGTCTCTTAAACAAAACGAACAACTGAGTTTAACCTAATAATTATGCATTGATAACAACCACGATTGTTCATGATCCCACGGCTGCCACCAAAATTCTATGTAACGGATAAATAGCTAGGAGGACAATCAATATTGAGTATATTCAACTAATTAAATACAATCATATTTGTGTATGTGGTAGCGTTTGTCGGGGCTATCGCCCGTCAATAGAAATTATAAATAATAATTATTATAATGTGTAAACTAACACACAATATGGAAATAGCAGTTGCATTAGTGTGCGACAGTCATCTGAGAAACTAGCAAATAATTAACAACAACAAAAAATAATAACTACCTTAAAATCATGTTGAATATACATAGCAGCAACTCGCCAGAAAAAGGTTGACAAGATAAATACTATGAGAGTAATATCCGAGCTTAATGATCAGTAATCAGGGATATAACTAAGTGGTTTCCCAGATGATGTAAATGTTTTTAATGTTTGATTACGGGAAGGCACAGAGATATACCGTATAACAATGTAGGTGTGCTACCTAAATAGGGCCTAAATATATACATAAATGGCCAAGGTTTTCCTGAACTAAAATAAATAAACAACGCAAGAAGCGTAGGACAGTATGTGTTTATCTCTGAAGTAATAAATAAATGGAGATGTATTCATGTAGAGTATCACTTCTCAACGGTAGTTAACTCTCATTGTGATTTCTCGGAGGATAACTCCGCGGTGGTAATTTATGTTGAATACAACACACTGTGGTAAACTCGTGTTATTATTCCCTTGTCGTGTGCTACAATATTATGACTTCCATTTGCCGACTTCTTATATTCCTATAGTCCATTCAGAATTGTCGGAACTCCATATGACATGTACAGGAGTATTAGAAGCAATTCAAATCGGTATTGTATCGGTGACACTGATTGGTCGCCTTCAGTCTCCCTCATTTAATGAGAACCACTTTTTCTCTTTACTTTGGAAATAACACTGCCGCATGACGCGTATGACACATCTAATTATTACATAGCTATGTTCGATATATACATAATATTATAAACTGCACTTAAGGTTTGTAAATGGAGATTCGTAAATTGGAGTTCAAATAATGTAATTCATAATAGTCATAATTAGAAAAATACAGCGGCCTTGCTGTGTAAATTATCTTATGAATATTAGTAACAGATATATACATGTTTTTTTCTGGTTTGATAACAACCAGTAAAATCAGGACATATTGAATAAACAAAGTAAAATCAGAACAACTATACACAAACACACTGTAAAATCAGGGCGTATTGAAAAAAACATTGTGTGATCGGTACAAAGACACAATATTTAAGAAAATACATTTCAACACTACTCATAAAATAGAACAATGCATTTGACTTGACATTCGTCTTTTAATTAAACAATGTCATTTTGTTTCATTTATAACATAAAGGAGACTAAAAATTTACTTGTTTTTTAACCACATATTTTACGCCACAATAATTTTTTTTTCACTTGTGTCAATGCAGTCAGTTCTAGTATTGTGGAGAAAATCATATTGCTTTGAGAAAATCGAACTTCAGCAAGAAAACTGACGAATTTTTTCACACTAGGGATCTGTTCCGGCTTGCAAAATTGTCCTAAAGTTGCATTTCCATTGGAAAACCACATAATAGCCTTTAGTCTTTCGTTGACTTGGTATAGTGCTTACTCCTAAACTGAGAAATTGTGGTTTCGATACCCAGCCATATCTGGCCCAATACTTAAAAGTGGGTAGTTTCTGTTCCTTCTCATAACACTTTGCTTTACGAAATGAAAGTCGCAGTTGTTTAAAAAAAAAAAAAACTTAAAATAAACGAGGTCCCATGTTACGGCAAGTGTGCCACGATAAACAACCCTGTTGTATAATGTCATTTGAACAGCAAAATTTCTGTATCTTCGCCTTTGCTGGCGACATCTTGCTTTAAGTGAAATGTTCTTGATTAGAATGTTATTTGAAGGTGTCCATCATCTGAAATTTCTTTGAAAATGAACGAGACTTGATTAACTTATTGTGGATAAAAGTAGACATGTAATGATTAATTGACAGAATTTATTTTTGATCAAATTTACAACAGTTACCATTTTCCTAAATGTAGTATCAGATGTGTGTTTATCCTGAAATTGAAACCTACATGTACTATTAGACCAGACTACAGTTACTTTTGACTGTAGATTTCAAAATCTTAACATTCTCTTCATAAAATGACTTGGTTTCTAAATTTTTCCCTAATTTCCAAGTATCTTACTAAATATAACTAGATTTTTATTTTGTTACAACAAAATTGAAGCGAAATCAAAACTTGTTCATGAATCGTGGTATGGACTAGACCTGTAAGAAAAAAAATAGCTAAAAGCTGTATAGTTATATAATAAATAACACAAATACCAGTTAAATTTTGATGTGCCTTATGTGCACATTTCGGAAATTCATTTCTCATCAGTGACACTAAGACCGAAGAATTTGATAAATAAAAAATATAAGTAATTGTTAGTAATGATCTCAGTTTGTTATATTTTTATTTTTATTTTATTTTATTTTATTTATTTATTTATTTATTTATTTATTTATTTATTTATTTACTTATTTATTTATTTATTTATTTTTTATTTTTGTTTAAAATATACATAGATATTTTTGTATCAAAAACAAAGGTCGTCTGCATTGCATCCACACAAATACTAATATGAAACCATGATCATATTACAAACAAATGCAACCCCATTCATATTTTCAAATGACACTATAACTTAACAAGCCATAAGCATCCAGTTTCAAAAAAGTCAAATTTTACACAAAATAGTAATTAAGATTTAAAAACCTACTAACACAGGAAAATCGCAATTAACAATATGCGAAAATTAGGATTTTTTGGAAAATTTATTTTGATACAATTGATTTACATTTGCATTGGCAAGGCCATCAACCGGCAATGCACAAATAAAAGTACATGTACCTGAAAATAGTGAAATGACAGTTCTCAAGAAAATTAACATTGTTGCTGGGGGTATAATGATATTTTTAATGCAGTATGTTGTCTTCTTTGTCCCTTTTATTTAAATTTAAATATTGTAAATGTATCTATTTTCGAGTGTATTAATTTTCGCGATATTATGAAATCATCTTACTTACCTGGTTTAATTTTCGCGGTTTTTTATAATCAATTAAGTAATGTATGTCAGTAACATTCAGTGAAAAATATTCATTTTTCAGTTTTAATTATTATTGCTCAGTGTTTACTTTATTTTTGAAATGCAAGTTATATAGATTAATCCTAATTTTCGTGCAAAACAGATGACCGCCAAATAAGTGAAAATTAATACATCGCAAAAATGAATACTTTACATGCTGCAGAGAATATTCCCTTAAAGTTGTGGCAGTTTCTTGTGCTTTGTTATCAAGTTGTTAATGTTATATTTAATTAAAATAAAACAAACATACCAGTCCTTGTCCATATCACAATCCGAAAAACAAAGTAAAAACTTTGCAAACTGGCAAAATATGTGATACACGTGAACTTCCATCAAGGAAGTGAGGCCGGGTGCTCCGAAAGAGTAAGCACCTCCTGTTTAGCTAGCTACACCCGTCACATGCAAGTCAACGTGACAAGTCAATTTTGAGAATGAAAGGAACAAAGAACTATGGTAAGTCAAATATATCCAGTATAAGTTGGGATACAGTGACTACATACTTATCAACAATATTGTGATGACGGCCATAAAACTTTTTAAGGGCCCTGATTAGCCTAGGCTTGCAATATCCTTGTGTCAACAATTTAATTGTAAGTAATTTGCTTCGTTGCAGAAAGTTCCCATCGTGGGAACAAGCTCTACCGTACCGTATTAACTGTGAAACATATACACCATACACAGGAGAAGCAGGGATATTACTGCAAAGAACCGGAAAGTTGACAATAGAAAAATTGAAGTCATCACGTTTGTCGTATAGCTTTAGATGTAACCTTTCATGGGTGTCATAATTGAGGTATAAGTCCAAATATGAAGCAGAACATGGAGAATCTGTCGTGTCTTTTATTTCAAGCTCACTTGGATATATGACATTCACATATTCTCCAAATTTGTGATTATTTAGAGAAAGAACGTCATCTATATATCTGTATGTGTAGTTGAATGATTTAGCGACAGTCTTTTTTCCGGATTTGACAAGGTTCTGTAAAAATTCTGATTCATATGAATAAAGAAACAAATCAGCAAGCAAAGGTGCACAGTTAGTGCCCATTGGTATACCGATTGCTTGTTGAAAGATAATATTGCCAAACACAACAAATATGTTGTCTATCAAAAACTCTAACATTTTGTTGATGGTATCTTCAGTATATTTTTGTTTGCAGTCTGTATGGTGTTTTACAAAATAACCAGAATCCCTGTTGAGCACTAGATATTTATATCTTGGTTTACCGTTTTGTAAAAGAATGAAAAGTGAATGATTTGTTTTAGACGTTCTTTCAATTAAGCATGAGGGATAGTGGTGTAAAGGGTAGAAAAATCAAAAGTTTTTATACTTTTTACCGAAGATAGAGTATTAGAGACAAAATGGTCAAGTAGTTCTTTAAAATTTTTTAGAATCCACATTTGGTTGATGCCAGATGTAGAATAGACTTTATCTGAATAAGTCTGAAGGCCATCTTTGACAACTGTCAAAATTTGTGTTAGAATTACTGATAATGGTTTAGTAGTACATTTAGAGGAACCTGCTATATAACTTTCCTTGTATGGATTTTTGTAAAGTTTTGGAATCAAATACAATTAAGGCAGGTCAAGTTCTTCCTGTTTTAAATTGATACCGAAAGACTCAAGGACTCTCCTATGATTGGAAAGAACTTCTTCTTTTGTAAATTTAGTTTTGGTATAAGTAGGATTCTCCGATATACTATCTAAACCAAGCTCCTTAATAAGACATTCAACATAGAATTTCTTACAAACGAAAATAATGTTATTAGAAGCGTCTAGTACCCATAGACCCATTAAGTTTTGCAATCCTTGACTTGACGAAATTTCTAATTGTCCTTATCCAGTCGGATAAAGTATCAAGCTCTACGTCTTCTAATTTAGCCCAACCTCAAGCATACTCTTCAACAGAATCCATAATAATTTAGAAATTCTGTCCCCAAGTATTTAATTTCCAAGGGGTATTTTCCAAGCAGTTATTCACCTACTTTGCATTCTCTATAGCAAATTTCCGGGTACTTTGCCCGTTACTATTCATTTTTAAAAATGCTTGACATCACTGTATGTTGTTCTTCAGTGTATATTCTTTTCTTTACTAGCTGTCTACATTTTGATTTTGTTGTAAATGTTTTTGTTGATAATTGTTTAATAAACTGTCCAGATGTGCCAGTACCTGAAAAATTAATAAAAATATCAGCATTTCAAATAACGTTGAACAATGAAGCAATATGAAGCTGTAGGCAAAAATGGCACAGTTCTACCTGTATCTGTGCCACATGGTTTTGTTTGATCTTATATGTTTTTGTACATGGATAACTTTCTCAACAACACAATAGATCAGTTGACAGAGTGTTCCCCTTGATTGGGAGGTCCTTTGTTAATTCTAGAGTGATGGAAAAAATCTCAAAATTTTGTTTGTTGCTCCCTCGCCTTTGTTTGTCAAGAGAAAAAAATGAACAAAGAAATAACATATCAGTGACATGAATCGTAGTTAGCTAGTAAGAAAAAACCTAAGAAAAAAACACAAAGGAAATGTAATCTTGCTGAATCTATAACAGCACAAACATCGAAAAGAAATACCTTCTTTTATATGTATGTGCAAATGAAACAAATGATTCAGTTTTTTCATATGGAGTATGGATTTGGTATGATTTGTATGGACTTAACACCTAAGTTGTTTATGTAACTTATATGAAGACATCACAATTCTAGATAATGAGAATATTAATTTATCCGTCTGCAATGTACTTTGGTATGTGCAATGGGATTTGTTATCAAGCCGTGCCTACCATAACACAGGATCTCCATTTATAGTTTCATCAAAAAGATTTCGGACTGATATGCCATAAGTTTCGCGAATGAACACTCATAACCTATTTTAAAGCCTCAGGCTGACATTACCTGGTCCAATAGGATAAAATGTTAAGTATGTCCATGCCAGCATGAGCAAAATAACAATATTTTAACTTGTATGACTTGTCATGTACAAGGTTTGGAAAAAAAATATTAGTGTCAGATAAAAGCCAAAAGTTTACCAAGACCAATACATGATGGGCAACGAAGTGGTGGTAATGGTAATGGTCGCGAGTCTTCCAAATTTGAAATTACTATCCCAATTGCATCGGTTAAAATATTCCAAAAAGATGAAAAATGGAAAATATACAATAAAATTGATGTAAAGATATTACTAAAGTCGATGAGTCTGCCATATTGATGACAGATTAGACAGCTGATAAAGATATGGGCACAAACAATCAAGACTAGAAGTCTGCAAACAAAACAATCAGTACACAGGAGTCTGTGAATTTTGAATTTGTAACAGTTTTACATACTATTATTTTCATTTGGAGCTTGGTTGTTTTTAGCCTCCTCAACCTCTATTTCTTTATTTGTCTCATCTTTAAATTCAACATTTTCTACAATAATATATACAATTATATTATTTTAATAATATTAAAACACAATGAGGACATGACATATATTACATGGAAAATAAAATCCTTTATTCAAAGGGCTATCAATTTTATTGTATAATGTACTATAAATATACTAATTAAACAAAAGTTGAGTCTCTAATACTCAATGGATTCTCCCATTCACCCCTTTGTCCAAATAAACTGCATTTTAAAAACCTGACAATTTTAAGGGTTTTATTTTTGGCAGATTTCAAAAGTATTTATGCCACATGTCAAAAAGTATTGGCACTAATATTGATTCTTTTTGTATCACTTAAAACGAAATTTACATGTACTTTACAGCCTATAGTAAAATCTGTTGGTTGGTTGTAATGTTGTATAATGTCACATTAGCAATATTTAATCTTTTCACAAGGAAATATTTGTTAACCTCTTAGGTTTGTGATATGTGATTCTTTTTCTTGTAAATCGTAGCCCATAAAATGTGCTAATTTATCTTGCTGCTGTTCACTCTGAGCAAAAACAAGACACGTTGTTCCCAGCTGTTTTCGGAGTCCTGTTGATGTCATTTATTCTGGCTGTTTTGCCGCACATAGCATTGTGTGTTTTCTTATTGCAACATTCCCATTAAAGGGAGTTTTTGCATCCAAAAGCCTTGCAAAAAGATAATCTCTTTTTGGCTCCACTTCTGGATTTTTTCTCGGCTTGATGAGCATAAGTACACCTTTTTGGATGTCTTTGTATTCAATTTGGTAGGGTATGTGATAAATACAAAACCACACATGTGGTTTTCTGACGTAGCTGATCGCACGAGTTCATTGTGCTGACGGATACGTTACATGAGTACGCTTTGCGCACGAGTGTAATGTATGTGTCCGTACAATAAACGATTTACGTCAGAAAAACGACATATGCGTGGTTTTGCGTATTCGGCCTTTCAATCAATTTTAGACACCGCCAACATATTTAAGTGTTAGCGATTCTATTTGATAGAGTGTTATGTCAAGGTTTTATAAATATCTTAGCTTTTAAAACAATTTATACAACCTATCATACTAATGTGTTTTTTTATCCCAAACTTTTTAAATATGCTTTATTTGATATTGTTATTGAAACATATTTTAAACATCTACATTTGGTTAATATTATAAAAAAAAAGATATATCAATATTTATTTTTTTTCACAAAACTCAAAAATACCGGTCCATGTTCAAGAATCCAAATATTCAGAATACGTTTTTTGTGTTTTTTGTATTTTTGATTTTACCGGTTTCAAAAAATAACATAAAACAATAGGATATAATGCAGGCATATT
Source organism: Tegillarca granosa (assembly GCA_029721355.1). Classification (NCBI taxonomy): domain Eukaryota; kingdom Metazoa; phylum Mollusca; class Bivalvia; order Arcoida; family Arcidae; genus Tegillarca; species Tegillarca granosa. The sequence goes on along the minus strand of JARBDR010000252.1, from coordinate 567,049 downwards.
AAAAGCTTTTATTTAAAAAACTGCTTTGACTGATTTAATGATAAATATTAATTAAGACATCAACTTTTTTATCAAGCTTATCTAAGGTATTTTGCACAATCTATGCATTTGACTTAAAATCTCAACCAGTTTGCAAACAAACCGGTAAAAAACTAATTGAAATAATATAAAACCTAAAAAAAAAAAAAGAAAATTAAAAAAGGAAAGTTTTTAGAATTATGATTCCGTGTGCTACGGGACGAGATCGTATTATTAAAACTAAGGTTTGTTCCCTCATGCAAAGCATTCCTTAGCTGGATTTGGATTTATATAATTTTGTAACTTTAGATTCATTATTTTCAACTGTTTGGCCTTTGTTTTTTATCTATCAAACTTTTAGGTCTTAGTGTCACTGATGAGGAATGAATTCCGAAATGTGCACATCTGGCACATCAAAATTTAACTGGTGTTTGTTATATATTCATTATTCTTATAGTAATGTAAATAGTTGGTCTATACGTATTTAATAATCTTGACGTTCCTCGTCAAAATTTTATCTGTTGTATTGGCAAGGCATTTGTTTCTTTACAACTATGATACAAAAATGAGTTATTAAGAGTCCTTATGATAAATAAAACAAATACCAGTCAAATTTTGATGTGCCAGATGTGCATATTACGGAAATTCATTCCTCATCAGTGACACTAAGACCGAAAAGTTTGATAGATAAAAAACATAAACCAAACAGTTTAAAATTCTTGAATCTAAAGTTTCAAAATTATATAAATTCTAATTCAGCTAAGGAATGCTTTGCACGAGAAAACATACCTTAGTTTAAAATAAATTTCAAAATTTAAAATAGCTGAAAATTTTCCTAAATGGTAAATTTTTTAAACAGCAAAAACCACTGCCTACTGAGATATCGATACCCTCAGGGAGTTTTTTTCCCACCAGCAGCGGTACCCGCACAGCGTTAGTAAATAAATAACACAAATACCAGTTAAATTGTTGGAATTAAGGCGAGGTTGAGAAGTTAGAGACATCATTTTTTTTATTTATTTATAAAAGATAAAGTGTATGAAAACAGGTGTCAAAATTATTCTTTAGAATCTAATAATCTAATCTACTCCAAGATGCAAAATAGACTAAATAAGGTTAAAGGTCACCTGTATGACGATAGTTAAAATCATGTGTTCAAATTACAGATACTGATTGAGATTTCATTTTGATAAACCTGTTGAAATTTTATTTTGTATGATTTTTGTTGTTTCTTTTATTCAATATTGTGAATAATATATTCAGCTGAGGTAAAATTAGATCTTATTTGATAATATATGCATATGAAAGGCTCTGATTTCATATATGCACACTAAATCGACTTTTTCAATATTTTTTTACGTAAACCTTTTGTAATATGATATTTTTTGCATTGTTATTTATTTCTGCTATCTCTTTATGAATAAGTATACTGGAGACAAATTCAAAGATAAAACAATCATTCAAAAAATAATAACACAATGCTAAAATCATCTCTGTGACAAGAGTTTAGTTTTGTATATTGCTGTTATTTTTTCCTTCATTGAATGATAGTCTCATTAAGAGCTTTCCCCTAAGTATCAGGTTGAGACAATTGCATTTTGTAACAAAGTTTTAAAAATTGAAACGCACTCTCCTGTTTTCAAGTATTTTATGATTTTTTTTTAAAAATCTATATCTAAGTTTTAACATAATCTGACACCTTTTTTATAATCTGTTTTTCCTTTGTGTACATTAATTCGCATGCATACAACACATTATTGTGATCATTTACAAATTTGCCTAATTTGGCAAATTAAAATTCTGTTAAGGGATTTTTGAATTTAATAAAAAATATTCCAAATTTGTGGCATATAGTTGTTTTAATTTGTGTCAGATAAAAGGAGAAAATTGCAATTACGTCTTTTCCTTTTATCTGGGTAAGTGTTTTTCTTAATACTAGTAGAAGCAGTAGTATTGTTAATATCCTACAGAAATGTAACTCAAATTAGTTAGTTAAATAAGCATAATCGTCATGTTTTGACGAATCATTTAAGAATCACAAAATCATTTTGTTATTTTAAAGCTTGAAACATTTAAAGTTTATATTTAAACGATGATTCAAAAGATATTCCTTGTAAATTGACAGTTCTTAACATAACTGTTATAAGTTGATAATTCTAGGAGTTGCCGGAAAAACATATGTTTTGTTTGACATTCTTATTTTAAAGCTTCATTAAAAAGTTAATAATAATACCAAACACCTTATAACCAGGCAGGAGCTATACAATCACTTACTCAATTAAGTGTACACTTAACTCGATAAATGAACATTCCAATGTCAATTTTAATACATAACATAGCAATTACTAAATATATAAGGCTTCATTAAAAGTGTTTGGTGTAGGTATGCTGAACAGAACAAAACCCTGTCTCATTAAACTTTAATAGTAAAAAAATTGGCAAGCCAAGATTGAGTTGATTGTACACACAATAGACTAAACGATTATTGCATAAAATGAATTCTCAAAACAGAGAAACAAGTAAAGTAATATCCTGTGAAAAATAATGTATGCATTTAATGTGATCATTGTATGCAATTTGAATATAATTCTGCTATCAAAATAGTTGCTTTAACTGATAACATATTGTCCAATGCCAGTATCCAATAAGTTTGTTGCTTTTTGTTTTAATTTATTGGCATTAAAATTAACAATGTATTTTTAATTTTAAACATTTTCGTGACCATAAAATAAAAATGATAACTTCATAATTTTTTACAGTTTATCATGTTTGCCTCTTTTGTAGAAAAGAAAAGGATTGCGTAATTTGTTACGTGATGGACAACGGGACAAGTCAACTGTTTATCAGAAAGATGTAAGTATACAGTTTTATTGCACCGACGTTCCTAAGATAATAGAGAATTACCTGAGGTTATTTCATTGAGGTGACGACACACAAGCAAACGAATTAGCTATGTAAGGAAGACCTCAATAACGAGGTTTTTCAGTTATTTAGTTACTTTATGATCTTATTAGATAATCTGTCCAACTGTTAACCGGAAGAAATAAACAGCTTTTTTGCACACTAAAAAAGGTTAAAAAAAACATTTATGTAATGCAGATTATGAATATGCTCAAAAAAGATTCTTAAAACTGGAGATATAATGTAAATGTGTGGTTTGTTGTGTTACAAGAAAATGTATTTCAAAATATTACATACAGTTTTATATGAACAATTTTAATGAAATTAATAATATAAAATAATCATTAGGAACTGGAATATCTTAAATGTTTGATTACTCTACAAAAGAAACGCGACTTACATTCAATTTGAATAAGGCGAAAAGTTGTTTCACCAACGTACAACTTGCAATTAAGTTTGGATAGTAATTTCATTATCACAGAAGGTTTTGGAAAACGATTCTGATTTTCAATCTTTGTTACATTGTGAAAAATATATTTTCACATGTTTAATACACGTTATGGTCTCATAAGTAATTTGATAGTAGACAAAATGGCACTTTTGAGATATTGGCAAATAATCGCTAAATGTGTGGTTTGTTTTTAAAACTAATAAATGTAAAGGGAAGAATAGGATAACTAGACGCTTCCAAACCGTGCCTTTTAAGTTGGCTAAAGTAATTTGTTGAGACGAATAATACAAACTATTCATTAAGCCTAACTTTATTACAGCGATAAACCCTAGTTTCGCAATCCATTTTTCCTACAAAAATTCAAGTAAAGAGATTGTTTTAGTTTTTTTAAATTAAAATTACTTTTATTTTTTTAATATTCTGTTTTTATCAACTCGTTGTTTTTTTTTTTTCATTTTATTTTTTTTATCTTGAATGATATTGATTAAAAATTGAAGCAAAACCATTGAGCCATCTAACAATCAAAAAATGATTTACTGTTATATGGGGGAGCAATTATGTCTTTAATTTCGAAATTGACATCTGACACATCAAAATGTGACTGGTATTTGTGTTATATATTTACTTCTCCTGAGCGCGTAATGCTGCTGGAGTAAAACTCCCCGAGGGTATCCATAACTCAGTAGGTAGTACTTTGTGTGGTCAGAAAATGTACCTATTTAGCTAAATTTTTAGCTAAAATTTATTTAAAACTAAGATTTGATCCCTCATGCAAAAGATTCTATTCATGGATTTGGATTTATAAAAATTTTTGAACTGTAGATTCATTGTTTTCAACTGTTTGGCTCGCTAATGTTTTCTATCTATCGAACTTTTTGGTCTTAGTGTCTCTGATAAGGAATAAATTCCTGAAATGTGCACATCTGGCAGATCAACATTTAATTGATATTTGCGTTATATATTTGCACATTTATCCATCAAAAAAGAAACAGAAAGATTAACTGTAAGCCATACATGAGAAATATTTAAGTTTTACTTTTTGTCAAATCTCGTTCATTTTAAGATGTAGTATGTTTTGCACTTTTTTGTGAAAAAACTTGACACTTGCAAATTGAATTTGAATAGTATTATATTATCATAGAAGAGTCATAAAAAGTTCTTTCATTCTCTAGTGCACTTTAAATAAGATACTTCCACATGCTTTATGTATAATCGTCACGTGATTATTTTAAAAATAGACAAAATGATATATGTTAGTTGACACTGTGAAAATGCAGGCAGTTATTCGACGTAATCCGAGGATTATTATTAAAACTTATACATTCAATGTCAGGAAAGGATGAAAAATATAAGTTTACTAAGCTCACATCTTAATTTGTTTAAATGAACTGTACTAACTATTAATTACAGAAACCAATTTTATTACGACATAAATATTTTACGAGGTAAAAATGTATTTTTTGTAAAAATGATTATAGGTATACATATAATTCTTTCAGATTTAAATGAGGTTATTTTTTAACACAAAACAAATTTCTTTTTATTTTCATCAATTTTGTCTTGTTTTATATTCCATTTGTAAAGTATTACACGTTCATCTACAATTTATCTTTCTATTTTTAAAACAGGTGCTAGAAAATTCGTTTCAATATTTTTAACGCATTATTTGTGATTCTTAGCATGCACAAGAGATAATCTTTTGTTATATTTCCTTAGTGAGCCATATGGTTGTTAATAAAATGTGTAACAATGACGTCTCACTGTTGATAAGCTTAAAGGTGATGATAAATAATTGAAAATAAAGCGGAAATACTTTTCTTGGATTCAATATGTTTTACCTTTCTTGACACGGTAAAATATCCAAAAACCCAATAACGATCGTAAATATCTTTATGATTATTAAACAATATTGAATAGTATTAATCAAACTAAGAGCTCCAACAATCCTCGAATTTGAAACATGACGTAACTCTTTGGTATAATTAAAACCTTTGCCTCTCAACTCACAATCCCATACATATACACGAGGTTAAAAGAAGTATTATTGAGTTGTTTGATATAAATGCGTCTCAATTGTATAACTTTTCAGTATCAAGTTTCTGTCAATTTGACATAATATTGCAAAATATAATCTTAATTTCCGAATATGTGAGAAAGTTTTATTTTCTATATGGCGACAAAAGAATTTTCATTACCTTTATTCAGTGTTCTTTTCTTATCTTAATTTCTCTTTTTTGTTTTTGTACGTCTTAGTTAAATGTTTTCGTATTACACAATTTACATTATTAAGACTAAACACAAAGAAAACATTATGATACAACACATAAACAAATAGTAGATTGATACTTTGAATACTGAATTCTGTGTGAACTATATTAGTTTTCAAAATAAACATTAGAAGTAAATGTTTCATTACACATCAAAATTTAACTGGTATTTGTTATATATTTACTACCCCTGAGCGGGTACCGCTGCTGGTGGAGTAAAACTCCCCGAGGGTATTCATAACTCAGTAGGCAGTACTTTGTGCTGTCAGAAAATGTATCATTTAGCAAAATTTTCAGCCCTCTAAAATATGAAATTCATTAAAAACTATGGTTTGTTCCCTCATGGAAAGCATTCCTTTATCCATCAAACCTTTTGGTCTTAGTGCCACTGATGAGAAATGAATTTCCGAAATGTGCACATCTGTTACATTAGCGATTACGAACCACCGAAATTTAACTCGTATTTTTTATTTATTAACTACTCCTGAGCGGATCCGCTGCTGGTGGAGTAAAACTCCCTGGTGGTATCTATACCTCAGTAGGCAGTACTTTGTACTGTCAGCAAATGTACCATTTAGCAAAATTTTCAGCCCTCTAAAATTTGAAATTTATTTAAAACTAGGGTTTGTTCCCTCATGCAAAGCATTCCTTAGCTGGCATTGTATATGTATAATTTTGGAACTTTAGATTCATTTTTTTCAACTGTTTGGCTTATGTTTTTTATCCATCAAACTTTTCGGTCTTAGTGTCACTGATGAGGAATGAATTTCCGAAATGTGCACATCTGGCACATCAAAATTTAACTGGTATTTGTTATATATTTACTACCCCTGAGCGGAACCGCTGCTGGTGGAGTAAAACTCCCCGAGGGTACCCATAACTCAGTAGGCAGTACTTTGTGCTGTCAGAAAATGTACCATTTAGCAAAATCTTCAGCCCTCTAAAATTTGAAATTTATTTAAAACAAGGGTTTGTTCCCTCATGTAAAGCATTCCTTAGTTGGAATTGGATTTATATAATTTTGTAACTTCAATCCATTATTTTCAACTGTTTGGCTTATGTTTTTTATCCATCAAACTTTTCGGTCTTAGTGTCACTGATGAGGAATGAATTGTTATATATTTATCATATAATTAGAACCAATTTCTTTTAATTATTCAGTACGTGAAAACTACCCCAGTTATATTTTCCCCATCATGTATGCTGTTCTTATAGCCAACTATTCATATTACAATCCTAGGTCTTGTAATTTCATAACTTACATGTTATGGACACAGAAAATGAAAACTACATATAAAGCAATGACAAAAATACAACTAACACAGCAAATAATAAAAAAAGAACTGAAAGGTATTAAATAAATTCAGGAAACCGAAATTATAATATAAATTGTTTGTATAACAACATACAATACAAAGATACAAATTCATTAAAACTGCTTGATTAAAGTCTCTCTCTATTACATAAGGGTCCATTTCCAATAATGCGCAAAATACAAAGTAAACAAAAATACTTAAAAATTAATATCTTCTCAGATATTGTAACTTCAGTCCATTGTTTTCAAAATGATTAGACTGATGTTTACTGTAATTTCATAACATACTATGGCTTAAACATTTGAGAAGTCTTACTTTTCTGAAATCAATCTGAAATTTACTGTGAAACATCATGCAACACAATATTTCATACAGAGTGTTTAAAACAATAATAATCATGATTAAAATGTAAATTCATTGCATATATGTAAGACATCCAATAATCTAGGCAGGAGAAATAAAAATAAGTCTGTGAACGTATCTTTTTAACGCACAGATCTTTTATCAAAAATTGTACTGATACAGCCAATCTAAAAAAATCTTAGTAAACATTTATTCAAAGACAGACAATGAAATTTTAAATCAAATGTTAGTTGCTTGTTCATGTACGAGAAGCAATAAATTAAATTTTTATATACATAATATGACGAGTGTAATGAGAGAGAGAGAGGAAGAAAGGGAGAAAACACAATCACGATTTTTTTTTGTAAATATGTTTATGATTATTATATTATATATATTGAATAGTATTGATAAAACTAAGAGGTCCAACAGTCTAAGAATGAGAATCATGGTGTAACTCATTTATATAATCGAAACCTTTGCCTCTCTCAACTCGCTATCCCATAAAAATTGTATTAATGAGTTGTTTTATAAGTTTTCAATATCAATTTCTGTAAATTGGACATAATATTGCAAAATTTAATGTTAATTTCCAAATATGTGAGAAAGTGTCATTTTCTATATCGCAAAAAGTATATTATATTACATTTTCTCTTTTATTTTCTTATTTTAATTTTTCTGTTTTGTTTTTATACGTCTTAGTTAAAATTTTTCGTATTACACAATAGTCATTATTAAGACTTAACGGATAGAAACATTACGTAAAAAAGAGAGAGATTATTACTTTTCATACTAATTTCTGTGTGAACAATATCAGTTTTCAAAATAAAAATTAGAATGTGTTACTTTTTAGTTCTCGCAGTGGAAAAGCTTAAAAGTGACAATTAATGATTGACAATTAAGTAAAAATAGTATCGATTTAGTGTGTTTTACCTTTCAGGACATTAGGGTTTACGAACCACCAAAATGGTTTGAAAATATCTTTGTTATTATTTATGTTTTGTTTTGATATAACTTAAATCAAAACTAAGGTTAAATATATGTTAAAGCCGTCTAACCACCTACGAATAGGAAATATGGGGTAATAATAAAAGTTAAAATAATTAAAATATATAACATATCTGTTAAATTTTGATGTGCGATATGTGCAATATGTGCACATTTAGGAAAATTATTCCTCATCAGTAATTTCTTTTAATGATTTAGTACGAAAATACTAATACAAATATATATTCTTATTTATTTACCCCATCCTGTATGTTGTTCTTATACTTTCTTTAAAAGATTCAGTACGTGAATACTACCACCAATATATATATATATATATATATATATATATATATATATATATATATATATATATATATATATATATATATTATTGTCCCGATCCTGTATACTGTTCTTATAGTATTTATTCATATTACAAAGCTAGGTCTTGAAGTGTAATACCTTACTCACTTGGAATCATATAATTTTGGAACTTTGATTTTTTTTTTATTATTTTTCAACCGTTTGGCTCATGCTTTTCATCTATCAAACTTTTCGGTCCCTAGTTCACTGATGAGGAATGATTTTCAGAATGTGCACATATGACACATGAAAATTTAACTGGTATTAATGTTATATATTTACAACCCAACCCCTGAGCGGGTACTGCTGCTGGTGGATTAAATTTAGCAGGTTTTTGTAATATATATATTTCATATGAATAGTACAAACTATTTCTTAAGCAAATCTATATTAAACCGATAAGTCTTTGTTTCGCTACTTATTATTCCTATCAAGATATTTAAAGATACACTAGGTAAAACAAATGCATCTGTATGTTTTTAGTTTTTAGAAAGGTTTTGTAAATTATGAAATGTATATCCAGACAAATTAACCATGTATTATCTCAGGGTTTAAGATGTTTCTCAAGTAATCGGACGCGGTTTTAATATTCTTTTAAAGTAAATGTATCGGTTTAATTTTTTAACTTTATTATATACAATGTAACATTGTAATAGTTAATGGATATACAAATGGTAAAAATCATACATGAAGTTTTGAAAGAAAAAGAAGTGTTTGATACAGGTACAATAGATAATTTTTGAAAGTAAAGCAGAAATAGTTTTTCATGGATTAAGTATGTTTTATCTTACAGGACAGTGATAATACTACAGAACCATCACAAGTTAGTATCTTTATTATTATTTATATCTTGATTTGTATCGATAGAACTTAAAAATAAACTAATTATAATATACAAGTCATTCAACAATCAATTATAGACGATACTGTAAAATGTAGGGTTAAACCCTGAAGATCTGAGAAAAAATATTAGTTTCTTTATAGCAAAAAAAAAAAACAAAAAAAAAAAAAAAAAAACAAAAACAAAAAATAAAAACAAAAAACAAAAACAAAAACAAGACAATATATTTGTTATTTGTTTCGCTGTTTTCTTTTGGTTTTATAAGTCTAAGTTAAAATGTTTTTATATTATACATTCCACATGTTTACTACAAATTTTTGATATTTGATTTCTTTGGATATTTTAAACATAGGACATAATTATTATGATTTAACACATGCACTATAGTTTTTATTTGATGACTATTTTTTGTGTGAATCATATGGTTTGTAAACATAAACATTAGAATGAGTTACAATTGACGTCTCGCAGTGGGCAAGCTTGAAAGTCGCAATAAATTATTGGCAATAAAGTAAAAATAGTATCTCTAGCATTCAGTATGTTTTATATTACAGAACAGTGGAATACGTACGGAATCCGGATACACTAAAATGTCTGTAAGTATATTTATAATTGAATATATCTTGAATTGTATCGATAGAGGTAAACTAAGCACACACACACATACACACACACAAACACATACACACACACACACACACACACACACACACATATATATATATATATATATATATATATATATATATATATATATATACTTAAAACATCCACTTATTGGGTCTTGCATATATTACCTTACTATTAGGTCAAAGTAGAAGCATTTTACAATCGTATTATGGATAAATGGCACAAGGAGCTAAGTATATGTACATTTCGACGAAAATTGAAGTACTTATTGGGTCAGATCCAATTATTTATTGAGTCTCACCAAATAACACTCTATGTATATAACAGTAATATGGGTCATGGACCTAATAATGTTATATATTTTTATAGAAATAAAATTCGGTCCTAGATCGTAACATGTTTTTGTTTTGTCTTTTGTGTACTTTAAAACGTATCTTAGTAGCATATGTCTAATGTTGCATTTTAACACTTACAAATTGTCCATATCTTATACATATGTGCAGTTAGGTCACACATATATATATATATATATATATATATATATATATATATATATATATATATATATATATATATATATATATATATATAAAATATAATAATGCTGTATATTATAAAAGTTTGGGCCATTGATTTAATAATGAAATCGAAAAATATAATTTGGATCCTAACTGCCTCGACAGCTCAGTTGCTATACTTTTAATTCAAATAAATCTGTCTCGTCTTCACGTTGTCATACACGGCATCATATAATTTGTTACCCATGAGAACTGCATGTATCCTATGATGTATGGCCCAGTAGAGATTTATATGCTGTTGTTTGGGAATTAGCTGATGGTGGTAGAGACTTAATTTGGAATAAAGTTGAAATAAATGGAAGTCCCGAGTTAGATTATCTTACATTTGTTTACACACTTACTGTATTGCTCTTTGCAATTTACATGAAGTTCTATATCTACTTAAGTAATAAAAGGAAGAGCAGTGATGTAAAAAGAGAAATAAAAACCTATTAAATGATTTGGGATTGTTATACGTGGAAATTTTAAAATTGCAGGATTTTTGTAATGTTTTTACTACAGTTTATTATATAGTTTATTTATCTTAATTTAATTACTTGATTCACTGTCACATAATTGGTTAATAAATCCTCATAATACATTAGTTACTAGTAAAATCAGTTGCCCCAAAAAATAAAACCGAGAAAATCCCTAACATCTAACATTCTACAAGCGTTCAGTGTTTAAGAGATAAACACAATGTCTTCAGCGTAAAGATGAATGCTAATAATATCAATTCCAGACGTAACGCCGCTTTGTTATTATTATCCGGAATCAGATCGTTAATGAATAGGACAAAAAGCGTTGGAACTAGATCTCTCACATTGATTAACTCAATGTACACATTGTCGCTCTTGTACGTATTGCGACGATATGTCTTTTCAACGACCGTACAGATTGTCGTCCAGACGACATGTTCCTTCGCTGAATGTAATGTTATGTCCTGTTTTGACTTGCTATTAGGATCATGCATTCAAAATCATCATGTGCTGATTTTGAATGAATTATTTTAATAGAAATTCAAAATCAGCACATGGCAGTATATATTGTCACATCCCTATTTTGATTGATATCAGAGATATCAAAGATGATGATGATGATGATCAAATATTCACAAAAAGACAAATCGAATATAATAATGGTTTTACTTTCAATCACCCTTACCATAATACATACTGTAAGATAATGTAACTAAACATATGTACTGGTTATACATTATGTGCCTCTCTTAATCCCGATGCTGTCTCTAGTTAACATTCCACTCTGAATTCTAGACGGACTTCTTTGAACTAGTCAACAGCATACATACCGCGCAGTGCAATAGGCAAATATATGTTATAATATATGTGTAATGTTTTTATAACACTTTATTTGATTGTTGTTATTTCCATTTAAGATTAGAAGGTTTGATTATACGAAAGCCGAATCGTGCCAGTTTAAAAAAATAAAAAATATTAAATTTCACCTAATTACGACAAAAATTCATGTTACTACGAGAAAGTTTGATGTAATTACGAGGAAATTTATGTTATTACGAGAAAAATTCACGTTATTATGAGAAAAATTCATGTTATTACGAGAAAATTCACGTTATTACGAGAAAGTTTAATGTAATTAGGAGAAAAATTCACGTTATTACGAGAAAAATTCATGTTATTACGAGAAAAATCCACGTTATTACGAGAAAAATTCTGTTTTTACGAGAAAAATTCACGTTATTACAAGAAAAATTTATGTTATAACGAGAAAAATTCACGTTATAACAAGAAAAATTCATGTAATTACGAGAAAAATTCATGTTATTACAAGAAAAATCCATGTTATTACGAGAAATTTTAATGCTTTGAAAGGTGTTTATTTTGTCTCGGTACAATTCACACACTTACAATCTCAGTAGTTAGGCAGACTACTATTGGAAGTTTTAGAAAACCTCGTAGATGGGTTATGACATATTACCATACATTTTGTTATTGTTGTTGATTTATTGTTTGCTTACTGGTATTTTATATTTATAATTATTTACTAAGTATACCCTTTCGTCTGTCTTTATGCAATTTTATTTTCATTCTATGAACTTTTTCAACTTCCCGGGGGAAAACGTGGTACCCAGGTTTAAAGTACATGTACTAATTTTACAACTGTTAGTATAAAAGTTCTATTCTTGTGTTCAGATGCTGCTTTACTCTCATATATATTTTAAAAATCAATAAAAATTGAATTAACGTTTTCAAAAGAGACAGGGAGGTCGGGTTCGAACCCACGACGGGGTCTGATCAAGACTAAAAGATAGGTGGCGACCGTTTTTCTTAAAGCACCCGTCATTAAGAAATTAAAGAAACACGGATCTTTAAGGATAAGACGTTAATATTCTTTACTGAGACTAAAGCCTTTTAAATCAAATCAATCCAGAGAAATCCATAAGCATTTCATTTCATTTTCAAAATTGGTTACATTCGTTCCTTCGATGGAAATTCGTAGATGTATTATAATTATACACTCATTTCGCCAAACGCCTGTTTGATCGGCTTTTGTCGTGTTTGAGGCGTTAATCTTTAAACCCCAGCTCTCGCATTGCTGTAAGTTCTAGGTCATATGACCACACGTGGTTGGCCATTTTGGTCCAGTTGATGTCAATAATAGACAACCGAGTTGTGTGTAATGTGAATCTAAGTGTAACCAAATGTGCTAGCACTAAAGTGGATCAAACACATTATTACATCACGCAATATATGGACTAATGTAAATCGCTTACTCAAGGATGTTGACTTGAACTCTTCGCGAATGGCTGCAATGCTACTGACGCGACGTAAAACTCCAGCAAACAATCAAATCCACCTGCTCATCCATCCATTCTTAACAACCTGTTTTATGAGAGTTGTCGTCTGTAATCGTTTGAAATCAATGCTATGTCTCTCTCTGCTCGTTTTGAGTTTTGGGTGTCCTTTGACGTGAAATCTTTTATATTTGTGACGATATCTTGTTCTATTGTAAGCAGATTATCTAGATCATGTGGTTTATGTTGGGTTACCTATGGAGTCCATCTCTATATAAAGTCAAACTTTCTATAACAACCGGTCTGAAAGATCCACAATGGATTTTACTATTAAATGAATCTCTATATATAGTCCACCTATCTAATGTAAAGAAAGTCCCACCCCTCCCCCTTTTAAGCCCCGAAATGACTCCTGAACCCGCCTATTAATTCCACTTTTAAGAAATCTTTCTTAAAATTTTATAATTTTCGAAAAGTTTATGCAATAATAATCAGCCGAGTTTCTTTTACATTTATATCAAAATTATTTTTTCCAATAACTACACATTTGTATGAAAAGGGCCTTAAAAATTTTGATATACATGTAAATCTTTGATCTACTTATATACAATGTATTAACTTAAAATGTTTTACATGCTAATATAGTAAACGGAATAGTTTTCACTGATAATGAGTAATATATCTAATATATATATATATATATATATATATATATATATATATATATATATATATATATATATATATATATATATATATATATATCCATTCTTATTATGTCAGCAAATAAAGCCATCAGATCTGAAGATAGTACTAGTATCCATTCTGTTTTATGTATACTATTATTTAATTTGCGATATCTTTGCAATTTAGGACAAAAAAGACACGTCTCTTTGAAAAAGTTAATTCAATTTTTATTGATTTTTAAAATATATTTGAGACTAAAGCAACATAAAAGTATAAACCTAGGTACCACGTTTTCCCCCGTGACGTTAAAAAAAATGAAAATTAAATTGCATTCAGACAGACGAACGGGTATACTGAGTAAATAATTAAAAGTATAAAATGCCAGCAAGCAAACAATAAATCAACAACAATAACAAAATGTATGGTAATATATCATAAACCATCTACGAGGTTTTCTAAAACACTTCCAATAGTCGTCTGCCCTACTACTGAGATTGTGAGTGTGTGCATTGAACCGAGACAAAATAAACACCTTTCAAAGCATTAAAATTTCTCGTAATCACATAATTTTTCTCGAAATAACATGAATTTTTCTCGTAATAACATGATTTTTTTTTTGTAATAACATGAATTTTACTCGTTATAACGTGAATTTTTCTCGTTATAACGTGAATTTTTCTCGAAATAACGTAAATTGTTCTCGTATTTACATAAATTTTTCTCGAAATAACGTGAATTTTTCTCGTAATAACATAAATTTTTCTCGTAAGAACGTGAATTTTTCTGGTAATTACATAAATTTTTCTCGTAATAACATGAATTTTTCTCATAATAACGTGAATTCTTCTCGTAGTTACATGAATTTTTCTCGTAATAACATGAATTTTCCTCTTAATAACGTGATTTTTCCTCGTAATAACACGAATTTTTCTAGTAATAACGTGAATTTTTCTTGTAATAACGTGAATTTTCATTTTTCTCGTAATAACATGAGTTTTTCTTGTAATAACATGAATTTTTCTCGTAATAACGTGAAGTTTTCTCGTAATAACATTAAACTTTCTCGTAATAACGTGAATTTTCTCGTAATAACATGAATTTTTCTCATAATAACGTGAATTCTTCTCGTAGTTACATGAATTTCTCTCGTAATAACATGAATTTTCCTCGTAATAACGTGACTTTTCCTCGTAATAACACGAATTTTTCTCGTAATAACGTGAATTTTTCTTATAATAACGTGAATTTTTATTTTTCTCGTAATAAAATCAGTTTTTCTTGTAATAACATGAATTTTTCTCGTAATAACGTGAAGTTTTCTCGTAATTACATTAAACTTTCTCGTAATAACGTGAATTGTCTCGTAATAACGTGAATTTTTCTCGTAATTTCATGGAACTTTCTCGTAATATCGTGAATTTTTCTCGTAATTACATGAAACTTTCTCGTAATAACATGAAACTTTCTTGTTATTACGTGAAATATAATTTTTTTTAAACTGGCAAGATTCCGCTTTCGTATGATTATGTGTCGTAAGACTTCTGACTTTCTAGAAAGGAAGTGGGAAGATTTGACCGGTTTAAATCAAACAAGTTCTTGTAGTCAATATTCTTTGTAATATTGGTAAATACGTTTGTTGCAAAGGTTTAATTTATCTATTGAAGAAAATTATAAAGTGTTCTGTATTTCAGTTCAATTAAGATCCCATTTACATGTAAACTCATTATTCCTGTCGATCTTTGAAATACAAACAACATAATAAACTATTTATTACCTTTAATAAATCATTACATTATTTCACCTGTTTTACCTGTTTCTATGTATAAATAATGTAATGTACCAGTCCTTGGACAGTGGAGGAAACTAGGGTGTCCCAAGTAAACCATGGACCTTTGACAAGCAAATTTACAAATCTCCTCGCACTAGGATCTGCCAAGTGCTGAAGCAGCGAGAGGTACTGTGTGTAGTTCCTCTTCAGAATGTGAGAAAAAAGACTAGATTTTCTTCAACTGCAACTAAGAGAATTCTGTGTCCTATATTTACAAGATCTTTTGTGTCCAGGATTTAGCTAACATAATGAACAATAAGTTTTATCATCACAAATACATATTGTATACATAGCGAATTTTCTATGCGCCAAAAAAAGGGAAGGATTAGACTTGAAGAGGCAATCTGACGGAATGATTTAAATGGTATGATTCAATCATAGCAAAAACAAGACCACATTGCACATTACTGGAATTTTAATAATAATATTACCAAGGTTACCTCTAAGTCGCAATTATTTTTTAAACCTCTTGTATATACATAAAGCTAAATTTTAATTACCTTCATTGCTAAATAAATTCTTCAAAATTCTTCCCAGCATTATCCAAGACACGTCCAGAATTTCTTGCATGCAAAAATTTTATCACTTTCCCTAGTTGATAGACACTATCTTAATAAAATCTTGGTATTTGTTATTTGCCATCCTCTGCAGAATATGCATCCACTATTTTACAGACTATATCAGCACGACAAAGTTAAGTGGATTTAAACATTTATCTTTTGGGGAGACATTTTCATCATTATTTCTAACACCATTAACCGTCCAAGTTCTCTAAGTCTGTTGGAAATGAAATTGAGATGATGTTGTTTATGAACATGTAATTCATACAACCTTTAACCAATATATATATTATATAATTATCTGACACTACAGTTTCTTTTATATCATCATCTTTTTTCATATTATTCAAAATGTTTCTGTTAAACTCTTTTGACTTTGATGGCAAGAACATCCTTCTAGCACTCACTATATTGTTTTTAACTTTAAATTTGTCATCAGTAGGTCTCTTCGAACAATGCTTGTGATGTTTCAACAATTCTATCTTCTTGTACAGGGAATATAGTTTGCTCTGTGATTTGTTTGTCCTTTTTCATGTGGCATATTTTGGTATCAGAACACCAATGCTTTTCGATATCGCTCTGTAATTGTGATTTTAATCACCAAGATTCTGCATTTCCAACAACAGTTTTCGTCCTTTTATCAACCTTTTTGGAACTGATAATGCTCTTCCAACTTTAACCTCAATGTAATGCTTTTCTTCTAAATGTCTTGATAATGTTATTCCTCATAATTTAATTCTTTATCCTAAATAGTTTAATCCATAAGTGTTACCATTTTGCTACTACATTTAACAACTGCAAACAAAAGAAAATATCTCATTATTTAAAAATGTTTATATTAAACTGATCATGCATCCTTAGACAATGACTAATATTCATTTATATTTAAAATTACAATTATTTTGTTTCAATAAAGTATTTGACGTGGACAATACTTTGCAACTTCGTTAAAACAATGATTCACGTGCGAACAGTGACGTCATATACTTTTCATCGCGGATTGCGGGAAAGCGATTTTTTACAAATGGTTTCAATGGCATCCATTCTTTTTTTTAACAAATTCATCTTTTAATAATTTTTCATTCAATTGTCACTTGAAAATATAATTCATATTTTTTTATCATATTTAAGAAATTATTTAATATCTAGATTAATCAGTAGGCGGGGTCAGATGTCAAATGTTTCTTGTGAATGACAGGGGACGACCCTCCTTCTGAGAAGGTGCACCAGCAGTGTATTTCAAACCGTTTTAATATTGCATGATAAATATGAGAAGGAAATATAAAATTTTATTCAGAAAACTCGCCTTTTATGCAATTTGAGACAGCCCATTTTACTTTGCAAGTTCATAAAGACATTGGAAAATTACTTAAATAATTTGTAACATGTTATATTTAATATAAAAATGATGGCTCATGTTTAACACGAGGAATGGAGTGGTTTATATCCTAGTCAAAATGTTTCTACATATTTCGAGGCGGTCAGTTCTGGGATGGTGGAGGAAAATCACCGACCTTCAGCAAGCAAACTTACAAACTTTTTCACAGTTGGATCTGTGCCGGTTGGGATTTTAACCCAGGCGATGAGAGGAGCTGTGATCTGTAAGCGCGCGCTTTAGACCACTCGGTCATCGAGGCCCCTTTGTGACTCTGACCTCATATCTAAACATAGTATGTGATATTTCATCTGATGTTGCTATGTACTGTTTGTTTGATCAAATATGGCATAAGTGTACTTACATTTGGGTTTGTGTTTTTCTGTCCATTTCATTTCATGCTTAGTTTGTTCTGACTGTGTGTTGGGAACAGATTCAGTAACAGACGCTTCTGCACAAATCTCTTCCTGTGGTTTTTCCTACTGAATAACATAGTAATTTTTGGTACTCTAGTCTTCTGTAAAGCATCTTCATTCTCAAAATGACAGGAATTAAAACAACTAACATGGTCAATTAAAAATCATCCTTCATTTTTCTGATTAACAATTCATTTTAAGCATTTTTAAACACTAATTATTTATCAATCTTGGAAGTACATTTCAACATTTTTTAAATAATGACAGTTACGGATAACATGTTGACTTTCTGTGAAATAAACTCCATTAATTCATTATTGTAACCTATGCAACTTACCACCGACATGTTTTCTTTGTCTAATTGTTGTTCATCTTTTCGCATTCCTCTCCATGAGAAATTCATTGATTCAAATGCAGATGCTTCTGTTGAAAATATAAATAACTAGAATTGTCAAAAATATCACACCAAAGCAGCACTTAGTTATAGCCTAAATATCTTATAAGCATCAGTGAAATTGAAATTAACACTATGTTTCAATTTATTTCACAGCTTTGGATACTAGAGATCATTTATATGTATATCCAGTTTCAAGAAAATTCTCTGAAGCAGCAATGTGTTTGGTTCTTTTTAGCATGTAGATCATTTGTCTTTTGTTTTGTTCCTCTAAGCAGTAATGATTTGATGCCTAGACAAAATTTACAAGGGCAGACAAGCAGACATGTAGAGTCCTACATAACATTGCCCAATTCGGTTTACTGGGGAAGGGCATACTACAGGTATCAAACTCGCATCGATTATTAAAATCTTCAACACAAATAAATAGAGAAAAAAAAATATAAATTAACACATACATGTGTGTTACAGCAAACCAAAATAAGTATGGTGTATATCTAGCCAATAAAATTATCCACAAGATATTAATCTTTATCAGCCTCTGGAACTTTATTTTATTTGTAATATAAAGTACCAATTTAGCATTCAAATATTGAACTATGACTACAATAGCATTAGTCGGTTAATCAAAGTACTTACTGCCCATTTATTTATCTATGTCTTCATCTATTTTCCTCAATATCAGCAACATTCATACCAACAAATACATCCATTTGGTCACATAAATCTGAAAAATGAAAAACAACAAAAAATTAACATCTTTGTAAATCACGATGTTTGGTATTGAAAGATATATCAATCCCTTGTATGGTATATGAAATTGTTTAAGTGAATTATTTATGCACTGGCTTTAACGTGTGGGGTAGGCTTAAGTGGACATTAAATAACCATCCTCGTTACATATGGGATATATGAAATTTTAGAAGTGTTGAAGTGGTGTATTAGAATATTGTAGTTTTGGGGTAACCGTAAATTTTCCTTTATATCTTATATTAATAATGCATTATCGCAGAAATCAACTTAAATTGAATTAGCATAAAATCCGGTCATATGGACCCTTCCAACTTTACGGGAAACGGCTATACTTACAATCACTTTATTTATCTATGTCAGCATCATTGTCTTGTTTTCAGCAATATAATTTCAACATCACTGTCTATTGTGCCATGTAAATCTGAAAAAAGTTAAAAACAATTTTTTTTTTTCAGACATCTTTTAATCATGAAAAGGAATGGAAGCCAGAAACTTTGTGGCATCTATAATAACAGAAACATGGCAAAATTATGCATTTGGTTCATTTTATTTACTTTGATATTAAAGTTTTAAAGTAAATAACCACTGCGGTTTCCAGTTAGTAGAGAGCTCCGTAAGTGGAAGACCGTGGGTTCGAACCCAGACCGGGTATGACCAATGACTTGAAAGTGGGTAGTGACTGTTCTTTCGTCAATCACTCGGCATAATGAAATGAAAGTCACTGTTTTTTCGGATAAGAACTTAAAATAATCGAGGTTCTGTGTCACGGCATGTGTGGCACGACAAAGAACCCTGCTGTATAATGCCATCAGCACAAAACACAAATATACTTTTTGCACTTTCGGCTATTGCTGGCGACGTCTCGATATAAGTGAAATATTCTTGACTGCGATGTTAAACGCCATTACTCAACTCAACTTTTTAAGTAAATATGATGCAGAAAAATTTTGGGGACATAATAATGTTTTATAAATGCATAATAATTTAACATATTTCTCCAGGGCAAATTTTTATTTTATTGTCATAGTCATATCTGAGCTTTTCATGCTTTGTGATTTTTCTCGTACATACAAACGGAGCCTTGGATATCCGTTGAATTTTTTTAGTTTCATTGTGCTATATCATTCTGGTGACTGCCTTGCAGTATCATTTACATAACATCATTTACATAACGTCCAAGATGATGAGTTTTTGATATGTGGATCCTAAATTATATATATATATATATATATATATATATATATATATATATATATATATATATATATATATATATACGTATATACGAACTTTCCATCGTAAGATCCATTTAGAATTTGATTGCAGTTCAAGGCAGTTCTGATTTATTTTTTTAATGCGGAAACTAGTACTTCTTTTAATGTTTTAAAACACTATTGATCTCTATGCGGTTAAAATGTTAGTTTTGGAATCATAATTTACGAGCACTGACAATTTTTTATCATAAATTGGTGGTTGAAAGAAAATGAAGTCTGGAACATGACATTTGGCGTGGAATGTTTCAATTTTTAATCGACAAACGCAAAATTTGCCAGGTTTGTCAGATGTTTTGACAAAGTTTTGAGAACAATTATTCCTTATTGCAAGCTGTCTATGAAGTAATTGTATAACAAGCTTGATAAACCAGCCACCTGCATATATGAAAGATTCTCATTTACTAGTTTTTCTGTTCATTTGGATAATGCAAAGACTAAGTATATAAACACTTTAGATATGATGGCTTTCTTTCGTCCATTTGTGTATGATAAACTGTGTTTTTACTTCTAGGGCATAAACGAATCCAATGAAGTTAGAAAATCTGAAGATAGTGTAAGTATTACATTTATTATTAAAACACGTACTAGAAATCCAGATATGTGCAAGTGAAATATAAACGTTGTGACATAAAAAAAACATAAAACTTTTAAAATTAATTTTACAGAAAAAGTTTATTTTATTATTTGTCAAATTGCCAAATAGATATTGAACTACATTAATTTCTTTGAAATAAGTATATGATAACGATTGGATATCCCAAAACTTGTGAAATATTTCATCGAAAATAAAAAAGGGATATTTCATCAGAATTATTGCCGAAAATACAAAAATCGTATTAAAGTTGGGTATACCTTTCTGAATTTATAAGGACAGCACGATTTCACAAGTACATGTATATGACTCATGAGTCATACACAAATAATATATATATATCAACGTAACCTTTCTTAAGGAACATTTACGGACTTGTAATCCATATAAGTTTTAAAAGTCTCAATATTGAAATTGTATTTTAAAATGCTTTATATCATAGTTTTATCAGTAATGTGACTCTTTAAAAAATAACAAAAATTATACCGCATATTTCGTGTCATTGTAAGCATAATAAACTACAGAGTTTGCGATGTAAATCGTAACAACATTTATTATTATACTGTTAGTAAATATGTCGGATTATTCTGCAGATTCTTAATAAATAAAGGAAAATTTTCTGTTTTACACTTTTGTAAGTTTGTCATTTTTTTATCTTCGAGTTTTAAAATGTTCCATTATTGAAAGATAAAGAAACAGTTCTATTGCAATTTGCCAAATTTGTGTGTTAGTTGATTACTATGGAACTACAAAAAATTAAGTAACCTTAACACAACAGAAAACATTTCTTCAAGCAGTTACACAAGTAACCATTTTTAAAATTCAATTTTGATCATATATATTCCCATATAATTATTTTGAAATTATCCATGTAACGATGATATATCTGACTTGTTTTTTTTTTCTTTGAAAGTTAACAAGAACTTTTCGACAATTTTAACTGAACAATTTAAAAAAAATTCAATTTTTGTTTTAAATTTTCAAGTGATTATAGTTCATACGAAAAGTAAAATCACTACACATTTCAGAACTTTGTGTAAGTTAGTCCTTAGTTTTAATGCTTAGATTTTTCAAGTAAGAACGAAATATAAAAATACCATTTATGGATTGCATTGACACCTTTTTATCGAAGAATTGTATCGTTTTAGGTAAATCAGTTTTAAGTAATCAACACAAATGCTTGAAGCACTTTTAATCATTTCAGTATTTTTTAAAGTTTTAGTTTTCCGTTTATAAAGTGTAAAACAAAGAGTTATTTTCATACTTATATTCAGAGGGTAATCTTATTTTTTATATCGATAGAACTAAAATGGTAAAATCGCAATAACAGATACTTTTGGAATCACAATATCTACGAAATTAAGCAAAAATGTATTTGTGTCCATATTCTTCTTGTTCAAGAAGAATAGCTTTTAATCGATTTAATTACAGACATTCATGACAATGTGTTTGTTTTTCCTATTTGCTGGAAATGACAAACACTTCTATTGACATGATTATAAAATATCACTAATGCATATAAATTAATAAATCACTATAGAACATTAATATTTATTTCAATCATAAACAGTTGTTATACAATTACTTCATAGACAAAGAATTTCTAATATTGTGCTACATTATTAAAAAGACAAGTATTTCAAACGATAAATTTGGTAAATTTAATTTTTATTCAGTCTGTTAGATTTTTTATTTGAAAAAAAAACTTTATGTCGTGATTTTTTAAGCATTTGATTTTCATTTAGAGTTGTCGAGAAAAAGTTCTGTTAATATGCTAATTATTCATGATTAATAAAAGGAGTATATAAACAAGCAACAAATTGGTAAAAATAAGATATATATTTTTCGGCATATATGCATATATATTTTAATTGTTCCATGTAAATTAATACGTTAACAACGTCGATATATTGAGAAAAAATATTTAGAGCAGTAAAAACGAAAAATTTTAAAGTAAATATTTTTAACAAAAGATTTTTTTTCAATAATATTTTCAAGAATATCAAACAAGAAATCAATATTCGCTGTAAAAAATTTTAATTAATATTTAAAATTGATAATGTTGTCTTCAACCTAGAAAATCAGCATGTTTTCATCTCGATTTGCTTTACTGGTATTTTTCAATCAAATAAAACAGGCATGAAAATGTTTTTAAAAAATCTAAACGTTTCCTGTGTTATACATCTTTTATTCTATGAACAGTGTAAAGTACAACCTCATCTTCAAGGAGATGATCTGGCACACTAAATTGATCTATAACGACAAATTAGCGCCATTTAGCGGAAGAAATATAAATTTTAACAGTTTTGTGCATATTCAAATAAGTTTTAGCTTTTCCAAATGACTATTTTTCTCTACATATAAATAAGAACTGCCTGCTATACAAATTGGCCGCAGTCAAATATGGTGCGCAAAATGACCGTTGGAAAATAGATCTATAAATTTAGATCCTTTGTTTTAAAGATACACAGGGATATATTTTAAAAATATTTAAATTAAAACTGATTGTTTATGATTTTTAACACACACTATATATAAATCGTTACATATTAATGCCTCATATTTTTTTCATAAATTGAATTTCTAATCAATTCTAAATTTAATCAATGGATTCAAAGTTTTCATTAGTCTTGCACGAAAACGTTTCTATATGACTGCTGTAATATTTCTATATAAATACAACCAAAATTTTATGGCTAAATTTTTTGTCGTTGCCATTACTTTCAGCTTGGGGTTTATATACGTAGATTATCTAGATCATGTGGTTTATGTTGGGTTACCTATGAAGTCCATCTCTATATAAAGTCCAACTTTCTATAAGAACCGGTCTGAAAGATCCACAATGGATTTTACTATTAAATGAATCTCTACATATAGTCCACCTATCTCATGTAAAGAAAGTCCCACCCCTCCCCCTTTTAAGCCCCGAAATGACTCCTGAACCCGCCTATTAATTCCACTTTTAAGAAATCTTTCTTAAAATTTTAAAATTTTCGAAAAGTTTATGCAATAATAATCAGCCGAGTTTCTTTTACATTTATATCAAAATTATTTTTTCCAATAACTACACATTTGTATGAAAAGGGCCTTAAAAATTTTGATATACATGTAAATCTTTGATCTACTTATATACAATGTATTAACTTAAAATGTTTTACATGCTAATATAGTAAACGGAATAGTTTTCACTGATAATGAGTAATATATATATATATATATATATATATATATATATATATCTCCATTCTTATTATGTCAGCAAATAAAGCCATCAGATCTGAAGATAGTACTAGTATCCATTCTGTTTTATGTATACTATTATTTAATTTGCGATATCTTTGCAATTTAGGACAAAAAAGACACGTCTCTTTGAAAAAGTTAATTCAATTTTTATTGATTTTTAAAATATATATGAGACTTAAGCAACATAAAAGTATAAACCTGGGTACCACGTTTTCCCCCGTGACGTTAAAAAAAATGAAAATTAAATTGCATTAAGACAGACGAACGGGTATACTGAGGAAATAATTAAAAGTATAAAATGCCAGCAAGCAAACAATAAATCAACAACAATAACAAAATGTATGGTAATATATCATAAACCATCTACGAAGTTTTCTAAAACTTCCAATAGTCGTCTGCCCTACTACTGAGATTGTAAGTGTGTGCATTGTACCGAGACAAAATAAACACCTTTCAAAGCCTTAATTTTTTCTCGTAATAACATGAATTTTTTTTGTAATAACGTGAATTTTTCTCGAAATAACGTAAATTGTTCTCGTAATTACATAAATTTTTCTCGTAATAACGTGAATTTTTCTCGTAATAACATGAATTTTTCTCGTAAGAACGTGAATTTTTCTGGTAATTACATAAATTTTTCTCGTAATAACAAGAATTTTTCTCGTAATAACGTGAATTCTTCTCGTAATTACATTAAACTTTCTAGTAATAAAGTGAATTCTTCTCGTAGTTACATGAATTTTTCTCGTAATAAGATGAATTTTCCTCGTTATTACGTGACTTTTCCTCGTAATAACACGAATTTTTTTTCGTAATAACGTGAATTTTTCTTGTAATAAGGTGGATTTTCCTTGTGATAACGTGAATTTTTATTTTTTTTCGAAATAACATGAGTTTTTCTTGTAATAACATGAATTTTACTCGTAATAACATGAATTTTTCTCGTAATTACATTAAACTTTCTCGTAATAACGTGAATTTTCTCGTAATAACGTGAATTTTCTCGTAATAACGTCAATTTTTCTCGTAATTTCATGGAACTTTCTCGTAATATCGTGAATTTTTCTCGTAATTACATGAAATTTTCTCGTAATAACATGAAACTTTCTTGTTATTACGTGAAATATAATTTTTTTTTTTTTTAAACTGGCAAGATTCCGCTTTCGTATGATTATGTGTCGTAAGACTTTTGACTTTCTAGAAAGGAAGTGGGAAGATTTGACCGGTTTAAATCAAACAAGTTCTTGTAGTCAATATTCTTTGTAATATTGGTAAATAAGTTTGTTGCAAAGGTTTAATTTATCTATTGAAGAAAATTATAAAGTGTTCTGTATTTCAGTTCAATTAAGATCCCATTTACATGTAAACTCATTATTCCTGTCGATCTTTGAAATACAAACAACATAATAAACTATTTATTACCTATAATAAATCATTACATTTTTTCACCTGTTTTACCTGTTTCTATGTATAAATAATGTAATGTCCCAGTCCTTGGACAGTGGAGGAAACTAGGGTGTCCCAAGTAAACCATGGACCTTTGACAAGCAAATTTACAAATCTCCTCGCACTAGGATCTGCCAAGTGCTGAAGCAGCGAGAGGTACTGTGTGTAGTTCCTCTCTAGAATGTGAGAGAAAAGACTAGATTTTCTTCAACTGTAACTAAGAGAATGCAGAATAAATTCTGTGTCCTATATTTACAAGATCTTTTGTGTCCAAGATTTAGCTAACATAATGAACAATAAGTGTTATCATCACAAATACATATTGTATACATAGCGAATTTTCTATGCGCCAAAAAAAGGGAAGGATTAGACTTGAAGAGGCAATCTGACAGAATGATTTAAATGGTATGATTCAATCATAGCAAAAACAAGACCACATTGCACATTACTGGAATTTTTATAATAATATTACCAAGGTTACCTCTAAGTCGCAATTATTTTTTAAACCTCTTGTATATACATAAAGCTAAATTTTAATTACCTTCATTGCTAAATAAATTCTTCAAAATTCTTCCCAGCATTATCCAAGACACGTCCAGAATTTCTTGCATGCAAAAATTTTATCACTTTCCCTAGTTGATAGACACTTTCTTAATAAAATCTTGGTATTTGTTATTTGCCATCCTCTGCCGAATATGCAGCAACTATTTTACAGACTATATCAGCACGACAAAGTTAAGTGGATTTAAACATTTATCTTTTGGGGAGACATTTTCATCATTATTTCTAACACCATTAACTGTCCAAGTTCTCTAAGTCTGTTGGAAATGAAATTGAGATGATGTTGTTTATGAACATGTAATTCATACAACCTTTAACCAATATATATATATTATTAAATTATCTGACACTTCAGTTTCTTTTATATCATCATCTATTTTCATATTATTCAAAATGTTTCTGTTAAACTCTTTTGACTTTGATGGCAAGAACATCCTTCTAGCACTCACTATATTGTTTTTAACTTTAAATTTGTCATCAGTAGGTCTCTTCGAACAATGCTTGTGATGTTTCAACAATTCTATCTTCTTGTACAGGGAATATAGTTTGCTCTGTGATTTGTTTGTCCTTTTTCATGTGGCATATTTTGGTATCAGAACACCAATGCTTTTCGATATCGCTCTGTAATTGTGATTCTAATCACCAAGATTCTGCATTTCCAACAACAGTTTTCGCCCTTTTATCAACCTTTTTGGAACTGATAATGCTCTTCCAACTTTAACCTCAATGTAATGCTTTTCTTCTAAATGTCTTGATAATGTTATTCCTCATAATTTAATTCTTTATCCTAAATAGTTTAATCCATAAGTGTTACCATTTTGCTACTGCATTTAACAACTGCAAACAAAAGAAAATATCTCATTATTTAAAAATGTTTATATTAAACTGATCATGCATCCTTAGACAATGACTAATATTCATTTATATTTAAAATTACAATTATTTTGTTTCAATAAAGTATTTGACGTGGACAATACTTTGCAACTTCGTTAAAACAATGATTCACGTGCGAACAGTGACGTCATATACTTTTCATCGCGGATTGCGGGAAAGCGATTTTTTACAAATGGTTTCAATGGCATCCATTCTTTTTTTAACAAATTCATCTTTTAATAATTTTTCATTCAATTGTCACTTGAAAATATAATTCATATTTTTTTTTATCATATTCAAGAAATTATTTAATATCTAGATTAATCAGTAGGCGGGGTCAGATGTCAAATGTTTCTTGTGAATGACAGGGGACGACCCTCCTTCTGAGAAGGTGCACCAGCAGTGTATTTCAAACCGTTTTAATATTGCATGATAAATATGAGAAGGAAATATAAAATTTTATTCAGAAAACTCGCCTTTTATGCAATTTGAGACAGCCCATTTTACTTTGCAAGTTCATAAAGACATTGGAAAATTACTTAAATAATTTGTAACATGTTATATTTAATATAAAAATGATGGCTCATGTTTAACACGAGGAATGGAGTGGTTTATATCCTAGTCAAAATGTTTCTACATATTTCGAGGCGGTCAGTTCTGGGATGGTGGAGGAAAATCACCGACCTTCAGCAAGCAAACTTACAAACTTTTTCACAGTTGGATCTGTGCTGTGTGGGATTTTAACCCAGGCGATGAGAGGAGCTGTGATCTGTAAGCGCGCGCTTTAGACCACTCGGTCATCGAGGCCCCTTTGTGACTCTGACCTCATATCTAAACATAGTATGTGATATTTCAACTGATGTTGCTATGTACTGTATGTTTGATTAAATATGGCTTAAGTGTACTTACATTTGGGTTTTTGTTTTTCTGTCCATTTCATTTCATGCTTAGTTTGTTCTGTCTGTGTGTTAGGAACAGGTTCAGTAACAGACGCTTCTGCACAAATCTCTTCCTGTGGTTTTTCCTAGTGAATAACATAGTAATTTTTGTACTCTAGTCTTCTGTAAAGCATCTTTAAACATTCTCAAA
Source organism: Tegillarca granosa (assembly GCA_029721355.1). NCBI lineage: Eukaryota > Metazoa > Mollusca > Bivalvia > Arcoida > Arcidae > Tegillarca > Tegillarca granosa. The sequence goes on along the minus strand of JARBDR010000252.1, from coordinate 538,509 downwards.
ATGACAGGAATTAAAACAACTAACATGGTCAATTAAAAATCATCCTTCATTTTTCTGATTCACAATTCATTTTAAGCATTTTTAAACACTGATTATTTATCAAACTTTGAAGTACATTTCAACATTGTTTAAATAATGACAGTTACGGATAACATGTTGACTTTCTGTGAAATAAACTCCATTAATTCATTATTGTAACCTATGCAACTTACCACCGACATGTTTTCTTTGTCTAATTGTTGTTCATCTTTTCGCATTCCTCTCCATGAGAAATTCATTGATTCAAAGGCATATGCTTCTGTTGAAAATATAAATAATTAGAATTGTCAAAAATATCACACCAAAGCAGCACTTAGTTATAGCCTAAATATCTTATAAGCATCAGTGAAATTGAAATTAACACTATGTTTCAATTTATTTCACAGCTTTGGATACTAGAGATCATTTATATGTATATCCAGTTTCAAGAAAATTCTCTGAAGCAGCAATGTGTTTGGTTCTTTTTAGCAAGTAGATCATTTGTCTTTTGTTTTGTTCCTCTAAGCAGTAATGATTTGATGCCTTGACAAAATTTACAAGGGCAGACAAGCAGACATGTAGAGTCCTACATAACATTGCCCAATTCGGTTTACTGGGGAAGGGCATACTACAGGTATCAAACTTGCATCGATTATTAAAATCTTCAACACAAATAAATAGAGAAAAAAAATAAATATAAATTAACACACATACATGTGTGTTTCAGAAAACCAAAAGAAGTATGGTGTACATCTAGCCAATAAAATTATCCACAAGATATTAATCTTTATCAGCCTCTGGAACTTTATTTTATTTGTAATATAAAGTACCAATTTAACATTCAAATATTGAACTATGACCACAATAGCAATAGTCGGTTAATCAAAGTACTTACTGCCCATTTATTGATCTATGTCTTCATCTAGTTTCCTCAAAATCAGCAACATTCATACCAACAAATACATCCATTTGGTCACATAAATCTGAAAAATGAAAAACAACAAAAATTTAACATCTTTGTAAATCACGATGTTTGGTATTGAAAGATATATCAATCCCTTGTATGGTATATGAAATTGTTTAAGTGAATTATTTATGCACTGGCTTTAACGTGTGGGGTAGGCTTAAGTGGACATTAAATAACCATTCTCGTAACATATGGGATATATGAAATTTTAGAAGTGTTGAAATGGTGTATTAGAATATTGTAGTTTTGGGGTAACCATAAATTTTCCTTTATATCTTATATTAATAATGCATTATCGCGGAAATCAACTTAAATTGAATTAGCATAAAATCCGGTCATATGGACCCTTCCAACTTTACGGGAAACGGCTATACTTACAATCACTTAATTTATCTATGTCAGCATCATTGTCTTTATTTCAGCAATATAATTTCAACATCACTGTCTATTGTGCCATGTAAATCTGAAAAAAGTTAAAAACAATTTTTTTTCAGACATCTTTTAATCATGAAAAGGAATGGAAGCCAGAAACTTTGTGCCATCTATGAAAACAGAAACATGGCAGAATTATGCATTTGGTTCATTTTATTTACTTTGATATTAAAGTTTTAAAGTAAATAACCACTGCGGTTTCCAGTTAGTAGAGTGTTCGCTCCGTAAGTGGAAGACCGTGGGTTCGAACCCAGACCGGGTATGACCAGTGACTTGAAAGTGGGTAGTGACTGTTCTTTCGTCAATCACTCGGCATAATGAAATGAAAGTCACTGTTTTTTTCGTATAGGAACTTAAAATAATCGAGGTTCTGTGTCACGGCATGTGTGGCACAACAAAGAACCCTACTGTATAATGCCATCAGCACAAAACACAAATATACTTTTTGCACTTTCGCCTATAGCTGGCGACGTCTCGATATAAGTGAAATATTCTTGACTGCGATGTTAAACGCCATTACTCAACTCAACTCTTTAAGTAAATATGATGCAGACAAATTTTGGGGACATAATAATGTTTTATAAATGCATAATAATTTAACATATTTCTCCAGGGCAAATTTTTATTTTATTGTCATAATCATATCTGAGCTTTTCATGCTTTGTGATTTTTCTCGTACATACAAACGGAGCCTTGGATATCCGTTGAATTTTTTTAGTTTCATTGTGCTATATCATTCTGGTGACTGCCTTGCAGCATAATTTACATAACATCATTTACATAACGTCCAAGATGATGAGTTTTTGATTTGTGGATCCTAAATTATATATATATATATATATATATATATATATATAATATATATATATATATATATATATATATATATATAAATATATACGTATATACGAACTTTCCATCGTAAGATCCATTTAGAATTTGATTGCAGTTCAAGGCAGTTCTGATTTATTTTTTTAATGCGGAAACTAGTACTTCTTTTAATGTTTTAAAACACTATTGATCTCTATGCGGTTAAATGTTAGTTTGGAATCATAATTTACGAGCACTGACAATTTGTTATCATAAATGGTGGTTGAAAGAAAATGAAGTCTGGGAACATGACATTTGGCGTGGATGTTTCAATTTTTATCGACAAACGCAAAATTTGCCAGGTTGTCAGATGGTTTGACAAAGTTTTGAGAACAATTATTCCTTACTTGCAAGCTGTCTATGAAGTATTGTATAACAACTTGATAAACCAGCCCCCTGCATATATGAAAGATTCTCATTTACTAGTTTTTCTTGTTCATATTGGATATGCAAGACTAAGTAGACTAAACCTTTAGAGATGATGGCTTTCTTTCGTCCATTTGTGTATGATAAACTGTGTTGTTACTTCTAGGGCAAAAACGAATCCATGAAGTTAGAAATCTGAAGATAGTGTAGTATACATTGATTATTAAAAACACTGACTAGAAATCCAAGATGTGCAGTGAGAATATAAACGTTGTGACATAAAAAAAACATAAAACTTTAAAATTAATTTTACAGAAAAAGTTTATTTTATTATTTGTCAAATTGCCAAATAGATATTGAACTACATTAATTTCTTTGAAATAAGTATATGATAACGATTGGATATCCCAAAACTTGTGAAATATTTCATCGAAATAAAAAAGGGATATTTCATCAGAATTATTGCCGAAAATACAAAAATCGTATTAAAGTTGGGTATACCTTTCTGAATTTATAAGGACAGCACGATTTCACAAGTACATGTATATGACTCATGAGTCATACACAAATAATATATATATCAACGTAACCTTTCTTAAGGAACATTTACGGACTTGTAATCCATATAAGTTTTAAAAGTCTCAATATTGAAATTGTATTTTAAAATGCTTTATATCATAGTTTTATCAGTAATGTGACTCTTTAAAAAATAACAAAAATTATACCGCATATTTCGTGTCATTGTAAGCATAATAAACTACAGAGTTTGCGATGTAAATCGTAACAACATTTATTATTATACTGTTAGTAAATATGTCGGATTATTCTGCAGATTCTTAATAAATAAAGGAAAATTTTCTGTTTTACACTTTTGTAAGTTTGTCATTTTTTTATCTTCGAGTTTTAAAATGTTCCATTATTGAAAGATAAAGAAACAGTTCTATTGCAATTTGCCAAATTTGTGTGTTAGTTGATTACTATGGAACTACAAAAAATTAAGTAACCTTAACACAACAGAAAACATTTCTTCAAGCAGTTACACAAGTAACCATTTTTAAAATTCAATTTTGATCATATATATTCCCATATAATTATTTTGAAATTATCCATGTAACGATGATATATCTGACTTGTTTTTTTTTTCTTTGAAAGTTAACAAGAACTTTTCGACAATTTTAACTGAACAATTTAAAAAAAATTCAATTTTTGTTTTAAATTTTCAAGTGATTATAGTTCATACGAAAAGTAAAATCACTACACATTTCAGAACTTTGTGTAAGTTAGTCCTTAGTTTTAATGCTTAGATTTTTCAAGTAAGAACGAAATATAAAAATACCATTTATGGATTGCATTGACACCTTTTTATCGAAGAATTGTATCGTTTTAGGTAAATCAGTTTTAAGTAATCAACACAAATGCTTGAAGCACTTTTAATCATTTCAGTATTTTTTAAAGTTTTAGTTTTCCGTTATAAAGTGTAAAACAAAGAGTTATTTTCATACTTATATTCAGAGGGTAATCTTATTTTTTATATCGATAGAACTAAAATGGTAAAATCGCAATAACAGATACTTTTGGAATCACAATATCTACGAAATTAAGCAAAAATGTATTTGTGTCCATATTCTTCTTGTTCAAGAAGAATAGCTTTTAATCGATTTAATTACAGACATTCATGACAATGTGTTTGTTTTTCCTATTTGCTGGAAATGACAAACACTTCTATTGACATGATTATAAAATATCACTAATGCATATAAATTAATAAATCACTATAGAACATTAATATTTATTTCAATCATAAACAGTTGTTATACAATTACTTCATAGACAAAGAATTTCTAATATTGTGCTACATTATTAAAAAGACAAGTATTTCAAACGATAAATTTGGTAAATTTAATTTTTATTCAGTCTGTTAGATTTTTTATTTGAAAAAAAACTTTATGTCGTGATTTTTTAAGCATTTGATTTTCATTTAGAGTTGTCGAGAAAAAGTTCTGTTAATATGCTAATTATTCATGATTAATAAAAGGAGTATATAAACAAGCAACAAATTGGTAAAAATAAGATATATATTTTTCGGCATATATGCATATATATTTTAATTGTTCCATGTAAATTAATACGTTAACAACGTCGATATATTGAGAAAAATATTTAGAGCAGTAAAAACGAAAAATTTTAAAGTAAATATTTTTAACAAAAGATTTTTTTCAATAATATTTTCAAGAATATCAAACAAGAAATCAATATTCGCTGTAAAAAATTTTAATTAATATTTAAAATTGATAATGTTGTCTTCAACCTAGAAAATCAGCATGTTTTCATCTCGATTTGCTTTACTGGTATTTTTCAATCAAATAAAACAGGCATGAAAATGTTTTTAAAAAATCTAAACGTTTCCTGTGTTATACATCTTTTATTCTATGAACAGTGTAAAGTACAACCTCATCTTCAAGGAGATGATCTGGCACACTAAATTGATCTATAACGACAAATTAGCGCCATTTAGCGGAAGAAATATAAATTTTAACAGTTTTGTGCATATTCAAATAAGTTTTAGCTTTTCCAAATGACTATTTTTCTCTACATATAAATAAGAACTGCCTGCTATACAAATTGGCCGCAGTCACAATATGGTGCGCAAAATGACCGTTGGAAAATAGATCTATAAATTTAGATCCTTTGTTTTAAAGATACACAGGGATATATTTTAAAAATATTTAAATTAAAACTGATTGTTTATGATTTTTAACACACACTATATATAAATCGTTACATATTAATGCCTCATATTTTTTTCATAAATTGAATTTCTAATCAATTCTAAATTTAATCAATGGATTCAAAGTTTTCATTAGTCTTGCACGAAAACGTTTCTATATGACTGCTGTAATATTTCTATATAAATACAACCAAAATTTTATGGCTAAATTTTTTGTCGTTGCCATTACTTTCAGCTTGGGGTTTATATACGTAGATTATCTAGATCATGTGGTTTATGTTGGGTTACCTATGAAGTCCATCTCTATATAAAGTCCAACTTTCTATAAGAACCGGTCTGAAAGATCCACAATGGATTTTACTATTAAATGAATCTCTACATATAGTCCACCTATCTCATGTAAAGAAAGTCCCACCCCTCCCCCTTTTAAGCCCCGAAATGACTCCTGAACCCGCCTATTAATTCCACTTTTAAGAAATCTTTCTTAAAATTTTAAAAATTTTCGAAAAGTTTATGCAATAATAATCAGCCGAGTTTCTTTTACATTTATATCAAAATTATTTTTTCCAATAACTACACATTTGTATGAAAAGGGCCTTAAAAATTTTGATATACATGTAAATCTTTGATCTACTTATATACAATGTATTAACTTAAAATGTTTTACATGCTAATATAGTAAACGGAATAGTTTTCACTGATAATGAGTAATATATATATATATATATATATATATATATATATATCTCCATTCTTATTATGTCAGCAAATAAAGCCATCAGATCTGAAGATAGTACTAGTATCCATTCTGTTTTATGTATACTATTATTTAATTTGCGATATCTTTGCAATTTAGGACAAAAAAGACACGTCTCTTTGAAAAAGTTAATTCAATTTTTATTGATTTTTAAAATATATATGAGACTTAAGCAACATAAAAGTATAAACCTGGGTACCACGTTTTCCCCCGTGACGTTAAAAAAAATGAAAATTAAATTGCATTAAGACAGACGAACGGGTATACTGAGGAAATAATTAAAAGTATAAAATGCCAGCAAGCAAACAATAAATCAACAACAATAACAAAATGTATGGTAATATATCATAAACCATCTACGAAGTTTTCTAAAACTTCCAATAGTCGTCTGCCCTACTACTGAGATTGTAAGTGTGTGCATTGTACCGAGACAAAATAAACACCTTTCAAAGCCTTAATTTTTCTCGTAATAACATGAATTTTTTTTGTAATAACGTGAATTTTTCTCGAAATAACGTAAATTGTTCTCGTAATTACATAAATTTTTCTCGTAATAACGTGAATTTTTCTCGTAATAACATGAATTTTTCTCGTAAGAACGTGAATTTTCTGGTAATTACATAAATTTTTCTCGTAATAACAAGAATTTTTCTCGTAATAACGTGAATTCTTCTCGTAATTACATTAAACTTTCTAGTAATAAAGTGAATTCTTCTCGTAGTTACATGAATTTTTCTCGTAATAAGATGAATTTTCCTCGTTATTACGTGACTTTTCCTCGTAATAACACGAATTTTTTTTCGTAATAACGTGAATTTTTCTTGTAATAAGGTGGATTTTCCTTGTGATAACGTGAATTTTTATTTTTTTCGAAATAACATGAGTTTTTCTTGTAATAACATGAATTTTACTCGTAATAACATGAATTTTCTCGTAATTACATTAAACTTTCTCGTAATAACGTGAATTTTCTCGTAATAACGTGAATTTTCTCGTAATAACGTCAATTTTTCTCGTAATTTCATGGAACTTTCTCGTAATATCGTGAATTTTTTCTCGTAATTACATGAAATTTTCTCGTAATAACATGAAACTTTCTTGTTATTACGTGAAATATAATTTTTTTTTTTTTTAAACTGGCAAGATTCCGCTTTCGTATGATTATGTGTCGTAAGACTTTTGACTTTCTAGAAAGGAAGTGGGAAGATTTGACCGGTTTAAATCAAACAAGTTCTTGTAGTCAATATTCTTTGTAATATTGGTAAATAAGTTTGTTGCAAAGGTTTAATTTATCTATTGAAGAAAATTATAAAGTGTTCTGTATTTCAGTTCAATTAAGATCCCATTTACATGTAAACTCATTATTCCTGTCGATCTTTGAAATACAAACAACATAATAAACTATTTATTACCTATAATAAATCATTACATTTTTTCACCTGTTTTACCTGTTTCTATGTATAAATAATGTAATGTCCCAGTCCTTGGACAGTGGAGGAAACTAGGGTGTCCCAAGTAAACCATGGACCTTTGACAAGCAAATTTACAAATCTCCTCGCACTAGGATCTGCCAAGTGCTGAAGCAGCGAGAGGTACTGTGTGTAGTTCCTCTCTAGAATGTGAGAGAAAAGACTAGATTTTCTTCAACTGTAACTAAGAGAATGCAGAATAAATTCTGTGTCCTATATTTACAAGATCTTTTGTGTCCAAGATTTAGCTAACATAATGAACAATAAGTGTTATCATCACAAATACATATTGTATACATAGCGAATTTTCTATGCGCCAAAAAAAGGGAAGGATTAGACTTGAAGAGGCAATCTGACAGAATGATTTAAATGGTATGATTCAATCATAGCAAAAACAAGACCACATTGCACATTACTGGAATTTTTATAATAATATTACCAAGGTTACCTCTAAGTCGCAATTATTTTTTAAACCTCTTGTATATACATAAAGCTAAATTTTAATTACCTTCATTGCTAAATAAATTCTTCAAAATTCTTCCCAGCATTATCCAAGACACGTCCAGAATTTCTTGCATGCAAAAATTTTATCACTTTCCCTAGTTGATAGACACTTTCTTAATAAAATCTTGGTATTTGTTATTTGCCATCCTCTGCCGAATATGCAGCAACTATTTTACAGACTATATCAGCACGACAAAGTTAAGTGGATTTAAACATTTATCTTTTGGGGAGACATTTTCATCATTATTTCTAACACCATTAACTGTCCAAGTTCTCTAAGTCTGTTGGAAATGAAATTGAGATGATGTTGTTTATGAACATGTAATTCATACAACCTTTAACCAATATATATATATTATTAAATTATCTGACACTTCAGTTCTTTTATATCATCATCTATTTTCATATTATTCAAAATGTTTCTGTTAAACTCTTTTGACTTTGATGGCAAGAACATCCTTCTAGCACTCACTATATTGTTTTTAACTTTAAATTTGTCATCAGTAGGTCTCTTCGAACAATGCTTGTGATGTTTCAACAATTCTATCTTCTTGTACAGGGAATATAGTTTGCTCTGTGATTTGTTTGTCCTTTTTCATGTGGCATATTTTGGTATCAGAACACCAATGCTTTTCGATATCGCTCTGTAATTGTGATTCTAATCACCAAGATTCTGCATTTCCAACAACAGTTTTCGCCCTTTTATCAACCTTTTTGGAACTGATAATGCTCTTCCAACTTTAACCTCAATGTAATGCTTTTCTTCTAAATGTCTTGATAATGTTATTCCTCATAATTTAATTCTTTATCCTAAATAGTTTAATCCATAAGTGTTACCATTTTGCTACTGCATTTAACAACTGCAAACAAAAGAAAATATCTCATTATTTAAAAATGTTTATATTAAACTGATCATGCATCCTTAGACAATGACTAATATTCATTTATATTTAAAATTACAATTATTTTGTTTCAATAAAGTATTTGACGTGGACAATACTTTGCAACTTCGTTAAAACAATGATTCACGTGCGAACAGTGACGTCATATACTTTTCATCGCGGATTGCGGGAAAGCGATTTTTTACAAATGGTTTCAATGGCATCCATTCTTTTTTTAACAAATTCATCTTTTAATAATTTTTCATTCAATTGTCACTTGAAAATATAATTCATATTTTTTTTTATCATATTCAAGAAATTATTTAATATCTAGATTAATCAGTAGGCGGGGTCAGATGTCAAATGTTTCTTGTGAATGACAGGGGACGACCCTCCTTCTGAGAAGGTGCACCAGCAGTGTATTTCAAACCGTTTTAATATTGCATGATAAATATGAGAAGGAAATATAAAATTTTATTCAGAAAACTCGCCTTTTATGCAATTTGAGACAGCCCATTTTACTTTGCAAGTTCATAAAGACATTGGAAAATTACTTAAATAATTTGTAACATGTTATATTTAATATAAAAATGATGGCTCATGTTTAACACGAGGAATGGAGTGGTTTATATCCTAGTCAAAATGTTTCTACATATTTCGAGGCGGTCAGTTCTGGGATGGTGGAGGAAAATCACCGACCTTCAGCAAGCAAACTTACAAACTTTTTCACAGTTGGATCTGTGCTGTGTGGGATTTTAACCCAGGCGATGAGAGGAGCTGTGATCTGTAAGCGCGCGCTTTAGACCACTCGGTCATCGAGGCCCCTTTGTGACTCTGACCTCATATCTAAACATAGTATGTGATATTTCAACTGATGTTGCTATGTACTGTATGTTTGATTAAATATGGCTTAAGTGTACTTACATTTGGGTTTTTGTTTTTCTGTCCATTTCATTTCATGCTTAGTTTGTTCTGTCTGTGTGTTAGGAACAGGTTCAGTAACAGACGCTTCTGCACAAATCTCTTCCTGTGGTTTTTCCTAGTGAATAACATAGTAATTTTTGTACTCTAGTCTTCTGTAAAGCATCTTTAAACATTCTCAAAATGACAGGAATTAAAACAACTAACATGGTCAATTAAAAATCATCCTTCATTTTTCTGATTCACAATTCATTTTAAGCATTTTTAAACACTGATTATTTATCAAACTTTGAAGTACATTTCAACATTGTTTAAATAATGACAGTTACGGATAACATGTTGACTTTCTGTGAAATAAACTCCATTAATTCATTATTGTAACCTATGCAACTTACCACCGACATGTTTTCTTTGTCTAATTGTTGTTCATCTTTTCGCATTCCTCTCCATGAGAAATTCATTGATTCAAAGGCATATGCTTCTGTTGAAAATATAAATAATTAGAATTGTCAAAAATATCACACCAAAGCAGCACTTAGTTATAGCCTAAATATCTTATAAGCATCAGTGAAATTGAAATTAACACTATGTTTCAATTTATTTCACAGCTTTGGATACTAGAGATCATTTATATGTATATCCAGTTTCAAGAAAATTCTCTGAAGCAGCAATGTGTTTGGTTCTTTTTAGCAAGTAGATCATTTGTCTTTTGTTTTGTTCCTCTAAGCAGTAATGATTTGATGCCTTGACAAAATTTACAAGGGCAGACAAGCAGACATGTAGAGTCCTACATAACATTGCCCAATTCGGTTTACTGGGGAAGGGCATACTACAGGTATCAAACTTGCATCGATTATTAAAATCTTCAACACAAATAAATAGAGAAAAAAAATAAATATAAATTAACACACATACATGTGTGTTTCAGAAAACCAAAAGAAGTATGGTGTACATCTAGCCAATAAAATTATCCACAAGATATTAATCTTTATCAGCCTCTGGAACTTTATTTTATTTGTAATATAAAGTACCAATTTAACATTCAAATATTGAACTATGACCACAATAGCAATAGTCGGTTAATCAAAGTACTTACTGCCCATTTATTGATCTATGTCTTCATCTAGTTTCCTCAAAATCAGCAACATTCATACCAACAAATACATCCATTTGGTCACATAAATCTGAAAAATGAAAAACAACAAAAATTTAACATCTTTGTAAATCACGATGTTTGGTATTGAAAGATATATCAATCCCTTGTATGGTATATGAAATTGTTTAAGTGAATTATTTATGCACTGGCTTTAACGTGTGGGGTAGGCTTAAGTGGACATTAAATAACCATTCTCGTAACATATGGGATATATGAAATTTTAGAAGTGTTGAAATGGTGTATTAGAATATTGTAGTTTTGGGGTAACCATAAATTTTCCTTTATATCTTATATTAATAATGCATTATCGCGGAAATCAACTTAAATTGAATTAGCATAAAATCCGGTCATATGGACCCTTCCAACTTTACGGGAAACGGCTATACTTACAATCACTTAATTTATCTATGTCAGCATCATTGTCTTTATTTCAGCAATATAATTTCAACATCACTGTCTATTGTGCCATGTAAATCTGAAAAAAGTTAAAAACAATTTTTTTTTCAGACATCTTTTAATCATGAAAAGGAATGGAAGCCAGAAACTTTGTGCCATCTATGAAAACAGAAACATGGCAGAATTATGCATTTGGTTCATTTTATTTACTTTGATATTAAAGTTTTAAAGTAAATAACCACTGCGGTTTCCAGTTAGTAGAGTGTTCGCTCCGTAAGTGGAAGACCGTGGGTTCGAACCCAGACCGGGTATGACCAGTGACTTGAAAGTGGGTAGTGACTGTTCTTTCGTCAATCACTCGGCATAATGAAATGAAAGTCACTGTTTTTTTCGTATAGGAACTTAAAATAATCGAGGTTCTGTGTCACGGCATGTGTGGCACAACAAAGAACCCTACTGTATAATGCCATCAGCACAAAACACAAATATACTTTTTGCACTTTCGCCTATAGCTGGCGACGTCTCGATATAAGTGAAATATTCTTGACTGCGATGTTAAACGCCATTACTCAACTCAACTCTTTAAGTAAATATGATGCAGACAAATTTTGGGGACATAATAATGTTTTATAAATGCATAATAATTTAACATATTTCTCCAGGGCAAATTTTTATTTTATTGTCATAATCATATCTGAGCTTTTCATGCTTTGTGATTTTTCTCGTACATACAAACGGAGCCTTGGATATCCGTTGAATTTTTTTAGTTTCATTGTGCTATATCATTCTGGTGACTGCCTTGCAGCATAATTTACATAACATCATTTACATAACGTCCAAGATGATGAGTTTTTGATTTGTGGATCCTAAATTATATATATATATATATATATATATATATATATATATATATATATATATATATATATATATATATATATATATAAATATATACGTATATACGAACTTTCCATCGTAAGATCCATTTAGAATTTGATTGCAGTTCAAGGCAGTTCTGATTTATTTTTTTAATGCGGAAACTAGTACTTCTTTTAATGTTTTAAAACACTATTGATCTCTATGCGGTTAAAATGTTAGTTATGGAATCATAATTTACGAGCACTGACAATTTGTTATCATAAATCGGTGGTTGAAAGAAAATGAAGTCTGGAACATGACATTTGGCGTGGAATATTTCAATTTTTTATCGACAAACGCAAAATTTGCCAGGTTTGTCAGATGGTTTGACAAAGTTTTGAGAACAATTATTCCTTACTGCAAGCTGTCCCCTTGATAAACCAGCCACCTGCATATATGAAAGATTCTCATTTACTAGTTTTTCTGTTCATTTGGATAATGCAAAGACTAAGTATATAAACACTTTAGATATGATGGCTTTCTTTCGTCCATTTGTGTATGATAAACTGTGTTTTTACTTCTAGGGCATAAACGAATCCAATGAAGTTAGAAAATCTGAAGATAGTGTAAGTATTACATTTATTATTAAAACACGTACTAGAAATCCAGATATGTGCAAGTGAAATATAAACGTTGTGACATAAAAATAACATAAAACTTTTAAAATTAATTTTATTAAATATAAAAATCGTATTAAAGTTGGGTATACCTTTCTGAATTTATAAGGACAGCACGATTTCACAAGTACATGTATATGACTCATGAGTCATACACAAATAATATATATATATCAACGTAACCTTTCTTAAGGAACATTTACGGACTTGTAATCCATATAAGTTTTAAAAGTCTCAATATTGAAATTGTATTTTAAAATGCTTTATATCATAGTTTTATCAGTAATGTGACTCTTTAAAAAATAACAAAAATTATACCGCATATTTCGTGTCATTGTAAGCATAATAAACTACAGAGTTTGCGATGTAAATCGTAACAACATTTATTATTATACTGTTAGTAAATATGTCGGATTATTCTGCAGATTCTTAATAAATAAAGGAAAATTTTCTGTTTTACACTTTTGTAAGTTTGTCATTTTTTTATCTTCGAGTTTTAAAATGTTCCATTATTGAAAGATAAAGAAACAGTTCTATTGCAATTTGCCAAATTTGTGTGTTAGTTGATTACTATGGAACTACAAAAAATTAAGTAACCTTAACACAACAGAAAACATTTCTTCAAGCAGTTACACAAGTAACCATTTTTAAAATTCAATTTTGATCATATATATTCCCATATAATTATTTTGAAATTATCCATGTAACGATGATATATCTGACTTGTTTTTTTTTTCTTTGAAAGTTAACAAGAACTTTTCGACAATTTTAACTGAACAATTTAAAAAAAAATTCAATTTTTGTTTTAAATTTTCAAGTGATTATAGTTCATACGAAAAGTAAAATCACTACACATTTCAGAACTTTGTGTAAGTTAGTCCTTAGTTTTAATGCTTAGATTTTTCAAGTAAGAACGAAATATAAAAATACCATTTATGAATTGCATTGACACCTTTTTATCGAAGAATTGTATCGTTTTAGGTAAATCAGTTTTAAGTAATCAACACAAATGCTTGAAGCACTTTTAATCATTTCAGTATTTTTTAAAGTTTTAGTTTTCCGTTTATAAAGTGTAAAACAAAGAGTTATTTTCATACTTATATTCAGAGGGTAATCTTATTTTTTATATCGATAGAACTAAAATGGTAAAATCGCAATAACAGATACTTTTGGAATCACAATATCTACGAAATTAAGCAAAAATGTATTTGTGTCCATATTCTTCTTGTTCAAGAAGAATAGCTTTTAATCGATTTAATTACAGACATTCATGACAATGTGTTTGTTTTTCCTATTTGCTGGAAATGACAAACACTTCTATTGACATGATTATAAAATATCACTAATGCATATAAATTAATAAATCACTATAGAACATTAATATTTATTTCAATCATAAACAGTTGTTATACAATTACTTCATAGACAAAGAATTTCTAATATTGTACTACATTATTAAAAAGACAAGTATTTCAAACGATAAATTTGGTAAATTTAATTTTGATTCAGTCTGTTAGATTTTTTATTTGAAAAAAAAACTTTATGTCGTGATTTTTTAAGCATTTGATTTTCATTTAGAGTTGTCGAGAAAAAGTTCTGTTAATATGCTAATTATTCATGATTAATAAAAGGAGTTTATAAACAAGCAACAAATTGGTAAAAATAAGATATATATTTTTCGGCATATATGCATATATATTTTAATTGTTCCATGTAAATTAATACCGTTAACAACGTCGATATATTGAGAAAAAATATTTAGAGCAGTAAAAACGAAAAATTTTAAAGTAAATATTTTTAACAAAAGATTATTTTTCAATAATGTTTTCAAGAATATCAAACAAAAAATCAATATTCGCTGTAAAAAATTTTAATTAATTTTTAAAATTGATAATGTTGTCTTCAACCTTGAAAATTAGCATGTTTTCATCTCGATTTGCTTTACTGGTATTTTTTAATCAAATAAAACAGGCATGAAAATGTTTTTAAAAAATCTAAACGTTTCCTGTGTTATACATCTTTTATTCTATGAACAGTATAAAGTACAACCTCATCTTCAAGGAGATGATCTGGCACACTTAATTGATCTATAACGACAAATTAGCGCCATTTAGCGGAAGAAATATAAATTTTAACAGTTTTGTGCATATTAAAATAAGTTTTAGCTTTTCCAAATGACTATTTTTCTCTACATATAAATAAGAACTGCCTGCTATACAAATTGGCCGCAGTCAAATATGGTGCGCAAAATGACCGTTGGAAAATAGATCTATTAATTTAGATCCTGTGTTTTTAAAGATACACAGGGATATATTTTAAAAAATATTTAATTAAAACTGATTGTTTATGATTTTTAACACACACTATATATAAATCGTTACATATTAATGCCTCATATTTTTTTCATAAATTGAATTTCTAATCAATTCTAAATTTAATCAATGGATTCAAAGTTTTCATTAGTCTTGCACGAAAACGTTTCTATATGACTGCTGTAATATTTCTATATAAATACAACCAAAATTTTATGGCTAAATTTTTTGTCGTTGCCATTACTTTCAGCTTGGGATTTATATACGTAGATTATCTAGATCATGTGGTTTATGTTGGGTTACCTATGAAGTCCATCTCTATATAAAGTCCAACTTTCTATAAGAACCGGTCTGAAAGATCCACAATGGATTTTACTATTAAATGAATCTCTACATATAGTCCACCTATCTCATGTAAAGAAAGTCCCACCCCTCCCCCTTTTAAGCCCCGAAATGACTCCTGAACCCGCCTATTAATTCCACTTTTAAGAAATCTTTCTTAAAATTTTAAAATTTTCGAAAAGTTTATGCAATAATAATCAGCCGAGTTTCTTTTACATTTATATCAAAATTATTTTTTCCAATAACTACACATTTGTATGAAAAGGGCCTTAAAAATTTTGATATACATGTAAATCTTTGATCTACTTATATACAATGTATTAACTTAAAATGTTTTACATGCTAATATAGTAAACGGAATAGTTTTCACTGATAATGAGTAATATATATATATATATATATATATATATATATATATATATATATATATATATATATATATCTCCATTCTTATTATGTCAGCAAATAAAGCCATCAGATCTGAAGATAGTACTAGTATCCATTCTGTTTTATGTATACTATTATTTAATTTGCGATATCTTTGCAATTTAGGACAAAAAAGACACGTCTCTTTGAAAAAGTTAATTCAATTTTTATTGATTTTTAAAATATATATGAGACTTAAGCAACATAAAAGTATAAACCTGGGTACCACGTTTTCCCCCGTGACGTTAAAAAAAATGAAAATTAAATTGCATTAAGACAGACGAACGGGTATACTGAGGAAATAATTAAAAGTATAAAATGCCAGCAAGCAAACAATAAATCAACAACAATAACAAAATGTATGGTAATATATCATAAACCATCTACGAAGTTTTCTAAAACTTCCAATAGTCGTCTGCCCTACTACTGAGATTGTAAGTGTGTGCATTGTACCGAGACAAAATAAACACCTTTCAAAGCCTTAATTTTTCTCGTAATAACATGAATTTTTTTTGTAATAACGTGAATTTTTCTCGAAATAACGTAAATTGTTCTCGTAATTACATAAATTTTTCTCGTAATAACGTGAATTTTTCTCGTAATAACATGAATTTTTCTCGTAAGAACGTGAATTTTTCTGGTAATTACATAAATTTTTCTCGTAATAACAAGAATTTTTCTCGTAATAACGTGAATTCTTCTCGTAATTACATTAAACTTTCTAGTAATAAAGTGAATTCTTCTCGTAGTTACATGAATTTTTCTCGTAATAAGATGAATTTTCCTCGTTATTACGTGACTTTTCCTCGTAATAACACGAATTTTTTTTCGTAATAACGTGAATTTTTCTTGTAATAAGGTGGATTTTCCTTGTGATAACGTGAATTTTTATTTTTTTCGAAATAACATGAGTTTTTCTTGTAATAACATGAATTTTACTCGTAATAACATGAATTTTTCTCGTAATTACATTAAACTTTCTCGTAATAACGTGAATTTTCTCGTAATAACGTGAATTTTCTCGTAATAACGTCAATTTTTCTCGTAATTTCATGGAACTTTCTCGTAATATCGTGAATTTTTCTCGTAATTACATGAAATTTTCTCGTAATAACATGAAACTTTCTTGTTATTACGTGAAATATAATTTTTTTTTTTTTTAAACTGGCAAGATTCCGCTTTCGTATGATTATGTGTCGTAAGACTTTTGACTTTCTAGAAAGGAAGTGGTAAGATTTGACCGGTTTAAATCAAACAAGTTCTTGTAGTCAATATTCTTTGTAATATTGGTAAATAAGTTTGTTGCAAAGGTTTAATTTATCTATTGAAGAAAATTATAAAGTGTTCTGTATTTCAGTTCAATTAAGATCCCATTTACATGTAAACTCATTATTCCTGTCGATCTTTGAAATACAAACAACATAATAAACTATTTATTACCTATAATAAATCATTACATTTTTTCACCTGTTTTACCTGTTTCTATGTATAAATAATGTAATGTCCCAGTCCTTGGACAGTGGAGGAAACTAGGGTGTCCCAAGTAAACCATGGACCTTTGACAAGCAAATTTACAAATCTCCTCGCACTAGGATCTGCCAAGTGCTGAAGCAGCGAGAGGTACTGTGTGTAGTTCCTCTCTAGAATGTGAGAGAAAAGACTAGATTTTCTTCAACTGTAACTAAGAGAATGCAGAATAAATTCTGTGTCCTATATTTACAAGATCTTTTGTGTCCAAGATTTAGCTAACATAATGAACAATAAGTGTTATCATCACAAATACATATTGTATACATAGCGAATTTTCTATGCGCCAACAAAAGGGAAGGATTAGACTTGAAGAGGCAATCTGACAGAATGATTTAAATGGTATGATTCAATCATAGCAAAAACAAGACCACATTGCACATTACTGGAATTTTTATAATAATATTACCAAGGTTACCTCTAAGTCGCAATTATTTTTTAAACCTCTTGTATATACATAAAGCTAAATTTTAATTACCTTCATTGCTAAATAAATTCTTCAAAATTCTTCCCAGCATTATCCAAGACACGTCCAGAATTTCTTGCATGCAAAAATTTTATCACTTTCCCTAGTTGATAGACACTTTCTTAATAAAATCTTGGTATTTGTTATTTGCCATCCTCTGCCGAATATGCAGCAACTATTTTACAGACTATATCAGCACGACAAAGTTAAGTGGATTTAAACATTTATCTTTTGGGGAGACATTTTCATCATTATTTCTAACACCATTAACTGTCCAAGTTCTCTAAGTCTGTTGGAAATGAAATTGAGATGATGTTGTTTATGAACATGTAATTCATACAACCTTTAACCAATATATATATATTATTAAATTATCTGACACTTCAGTTTCTTTTATATCATCATCTATTTTCATATTATTCAAAATGTTTCTGTTAAACTCTTTTGACTTTGATGGCAAGAACATCCTTCTAGCACTCACTATATTGTTTTTAACTTTAAATTTGTCATCAGTAGGTCTCTTCGAACAATGCTTGTGATGTTTCAACAATTCTATCTTCTTGTACAGGGAATATAGTTTGCTCTGTGATTTGTTTGTCCTTTTTCATGTGGCATATTTTGGTATCAGAACACCAATGCTTTTCGATATCGCTCTGTAATTGTGATTCTAATCACCAAGATTCTGCATTTCCAACAACAGTTTTCGCCCTTTTATCAACCTTTTTGGAACTGATAATGCTCTTCCAACTTTAACCTCAATGTAATGCTTTTCTTCTAAATGTCTTGATAATGTTATTCCTCATAATTTAATTCTTTATCCTAAATAGTTTAATCCATAAGTGTTACCATTTTGCTACTGCATTTAACAACTGCAAACAAAAGAAAATATCTCATTATTTAAAAATGTTTATATTAAACTGATCATGCATCCTTAGACAATGACTAATATTCATTTATATTTAAAATTACAATTATTTTGTTTCAATAAAGTATTTGACGTGGACAATACTTTGCAACTTCGTTAAAACAATGATTCACGTGCGAACAGTGACGTCATATACTTTTCATCGCGGATTGCGGGAAAGCGATTTTTTACAAATGGTTTCAATGGCATCCATTCTTTTTTTAACAAATTCATCTTTTAATAATTTTTCATTCAATTGTCACTTGAAAATATAATTCATATTTTTTTTTATCATATTTAAGAAATTATTTAATATCTAGATTAATCAGTAGGCGGGGTCAGATGTCAAATGTTTCTTGTGAATGACAGGGGACGACCCTCCTTCTGAGAAGGTGCACCAGCAGTGTATTTCAAACCGTTTTAATATTGCATGATAAATATGAGAAGGAAATATAAAATTTTATTCAGAAAACTCGCCTTTTATGCAATTTGAGACAGCCCATTTTACTTTGCAAGTTCATAAAGACATTGGAAAATTACTTAAATAATTTGTAACATGTTATATTTAATATAAAAATGATGGCTCATGTTTAACACGAGGAATGGAGTGGTTTATATCCTAGTCAAAATGTTTCTACATATTTCGAGGCGGTCAGTTCTGGGATGGTGGAGGAAAATCACCGACTTTCAGCAAGCAAACTTTCAAACTTTTTCACAGTTGGATCTGTGCTGTGTGGGATTTTAACCCAGGCGATGAGAGGAGCTGTGATCTGTAAGCGCGCGCTTTAGACCACTCGGTCATCGAGGCCCCTTTGTGACTCTGACCTCATATCTAAACATAGTATGTGATATTTCAACTGATGTTGCTATGTACTGTATGTTTGATTAAATATGGCTTAAGTGTACTTACATTTGGGTTTTTGTTTTTCTGTCCATTTCATTTCATGCTTAGTTTGTTCTGTCTGTGTGTTAGGAACAGGTTCAGTAACAGACGCTTCTGCACAAATCTCTTCCTGTGGTTTTTCCTAGTGAATAACATAGTAATTTTTGTACTCTAGTCTTCTGTAAAGCATCTTTAAACATTCTCAAAATGACAGGAATTAAAACAACTAACATGGTCAATTAAAAATCATCCTTCATTTTTCTGATTCACAATTCATTTTAAGCATTTTTAAACACTGATTATTTATCAAACTTTGAAGTACATTTCAACATTGTTTAAATAATGACAGTTACGGATAACATGTTGACTTTCTGTGAAATAAACTCCATTAATTCATTATTGTAACCTATGCAACTTACCACCGACATGTTTTCTTTGTCTAATTGTTGTTCATCTTTTCGCATTCCTCTCCATGAGAAATTCATTGATTCAAAGGCATATGCTTCTGTTGAAAATATAAATAATTAGAATTGTCAAAAATATCACACCAAAGCAGCACTTAGTTATAGCCTAAATATCTTATAAGCATCAGTGAAATTGAAATTAACACTATGTTTCAATTTATTTCACAGCTTTGGATACTAGAGATCATTTATATGTATATCCAGTTTCAAGAAAATTCTCTGAAGCAGCAATGTGTTTGGTTCTTTTTAGCAAGTAGATCATTTGTCTTTTGTTTTGTTCCTCTAAGCAGTAATGATTTGATGCCTTGACAAAATTTACAAGGGCAGACAAGCAGACATGTAGAGTCCTACATAACATTGCCCAATTCGGTTTACTGGGGAAGGGCATACTACAGGTATCAAACTTGCATCGATTATTAAAATCTTCAACACAAATAAATAGAGAAAAAAAATAAATATAAATTAACACACATACATGTGTGTTTCAGCAAACCAAAAGAAGTATGGTGTACATCTAGCCAATAAAATTATCCACAAGATATTAATCTTTATCAGCCTCTGGAACTTTATTTTATTTGTAATATAAAGTACCAATTTAACATTCAAATATTGAACTATGACCACAATAGCAATAGTCGGTTAATCAAAGTACTTACTGCCCATTTATTGATCTATGTCTTCATCTAGTTTCCTCAAAATCAGCAACATTCATACCAACAAATACATCCATTTGGTCACATAAATCTGAAAAAATGAAAAACAACAAAAATTTAACATCTTTGTAAATCACGATGTTTGGTATTGAAAGATATATCAATCCCTTGTATGGTATATGAAATTGTTTAAGTGAATTATTTATGCACTGGCTTTAACGTGTGGGGTAGGCTTAAGTGGACATTAAATAACCATTCTCGTAACATATGGGATATATGAAATTTTAGAAGTGTTGAAATGGTGTATTAGAATATTGTAGTTTTGGGGTAACCATAAATTTTCCTTTATATCTTATATTAATAATGCATTATCGCGGAAATCAACTTAAATTGAATTAGCATAAAATCCGGTCATATGGACCCTTCCAACTTTACGGGAAACGGCTATACTTACAATCACTTAATTTATCTATGTCAGCATCATTGTCTTTATTTCAGCAATATAATTTCAACATCACTGTCTATTGTGCCATGTAAATCTGAAAAAAGTTAAAAACAATTTTTTTTCAGACATCTTTTAATCATGAAAAGGAATGGAAGCCAGAAACTTTGTGCCATCTATGAAAACAGAAACATGGCAGAATTATGCATTTGGTTCATTTTATTTACTTTGATATTAAAGTTTTAAAGTAAATAACCACTGCGGTTTCCAGTTAGTAGAGTGTTCGCTCCGTAAGTGGAAGACCGTGGGTTCGAACCCAGACCGGGTATGACCAGTGACTTGAAAGTGGGTAGTGACTGTTCTTTCGTCAATCACTCGGCATAATGAAATGAAAGTCACTGTTTTTTTTCGTATAGGAACTTAAAATAATCGAGGTTCTGTGTCACGGCATGTGTGGCACAACAAAGAACCCTACTGTATAATGCCATCAGCACAAAACACAAATATACTTTTTGCACTTTCGCCTATAGCTGGCGACGTCTCGATATAAGTGAAATATTCTTGACTGCGATGTTAAACGCCATTACTCAACTCAACTCTTTAAGTAAATATGATGCAGACAAATTTTGGGGACATAATAATGTTTTATAAATGCATAATAATTTAACATATTTCTCCAGGGCAAATTTTTATTTTATTGTCATAATCATATCTGAGCTTTTCATGCTTTGTGATTTTTCTCGTACATACAAACGGAGCCTTGGATATCCGTTGAATTTTTTTAGTTTCATTGTGCTATATCATTCTGGTGACTGCCTTGCAGCATAATTTACATAACATCATTTACATAACGTCCAAGATGATGAGTTTTTGATTTGTGGATCCTAAATTATATATATATATATATATATATATATATATATATATATATATATATATATATATATATATATATATATATATATAAATATATACGTATATACGAACTTTCCATCGTAAGATCCATTTAGAATTTGATTGCAGTTCAAGGCAGTTCTGATTTATTTTTTTAATGCGGAAACTAGTACTTCTTTTAATGTTTTAAAACACTATTGATCTCTATGCGGTTAAAATGTTAGTTATGGAATCATAATTTACGAGCACTGACAATTTGTTATCATAAATCGGTGGTTGAAAGAAAATGAAGTCTGGAACATGACATTTGGCGTGGAATATTTCAATTTTTATCGACAAACGCAAAATTTGCCAGGTTTGTCAGATGGTTTGACAAAGTTTTGAGAACAATTATTCCTTACTGCAAGCTGTCCCCTTGATAAACCAGCCACCTGCATATATGAAAGATTCTCATTTACTAGTTTTTCTGTTCATTTGGATAATGCAAAGACTAAGTATATAAACACTTTAGATATGATGGCTTTCTTTCGTCCATTTGTGTATGATAAACTGTGTTTTTACTTCTAGGGCATAAACGAATCCAATGAAGTTAGAAAATCTGAAGATAGTGTAAGTATTACATTATTATTAAAACACGTACTAGAAATCCAGATATGTGCAAGTGAAATATAAACGTTGTGACATAAAAATAACATAAAACTTTTAAAATTAATTTTATTAAATATAAAAATCGTATTAAAGTTGGGTATACCTTTCTGAATTTATAAGGACAGCACGATTTCACAAGTACATGTATATGACTCATGAGTCATACACAAATAATATATATATATCAACGTAACCTTTCTTAAGGAACATTTACGGACTTGTAATCCATATAAGTTTTAAAAGTCTCAATATTGAAATTGTATTTTAAAATGCTTTATATCATAGTTTTATCAGTAATGTGACTCTTTAAAAAATAACAAAAATTATACCGCATATTTCGTGTCATTGTAAGCATAATAAACTACAGAGTTTGCGATGTAAATCGTAACAACATTTATTATTATACTGTTAGTAAATATGTCGGATTATTCTGCAGATTCTTAATAAATAAAGGAAAATTTTCTGTTTTACACTTTTGTAAGTTTGTCATTTTTTTATCTTCGAGTTTTAAAATGTTCCATTATTGAAAGATAAAGAAACAGTTCTATTGCAATTTGCCAAATTTGTGTGTTAGTTGATTACTATGGAACTACAAAAAATTAAGTAACCTTAACACAACAGAAAACATTTCTTCAAGCAGTTACACAAGTAACCATTTTTAAAATTCAATTTTGATCATATATATT
Organism: Tegillarca granosa; assembly: GCA_029721355.1. NCBI lineage: Eukaryota > Metazoa > Mollusca > Bivalvia > Arcoida > Arcidae > Tegillarca > Tegillarca granosa. The sequence goes on along the minus strand of JARBDR010000252.1, from coordinate 514,862 downwards.
CCCATATAATTATTTTGAAATTATCCATGTAACGATGATATATCTGACTTGTTTTTTTTTTCTTTGAAAGTTAACAAGAACTTTTCGACAATTTTAACTGAACAATTTAAAAAAAAATTCAATTTTTGTTTTAAATTTTCAAGTGATTATAGTTCATACGAAAAGTAAAATCACTACACATTTCAGAACTTTGTGTAAGTTAGTCCTTAGTTTTTAATGCTTAGATTTTTCAAGTAAGAACGAAATATAAAAATACCATTTATGAATTGCATTGACACCTTTTTATCGAAGAATTGTATCGTTTAGGTAAATCAGTTTTAAGTAATCAACACAAATGCTTGAAGCACTTTTAATCATTTCAGTATTTTTTAAAGTTTTAGTTTTTCCGTTTATAAAGTGTAAAACAAAGAGTTATTTTCATACTTATATTCAGAGGGTAATCTTATTTTTTATATCGATAGAACTAAAATGGTAAATCGCAATAACAGATACTTTTGGAATCACAATATCTACGAAATTAAGCAAAAATGTATTTGTGTCCATATTCTTCTTGTTCAAGAAGAATAGCTTTTAATCGATTTAATTACAGACATTCATGACAATGTGTTTGTTTTTCCTATTTGCTGGAAATGACAAACACTTCTAGTTGACATGATTATAAAATATCACTAATGCATATAAATTAATAAATCACTATAGAACATTAATATTTATTTCAATCATAAACAGTTGTTATACAATTACTTCATAGACAAAGAATTTCTAATATTGTACTACATTATTAAAAAAGGACAAGTATTTCAAACGATAAATTTGGTAAATTTAATTTTGATTCAGTCTGTTAGATTTTTATTTTGAAAAAAAAAACTTTATGTCGTGATTTTTTAAGCATTTGATTTTCATTTAGAGTTGTCGAGAAAAAGTTCTGTTAATATGCTAATTATTCATGATTAATAAAAGGAGTTTATAAACAAGCAACAAATTGGTAAAAAATAAGATATATATTTTTCGGCATATATGCATATATATTTTAATTGTTCCATGTAAATTAATACCGTTAACAACGTCGATATATTGAGAAAAAATATTTAGAGCAGTAAAAACGAAAAATTTTAAAGTAAATATTTTTAACAAAAGATTATTTTTCAATAATGTTTTCAAGAATATCAAACAAAAAATCAATATTCGCTGTAAAAAATTTTAATTAATTTTTAAATTGATAATGTTGTCTTCAACCTTGAAAATTAGCATGTTTTCATCTCGATTTGCTTTACTGGTATTTTTTAATCAAATAAAACAGGCATGAAAATGTTTTTAAAAAATCTAAACGTTTCCTGTGTTATACATCTTTTATTCTATGAACAGTATAAAGTACAACCTCATCTTCAAGGAGATGATCTGGCACACTTAATTGATCTATAACGACAAAATTAGCGCCATTTAGCGGAAAGAAATATAAATTTTAACAGTTTTGTGCATATTAAAATAAGTTTTAGCTTTTCCAAATGACTATTTTTCTCTACATATAAATAAGAACTGCCTGCTATACAAATTGGCCGCAGTCAAATATGGTGCGCAAAATGACCGTTGGAAAATAGATCTATTAATTTAGATCCTGTGTTTTTAAAGATACACAGGGATATATTTTAAAAAATATTAATTAAAACTGATTGTTTATGATTTTTTAACACACACTATATATAAATCGTTACATATTAATGCCTCATGATTTTTTTCATAAATTGAATTTCTAATCAATTCTAAATTTAATTCATGGATTCAAAGTTTTCATTAGTCTTGCACGAAAACGTTTCTATATGACTGCTGTAATATTTCTATATAAATACAACCAAAATTTTATGGGCTAAATTTTTTGTCGTTGCCATTACTTTCAGCTTGGGATTTATATACGTAAGATTATCTAGATCAATGTGGTTTATGTTGGGTTACCTATGAAGTCCATCTCTATATAAAGTCCAACGTTCTATAAGAACCGGTCTGAAAGATCCACAATGGATTTTACTATTAAATGAATCTCTACATATAGTCCACCTATCTCATGTAAAGAAAGTCCACCCCTCCCCCTTTTAAGCCCCGAAATGACTCCTGAACCCGCCTATTAATTCCACTTTTAAGAAATCTTTCTTAAAATTTTTAAAATTTTCGGAAAAGTTTATGCAATAATAATCAGCCGAGTTTCTTTTACATTTATATCAAAATTATTTTTTCCAAATAACTACACATTTGTATGAAAAGGGCCTTAAAAATTTTGATATACATGTAAATCTTTGATCTACTTATATACAATGTATTAACTTAAAATGTTTTACATGCTAATATAGTAAACGGAATAGTTTTCACTGATAATGAGTAATATATAGTATATATATATATATATATATATATATATATATATATATATATATATATCTCCATTCTTATTATGTCAGCAAATAAAGCCATCAGATCTGAAGATAGTACTAGTATCCATTCTGTTTTATGTATACTATTATTTAATTTGCGATATCTTTGCAATTTAGGACAAAAAAGACACGTCTCTTTGAAAAAGTTAATTCAATTTTTATTGATTTTTAAAATATATATGAGACTTAAGCAACATAAAAGTATAAACCTGGGTACCACGTTTTCCCCCGTGACGGTAAAAAAAATGAAAATTAAATTGCATTAAGACAGACGAACGGGTATACTGAGGAAATAATTAAAAGTATAAAATGCCAGCAAGCAAACAATAAATCAACAACAATAACAAAATGTATGGTAATATATCATAAACCATCTACGAAGTTTTCTAAAACTTCCAATAGTCGTCTGCCCTACTACTGAGATTGTAAGTGTGTGCATTGTACCGAGACAAAATAAACACCTTTCAAGCCTTAATTTTTCTCGTAATAACATGAATTTTTTTTGTAATAACGTGAATTTTTCTCGAAATAACGTAAATTGTTCCTCGTAATTACATAATTTTTCTCGTAATACGTGAATTTTTCTCGTAATAACATGAATTTTCTCGTAAGAACGTGAATTTTCTGGTAATTACATAAATTTTTCTCGTAATAACAAGAATTTTTCTCGTAATAACGTGAATTCTTCTCGTAATTACATTAACTTGCATAGTAATAAAGTGAATTCTTCTCGTAGTTACATTAGAATGTTCTCGTAATAAGATGAATTTTCCTCGTTATTACGTGACTTTTCCTCGTAATAACCGAATTTTTTTCGTAATAACGTGAATTTTTCTTGTAATAAGGTGGATTTTCCTTGTGATAACGTGAATTTTTATTTTTTTCGAAATAACATGAGTTTTCTTGTAATAACATGAATTTTACTCGTAATAACATGAATTTTTCTCGTAATTACATTAACTTTCTCGTAATAACGTGAATTTTCTCGTAATAACGTGAATTTTCTCGTAATAACGTCAATTTTTCTCGTAATTTCATGGAACTTGCTCGTAATATCGTGAATTGTTTCTCGTAATTACATGAAATTTTCTCGTAATAACATGAACCTTTCTTGTTATTACGTGAAAATATAATTTTTTTTTTTTTTTAAACTGGCAAGATTCCGCTTTCGTATGATTATGTGTCGTAAGACTTTGACTTTCTAGAAAGGAAGTGGGAAGATTTGGACCGGTTTAAATCAAACAAGTTTCTTGTAGTCCATATTCTTTGTAATATTGGTAAATAAGTTTGTTGCAAAGGTTTTAATTTATCTATTGAAGAAAATTATAAAGTGTTCTGTATTTCAGTTCAATTAAGATCCCATTTACATGTAAAACTCATTATTCCTGTCGATCTTTGAAATACAAACAACATAATAACTATTTATTACCTATAATAAATCATTACATTTTTTCACCTGTTTTACCTGTTTCTATGTATAAATAATGTAATGTCCAGTCCTTGGACAGTGGAGGAACTAGGGTGTCCCAAGTAAACCATGGACCTTTGACAAGCAAATTTACAAATCTCCTCCACTAGGATCTGCCAAGTGCTGAAGCAGCGAGAGGTACTGTGTGTAGTTCCTCTCTAGAATGTGAGAGAAAAGACTAGATTTTCTTCAACTGTAACTAAGAGAATGCAGAATAAATTCTGTGTCCTATATTTACAAGATCTTTTGTGTCCAAGATTTAGCTAACATAATGACACAATAAGTGTTATCATCACAAATACATATTGTATACATAGCGAATTTTCTATGCGCCAAAAAAAGGAAGGATTAGACTTGAAGAGGCAACTGACAGAATGATTTAAATGGTATGATTCAATCATAGCAAAAACAAGACCACATTGCACATTACTGGAATTTTTATAATAATATTACCAAGGTTACCTCTAAGTCGCAATTATTTTTTAAACCTCTTGTATATACATAAAGCTAAATTTTAATTACCTTCATTGCTAAATAAATTCTTCAAAATTCTTCCCAGCATTATCCAAGACACGTCCAGAATTTCTTGCATGCAAAATTTTATCACTTTCCCTAGTTGATAGACACTTTCTTAATAAAATCTTGGTATTTGTTATTTGCCATCCTCTGCCGAATATGCAGCAACTATTTTACAGACTATATCAGCACGACAAAGTTAAGTGGATTTAAACATTTATCTTTTGGGGAGACATTTTCATCATTATTTCTAACACCATTAACTGTCCAAGTTCTCTAAGTCTGTTGGAAATGAAATTGAGATGATGTTGTTTATGAACATGTAATTCATACAACCTTTAACCAATATATATATTATTAAATTATCTGACACTTCAGTTTCTTTTATATCATCATCTATTTTCATATTATTCAAAATGTTTCTGTTAAACTCTTTTGACTTTGATGGCAAGAACATCCTTCTAGCACTCACTATATTGTTTTTAACTTTAAATTTGTCATCAGTAGGTCTCTTCGAACAATGCTTGTGATGTTTCAACAATTCTATCTTCTTGTACAGGGAATATAGTTTGCTCTGTGATTTGTTTGTCCTTTTTCATGTGGCATATTTTGGTATCAGAACACCAATGCTTTCGATATCGCTCTGTAATTGTGATTCTAATCACCAAGATTCTGCATTTCCAACAACAGTTTTCGCCCTTTTAATCAACCTTTTTGGAACTGATAATGCTCTTCCAACTTTAACCTCAATGTAATGCTTTCTTCTAAATGTCTTGATAATGTTATTCCTCATAATTTAATTCTTTATCCTAAATAGTTTAATCCATAAGTGTTACCATTTTTGCTACTGCATTTAACAACTGCAAACAAAAGAAAATATCTCATTATTTAAAAATGTTTATATTAAACTGATCATGCATCCTTAGACAATGACTAATATTCATTTATATTTAAAATTACAATTATTTTGTTTCAATAAAGTATTTGACGTGGACAATACTTTGCAACTTCGTTAAAACAATGATTCACGTGCGAACAGTGACGTCATATACTTTTCATCGCGGATTGCGGGAAAGCGATTTTTTACAAATGGTTTCAATGGCATCCATTCTTTTTTTAACAAATTCATCTTTTAATAATTTTTCATTCAATTGTCACTTGAAAATATAATTCATATTTTTTTTTATCATATTCAAGAAATTATTTAATATCTAGATTAATCAGTAGGCGGGGTCAGATGTCAAATGTTTCTTGTGAATGACAGGGGACGACCCTCCTTCTGAGAAGGTGCACCAGCAGTGTATTTCAAACCGTTTTAATATTGCATGATAAATATGAGAAGGAAATATAAAATTTTATTCAGAAAACTCGCCTTTTATGCAATTTGAGACAGCCCATTTTACTTTGCAAGTTCATAAAGACATTGGAAAATTACTTAAATAATTTGTAACATGTTATATTTAATATAAAAATGATGGCTCATGTTTAACACGAGGAATGGAGTGGTTTATATCCTAGTCAAAATGTTTCTACATATTTCGAGGCGGTCAGTTCTGGGATGGTGGAGGAAAATCACCGACCTTCAGCAAGCAAACTTACAAACTTTTTCACAGTTGGATCTGTGCTGTGTGGGATTTTAACCCAGGCGATGAGAGGAGCTGTGATCTGTAAGCGCGCGCTTTAGACCACTCGGTCATCGAGGCCCTTTGTGACTCTGACCTCATATCTAAACATAGTATGTGATATTTCAACTGATGTTGCTATGTACTGTATGTTTGATTAAATATGGCTTAAGTGTACTTACATTTGGGTTTTTGTTTTTCTGTCCATTTCATTTCATGCTTAGTTTGTTCTGTCTGTGTGTTAGGAACAGGTTCAGTAACAGACGCTTCTGCACAAATCTCTTCCTGTGGTTTTTCCTAGTGAATAACATAGTAATTTTTGTACTCTAGTCTTCTGTAAAGCATCTTTAAACATTCTCAAAATGACAGGAATTAAAACAACTAACATGGTCAATTAAAATCATCCTTCATTTTTCTGATTCACAATTCATTTTAAGCATTTTTAAACACTGATTATTTATCAAACTTTGAAGTACATTTCAACATTGTTTAAATAATGACAGTTACGGATAACATGTTGACTTTCTGTGAAATAAACTCCATTAATTCATTATTGTAACCTATGCAACTTACCACCGACATGTTTTCTTTGTCTAATTGTTGTTCATCTTTTCGCATTCCTCTCCATGAGAAATTCATTGATTCAAAGGCATATGCTTCTGTTGAAAATATAAATAATTAGAATTGTCAAAAATATCACACCAAAGCAGCACTTAGTTATAGCCTAAATATCTTATAAGCATCAGTGAAATTGAAATTAACACTATGTTTCAATTTATTTCACAGCTTTGGATACTAGAGATCATTTATATGTATATCCAGTTTCAAGAAAATTCTCTGAAGCAGCAATGTGTTTGGTTCTTTTTAGCAAGTAGATCATTTGTCTTTTGTTTTGTTCCTCTAAGCAGTAATGATTTGATGCCTTGACAAAATTTACAAGGGCAGACAAGCAGACATGTAGAGTCCTACATAACATTGCCCAATTCGGTTTACTGGGGAAGGGCATACTACAGGTATCAAACTTGCATCGATTATTAAAATCTTCAACACAAATAAATAGAGAAAAAAAAATAAATATAAATTAACACACATACATGTGTGTTTCAGAAAACCAAAAGAAGTATGGTGTACATCTAGCCAATAAAATTATCCACAAGATATTAATCTTTATCAGCCTCTGGAACTTTATTTTATTTGTAATATAAAGTACCAATTTAACATTCAAATATTGAACTATGACCACAATAGCAATAGTCGGTTAATCAAAGTACTTACTGCCCATTTATTGATCTATGTCTTCATCTAGTTTCCTCAAAATCAGCAACATTCATACCAACAAATACATCCATTTGGTCACATAAATCTGAAAAATGAAAAACAACAAAAATTTAACATCTTTGTAAATCACGATGTTTGGTATTGAAAGATATATCAATCCCTTGTATGGTATATGAAATTGTTTAAGTGAATTATTTATGCACTGGCTTTAACGTGTGGGGTAGGCTTAAGTGGACATTAAATAACCATTCTCGTAACATATGGGATATATGAAATTTTAGAAGTGTTGAAATGGTGTATTAGAATATTGTAGTTTTGGGGTAACCATAAATTTTCCTTTATATCTTATATTAATAATGCATTATCGCGGAAATCAACTTAAATTGAATTAGCATAAAATCCGGTCATATGGACCCTTCCAACTTTACGGGAAACGGCTATACTTACAATCACTTAATTTATCTATGTCAGCATCATTGTCTTTATTTCAGCAATATAATTTCAACATCACTGTCTATTGTGCCATGTAAATCTGAAAAAAGTTAAAAACAATTTTTTTTCAGACATCTTTTAATCATGAAAAGGAATGGAAGCCAGAAACTTTGTGCCATCTATGAAAACAGAAACATGGCAGAATTATGCATTTGGTTCATTTTATTTACTTTGATATTAAAGTTTTAAAGTAAATAACCACTGCGGTTTCCAGTTAGTAGAGTGTTCGCTCCGTAAGTGGAAGACCGTGGGTTCGAACCCAGACCGGGTATGACCAGTGACTTGAAAGTGGGTAGTGACTGTTCTTTCGTCAATCACTCGGCATAATGAAATGAAAGTCACTGTTTTTTTCGTATAGGAACTTAAAATAATCGAGGTTCTGTGTCACGGCATGTGTGGCACAACAAAGAACCCTACTGTATAATGCCATCAGCACAAAACACAAATATACTTTTTGCACTTTCGCCTATAGCTGGCGACGTCTCGATATAAGTGAAATATTCTTGACTGCGATGTTAAACGCCATTACTCAACTCAACTCTTTAAGTAAATATGATGCAGACAAATTTTGGGGACATAATAATGTTTTATAAATGCATAATAATTTAACATATTTCTCCAGGGCAAATTTTTATTTTATTGTCATAATCATATCTGAGCTTTTCATGCTTTGTGATTTTTCTCGTACATACAAACGGAGCCTTGGATATCCGTTGAATTTTTTTAGTTTCATTGTGCTATATCATTCTGGTGACTGCCTTGCAGCATAATTTACATAACATCATTTACATAACGTCCAAGATGATGAGTTTTTGATTTGTGGATCCTAAATTATATATATATATATATATATATATATATATATATATATATATATATATATATATATATATATATATATATATATAAATATATACGTATATACGAACTTTCCATCGTAAGATCCATTTAGAATTTGATTGCAGTTCAAGGCAGTTCTGATTTATTTTTTTAATGCGGAAACTAGTACTTCTTTTAATGTTTTAAAACACTATTGATCTCTATGCGGTTAAAATGTTAGTTATGGAATCATAATTTACGAGCACTGACAATTTGTTATCATAAATCGGTGGTTGAAAGAAAATGAAGTCTGGAACATGACATTTGGCGTGGAATATTTCAATTTTTTATCGACAAACGCAAAATTTGCCAGGTTTGTCAGATGGTTTGACAAAGTTTTGAGAACAATTATTCCTTACTGCAAGCTGTCCCCTTGATAAACCAGCCACCTGCATATATGAAAGATTCTCATTTACTAGTTTTTCTGTTCATTTGGATAATGCAAAGACTAAGTATATAAACACTTTAGATATGATGGCTTTCTTTCGTCCATTTGTGTATGATAAACTGTGTTTTTACTTCTAGGGCATAAACGAATCCAATGAAGTTAGAAAATCTGAAGATAGTGTAAGTATTACATTTATTATTAAAACACGTACTAGAAATCCAGATATGTGCAAGTGAAATATAAACGTTGTGACATAAAAATAACATAAAACTTTTAAAATTAATTTTATTAAATATAAAAATCGTATTAAAGTTGGGTATACCTTTCTGAATTTATAAGGACAGCACGATTTCACAAGTACATGTATATGACTCATGAGTCATACACAAATAATATATATATATCAACGTAACCTTTCTTAAGGAACATTTACGGACTTGTAATCCATATAAGTTTTAAAAGTCTCAATATTGAAATTGTATTTTAAAATGCTTTATATCATAGTTTTATCAGTAATGTGACTCTTTAAAAAATAACAAAAATTATACCGCATATTTCGTGTCATTGTAAGCATAATAAACTACAGAGTTTGCGATGTAAATCGTAACAACATTTATTATTATACTGTTAGTAAATATGTCGGATTATTCTGCAGATTCTTAATAAATAAAGGAAAATTTTCTGTTTTACACTTTTGTAAGTTTGTCATTTTTTTATCTTCGAGTTTTAAAATGTTCCATTATTGAAAGATAAAGAAACAGTTCTATTGCAATTTGCCAAATTTGTGTGTTAGTTGATTACTATGGAACTACAAAAAATTAAGTAACCTTAACACAACAGAAAACATTTCTTCAAGCAGTTACACAAGTAACCATTTTTAAAATTCAATTTTGATCATATATATTCCCATATAATTATTTTGAAATTATCCATGTAACGATGATATATCTGACTTGTTTTTTTTTTCTTTGAAAGTTAACAAGAACTTTTCGACAATTTTAACTGAACAATTTAAAAAAAAATTCAATTTTTGTTTTAAATTTTCAAGTGATTATAGTTCATACGAAAAGTAAAATCACTACACATTTCAGAACTTTGTGTAAGTTAGTCCTTAGTTTTAATGCTTAGATTTTTCAAGTAAGAACGAAATATAAAAATACCATTTATGAATTGCATTGACACCTTTTTATCGAAGAATTGTATCGTTTTAGGTAAATCAGTTTTAAGTAATCAACACAAATGCTTGAAGCACTTTTAATCATTTCAGTATTTTTTAAAGTTTTAGTTTTCCGTTTATAAAGTGTAAAACAAAGAGTTATTTTCATACTTATATTCAGAGGGTAATCTTATTTTTTATATCGATAGAACTAAAATGGTAAAATCGCAATAACAGATACTTTTGGAATCACAATATCTACGAAATTAAGCAAAAATGTATTTGTGTCCATATTCTTCTTGTTCAAGAAGAATAGCTTTTAATCGATTTAATTACAGACATTCATGACAATGTGTTTGTTTTTCCTATTTGCTGGAAATGACAAACACTTCTATTGACATGATTATAAAATATCACTAATGCATATAAATTAATAAATCACTATAGAACATTAATATTTATTTCAATCATAAACAGTTGTTATACAATTACTTCATAGACAAAGAATTTCTAATATTGTACTACATTATTAAAAAGACAAGTATTTCAAACGATAAATTTGGTAAATTTAATTTTGATTCAGTCTGTTAGATTTTTTATTTGAAAAAAAAACTTTATGTCGTGATTTTTTAAGCATTTGATTTTCATTTAGAGTTGTCGAGAAAAAGTTCTGTTAATATGCTAATTATTCATGATTAATAAAAGGAGTTTATAAACAAGCAACAAATTGGTAAAAATAAGATATATATTTTTCGGCATATATGCATATATATTTTAATTGTTCCATGTAAATTAATACCGTTAACAACGTCGATATATTGAGAAAAAATATTTAGAGCAGTAAAAACGAAAAATTTTAAAGTAAATATTTTTAACAAAAGATTATTTTTCAATAATGTTTTCAAGAATATCAAACAAAAAATCAATATTCGCTGTAAAAAATTTTAATTAATTTTTAAAATTGATAATGTTGTCTTCAACCTTGAAAATTAGCATGTTTTCATCTCGATTTGCTTTACTGGTATTTTTTAATCAAATAAAACAGGCATGAAAATGTTTTTAAAAAATCTAAACGTTTCCTGTGTTATACATCTTTTATTCTATGAACAGTATAAAGTACAACCTCATCTTCAAGGAGATGATCTGGCACACTTAATTGATCTATAACGACAAATTAGCGCCATTTAGCGGAAGAAATATAAATTTTAACAGTTTTGTGCATATTAAAATAAGTTTTAGCTTTTCCAAATGACTATTTTTCTCTACATATAAATAAGAACTGCCTGCTATACAAATTGGCCGCAGTCAAATATGGTGCGCAAAATGACCGTTGGAAAATAGATCTATTAATTTAGATCCTGTGTTTTTAAAGATACACAGGGATATATTTTAAAAAATATTTAATTAAAACTGATTGTTTATGATTTTTAACACACACTATATATAAATCGTTACATATTAATGCCTCATATTTTTTTCATAAATTGAATTTCTAATCAATTCTAAATTTAATCAATGGATTCAAAGTTTTCATTAGTCTTGCACGAAAACGTTTCTATATGACTGCTGTAATATTTCTATATAAATACAACCAAAATTTTATGGCTAAATTTTTTGTCGTTGCCATTACTTTCAGCTTGGGATTTATATACGTAGATTATCTAGATCATGTGGTTTATGTTGGGTTACCTATGAAGTCCATCTCTATATAAAGTCCAACTTTCTATAAGAACCGGTCTGAAAGATCCACAATGGATTTTACTATTAAATGAATCTCTACATATAGTCCACCTATCTCATGTAAAGAAAGTCCCACCCCTCCCCCTTTTAAGCCCCGAAATGACTCCTGAACCCGCCTATTAATTCCACTTTTAAGAAATCTTTCTTAAAATTTTAAAATTTTCGAAAAGTTTATGCAATAATAATCAGCCGAGTTTCTTTTACATTTATATCAAAATTATTTTTTCCAATAACTACACATTTGTATGAAAAGGGCCTTAAAAATTTTGATATACATGTAAATCTTTGATCTACTTATATACAATGTATTAACTTAAAATGTTTTACATGCTAATATAGTAAACGGAATAGTTTTCACTGATAATGAGTAATATATATATATATATATATATATATATATATATATATATATATATATATATATCTCCATTCTTATTATGTCAGCAAATAAAGCCATCAGATCTGAAGATAGTACTAGTATCCATTCTGTTTTATGTATACTATTATTTAATTTGCGATATCTTTGCAATTTAGGACAAAAAAGACACGTCTCTTTGAAAAAGTTAATTCAATTTTTATTGATTTTTAAAATATATATGAGACTTAAGCAACATAAAAGTATAAACCTGGGTACCACGTTTTCCCCCGTGACGTTAAAAAAAATGAAAATTAAATTGCATTAAGACAGACGAACGGGTATACTGAGGAAATAATTAAAAGTATAAAATGCCAGCAAGCAAACAATAAATCAACAACAATAACAAAATGTATGGTAATATATCATAAACCATCTACGAAGTTTTCTAAAACTTCCAATAGTCGTCTGCCCTACTACTGAGATTGTAAGTGTGTGCATTGTACCGAGACAAAATAAACACCTTTCAAAGCCTTAATTTTTCTCGTAATAACATGAATTTTTTTTGTAATAACGTGAATTTTTCTCGAAATAACGTAAATTGTTCTCGTAATTACATAAATTTTTCTCGTAATAACGTGAATTTTTCTCGTAATAACATGAATTTTTCTCGTAAGAACGTGAATTTTTCTGGTAATTACATAAATTTTTCTCGTAATAACAAGAATTTTTCTCGTAATAACGTGAATTCTTCTCGTAATTACATTAAACTTTCTAGTAATAAAGTGAATTCTTCTCGTAGTTACATGAATTTTTCTCGTAATAAGATGAATTTTCCTCGTTATTACGTGACTTTTCCTCGTAATAACACGAATTTTTTTTCGTAATAACGTGAATTTTTCTTGTAATAAGGTGGATTTTCCTTGTGATAACGTGAATTTTTATTTTTTTCGAAATAACATGAGTTTTTCTTGTAATAACATGAATTTTACTCGTAATAACATGAATTTTTCTCGTAATTACATTAAACTTTCTCGTAATAACGTGAATTTTCTCGTAATAACGTGAATTTTCTCGTAATAACGTCAATTTTTCTCGTAATTTCATGGAACTTTCTCGTAATATCGTGAATTTTTCTCGTAATTACATGAAATTTTCTCGTAATAACATGAAACTTTCTTGTTATTACGTGAAATATAATTTTTTTTTTTTTTAAACTGGCAAGATTCCGCTTTCGTATGATTATGTGTCGTAAGACTTTTGACTTTCTAGAAAGGAAGTGGGAAGATTTGACCGGTTTAAATCAAACAAGTTCTTGTAGTCAATATTCTTTGTAATATTGGTAAATAAGTTTGTTGCAAAGGTTTAATTTATCTATTGAAGAAAATTATAAAGTGTTCTGTATTTCAGTTCAATTAAGATCCCATTTACATGTAAACTCATTATTCCTGTCGATCTTTGAAATACAAACAACATAATAAACTATTTATTACCTATAATAAATCATTACATTTTTTCACCTGTTTTACCTGTTTCTATGTATAAATAATGTAATGTCCCAGTCCTTGGACAGTGGAGGAAACTAGGGTGTCCCAAGTAAACCATGGACCTTTGACAAGCAAATTTACAAATCTCCTCGCACTAGGATCTGCCAAGTGCTGAAGCAGCGAGAGGTACTGTGTGTAGTTCCTCTCTAGAATGTGAGAGAAAAGACTAGATTTTCTTCAACTGTAACTAAGAGAATGCAGAATAAATTCTGTGTCCTATATTTACAAGATCTTTTGTGTCCAAGATTTAGCTAACATAATGAACAATAAGTGTTATCATCACAAATACATATTGTATACATAGCGAATTTTCTATGCGCCAACAAAAGGGAAGGATTAGACTTGAAGAGGCAATCTGACAGAATGATTTAAATGGTATGATTCAATCATAGCAAAAACAAGACCACATTGCACATTACTGGAATTTTTATAATAATATTACCAAGGTTACCTCTAAGTCGCAATTATTTTTTAAACCTCTTGTATATACATAAAGCTAAATTTTAATTACCTTCATTGCTAAATAAATTCTTCAAAATTCTTCCCAGCATTATCCAAGACACGTCCAGAATTTCTTGCATGCAAAAATTTTATCACTTTCCCTAGTTGATAGACACTTTCTTAATAAAATCTTGGTATTTGTTATTTGCCATCCTCTGCCGAATATGCAGCAACTATTTTACAGACTATATCAGCACGACAAAGTTAAGTGGATTTAAACATTTATCTTTTGGGGAGACATTTTCATCATTATTTCTAACACCATTAACTGTCCAAGTTCTCTAAGTCTGTTGGAAATGAAATTGAGATGATGTTGTTTATGAACATGTAATTCATACAACCTTTAACCAATATATATATATTATTAAATTATCTGACACTTCAGTTTCTTTTATATCATCATCTATTTTCATATTATTCAAAATGTTTCTGTTAAACTCTTTTGACTTTGATGGCAAGAACATCCTTCTAGCACTCACTATATTGTTTTTAACTTTAAATTTGTCATCAGTAGGTCTCTTCGAACAATGCTTGTGATGTTTCAACAATTCTATCTTCTTGTACAGGGAATATAGTTTGCTCTGTGATTTGTTTGTCCTTTTTCATGTGGCATATTTTGGTATCAGAACACCAATGCTTTTCGATATCGCTCTGTAATTGTGATTCTAATCACCAAGATTCTGCATTTCCAACAACAGTTTTCGCCCTTTTATCAACCTTTTTGGAACTGATAATGCTCTTCCAACTTTAACCTCAATGTAATGCTTTTCTTCTAAATGTCTTGATAATGTTATTCCTCATAATTTAATTCTTTATCCTAAATAGTTTAATCCATAAGTGTTACCATTTTGCTACTGCATTTAACAACTGCAAACAAAAGAAAATATCTCATTATTTAAAAATGTTTATATTAAACTGATCATGCATCCTTAGACAATGACTAATATTCATTTATATTTAAAATTACAATTATTTTGTTTCAATAAAGTATTTGACGTGGACAATACTTTGCAACTTCGTTAAAACAATGATTCACGTGCGAACAGTGACGTCATATACTTTTCATCGCGGATTGCGGGAAAGCGATTTTTTACAAATGGTTTCAATGGCATCCATTCTTTTTTTAACAAATTCATCTTTTAATAATTTTTCATTCAATTGTCACTTGAAAATATAATTCATATTTTTTTTTATCATATTTAAGAAATTATTTAATATCTAGATTAATCAGTAGGCGGGGTCAGATGTCAAATGTTTCTTGTGAATGACAGGGGACGACCCTCCTTCTGAGAAGGTGCACCAGCAGTGTATTTCAAACCGTTTTAATATTGCATGATAAATATGAGAAGGAAATATAAAATTTTATTCAGAAAACTCGCCTTTTATGCAATTTGAGACAGCCCATTTTACTTTGCAAGTTCATAAAGACATTGGAAAATTACTTAAATAATTTGTAACATGTTATATTTAATATAAAAATGATGGCTCATGTTTAACACGAGGAATGGAGTGGTTTATATCCTAGTCAAAATGTTTCTACATATTTCGAGGCGGTCAGTTCTGGGATGGTGGAGGAAAATCACCGACTTTCAGCAAGCAAACTTTCAAACTTTTTCACAGTTGGATCTGTGCTGTGTGGGATTTTAACCCAGGCGATGAGAGGAGCTGTGATCTGTAAGCGCGCGCTTTAGACCACTCGGTCATCGAGGCCCCTTTGTGACTCTGACCTCATATCTAAACATAGTATGTGATATTTCAACTGATGTTGCTATGTACTGTATGTTTGATTAAATATGGCTTAAGTGTACTTACATTTGGGTTTTTGTTTTTCTGTCCATTTCATTTCATGCTTAGTTTGTTCTGTCTGTGTGTTAGGAACAGGTTCAGTAACAGACGCTTCTGCACAAATCTCTTCCTGTGGTTTTTCCTAGTGAATAACATAGTAATTTTTGTACTCTAGTCTTCTGTAAAGCATCTTTAAACATTCTCAAAATGACAGGAATTAAAACAACTAACATGGTCAATTAAAAATCATCCTTCATTTTTCTGATTCACAATTCATTTTAAGCATTTTTAAACACTGATTATTTATCAAACTTTGAAGTACATTTCAACATTGTTTAAATAATGACAGTTACGGATAACATGTTGACTTTCTGTGAAATAAACTCCATTAATTCATTATTGTAACCTATGCAACTTACCACCGACATGTTTTCTTTGTCTAATTGTTGTTCATCTTTTCGCATTCCTCTCCATGAGAAATTCATTGATTCAAAGGCATATGCTTCTGTTGAAAATATAAATAATTAGAATTGTCAAAAATATCACACCAAAGCAGCACTTAGTTATAGCCTAAATATCTTATAAGCATCAGTGAAATTGAAATTAACACTATGTTTCAATTTATTTCACAGCTTTGGATACTAGAGATCATTTATATGTATATCCAGTTTCAAGAAAATTCTCTGAAGCAGCAATGTGTTTGGTTCTTTTTAGCAAGTAGATCATTTGTCTTTTGTTTTGTTCCTCTAAGCAGTAATGATTTGATGCCTTGACAAAATTTACAAGGGCAGACAAGCAGACATGTAGAGTCCTACATAACATTGCCCAATTCGGTTTACTGGGGAAGGGCATACTACAGGTATCAAACTTGCATCGATTATTAAAATCTTCAACACAAATAAATAGAGAAAAAAAATAAATATAAATTAACACACATACATGTGTGTTTCAGCAAACCAAAAGAAGTATGGTGTACATCTAGCCAATAAAATTATCCACAAGATATTAATCTTTATCAGCCTCTGGAACTTTATTTTATTTGTAATATAAAGTACCAATTTAACATTCAAATATTGAACTATGACCACAATAGCAATAGTCGGTTAATCAAAGTACTTACTGCCCATTTATTGATCTATGTCTTCATCTAGTTTCCTCAAAATCAGCAACATTCATACCAACAAATACATCCATTTGGTCACATAAATCTGAAAAATGAAAAACAACAAAAATTTAACATCTTTGTAAATCACGATGTTTGGTATTGAAAGATATATCAATCCCTTGTATGGTATATGAAATTGTTTAAGTGAATTATTTATGCACTGGCTTTAACGTGTGGGGTAGGCTTAAGTGGACATTAAATAACCATTCTCGTAACATATGGGATATATGAAATTTTAGAAGTGTTGAAATGGTGTATTAGAATATTGTAGTTTTGGGGTAACCATAAATTTTCCTTTATATCTTATATTAATAATGCATTATCGCGGAAATCAACTTAAATTGAATTAGCATAAAATCCGGTCATATGGACCCTTCCAACTTTACGGGAAACGGCTATACTTACAATCACTTAATTTATCTATGTCAGCATCATTGTCTTTATTTCAGCAATATAATTTCAACATCACTGTCTATTGTGCCATGTAAATCTGAAAAAAGTTAAAAACAATTTTTTTTCAGACATCTTTTAATCATGAAAAGGAATGGAAGCCAGAAACTTTGTGCCATCTATGAAAACAGAAACATGGCAGAATTATGCATTTGGTTCATTTTATTTACTTTGATATTAAAGTTTTAAAGTAAATAACCACTGCGGTTTCCAGTTAGTAGAGTGTTCGCTCCGTAAGTGGAAGACCGTGGGTTCGAACCCAGACCGGGTATGACCAGTGACTTGAAAGTGGGTAGTGACTGTTCTTTCGTCAATCACTCGGCATAATGAAATGAAAGTCACTGTTTTTTTCGTATAGGAACTTAAAATAATCGAGGTTCTGTGTCACGGCATGTGTGGCACAACAAAGAACCCTACTGTATAATGCCATCAGCACAAAACACAAATATACTTTTTGCACTTTCGCCTATAGCTGGCGACGTCTCGATATAAGTGAAATATTCTTGACTGCGATGTTAAACGCCATTACTCAACTCAACTCTTTAAGTAAATATGATGCAGACAAATTTTGGGGACATAATAATGTTTTATAAATGCATAATAATTTAACATATTTCTCCAGGGCAAATTTTTATTTTATTGTCATAATCATATCTGAGCTTTTCATGCTTTGTGATTTTTCTCGTACATACAAACGGAGCCTTGGATATCCGTTGAATTTTTTTAGTTTCATTGTGCTATATCATTCTGGTGACTGCCTTGCAGCATAATTTACATAACATCATTTACATAACGTCCAAGATGATGAGTTTTTGATTTGTGGATCCTAAATTATATATATATATATATATATATATATATATATATATATATATATATATATATATATATATATATATATATATATATATATAAATATATACGTATATACGAACTTTCCATCGTAAGATCCATTTAGAATTTGATTGCAGTTCAAGGCAGTTCTGATTTATTTTTTTAATGCGGAAACTAGTACTTCTTTTAATGTTTTAAAACACTATTGATCTCTATGCGGTTAAAATGTTAGTTATGGAATCATAATTTACGAGCACTGACAATTTGTTATCATAAATCGGTGGTTGAAAGAAAATGAAGTCTGGAACATGACATTTGGCGTGGAATATTTCAATTTTTTATCGACAAACGCAAAATTTGCCAGGTTTGTCAGATGGTTTGACAAAGTTTTGAGAACAATTATTCCTTACTGCAAGCTGTCCCCTTGATAAACCAGCCACCTGCATATATGAAAGATTCTCATTTACTAGTTTTTCTGTTCATTTGGATAATGCAAAGACTAAGTATATAAACACTTTAGATATGATGGCTTTCTTTCGTCCATTTGTGTATGATAAACTGTGTTTTTACTTCTAGGGCATAAACGAATCCAATGAAGTTAGAAAATCTGAAGATAGTGTAAGTATTACATTTATTATTAAAACACGTACTAGAAATCCAGATATGTGCAAGTGAAATATAAACGTTGTGACATAAAAATAACATAAAACTTTTAAAATTAATTTTATAAAATATAAAAATCGTATTAAAGTTGGGTATACCTTTCTGAATTTATAAGGACAGCACGATTTCACAAGTACATGTATATGACTCATGAGTCATACACAAATAATATATATATATCAACGTAACCTTTCTTAAGGAACATTTACGGACTTGTAATCCATATAAGTTTTAAAAGTCTCAATATTGAAATTGTATTTTAAAATGCTTTATATCATAGTTTTATCAGTAATGTGACTCTTTAAAAAATAACAAAAATTATACCGCATATTTCGTGTCATTGTAAGCATAATAAACTACAGAGTTTGCGATGTAAATCGTAACAACATTTATTATTATACTGTTAGTAAATATGTCGGATTATTCTGCAGATTCTTAATAAATAAAGGAAAATTTTCTGTTTTACACTTTTGTAAGTTTGTCATTTTTTTATCTTCGAGTTTTAAAATGTTCCATTATTGAAAGATAAAGAAACAGTTCTATTGCAATTTGCCAAATTTGTGTGTTAGTTGATTACTATGGAACTACAAAAAATTAAGTAACCTTAACACAACAGAAAACATTTCTTCAAGCAGTTACACAAGTAACCATTTTTAAAATTCAATTTTGATCATATATATTCCCATATAATTATTTTGAAATTATCCATGTAACGATGATATATCTGACTTGTTTTTTTTTTCTTTGAAAGTTAACAAGAACTTTTCGACAATTTTAACTGAACAATTTAAAAAAAATTCAATTTTTGTTTTAAATTTTCAAGTGATTATAGTTCATACGAAAAGTAAAATCACTACACATTTCAGAACTTTGTGTAAGTTAGTCCTTAGTTTTAATGCTTAGATTTTTCAAGTAAGAACGAAATATAAAAATACCATTTATGAATTGCATTGACACCTTTTTATCGAAGAATTGTATCGTTTTAGGTAAATCAGTTTTAAGTAATCAACACAAATGCTTGAAGCACTTTTAATCATTTCAGTATTTTTTAAAGTTTTAGTTTTCCGTTTATAAAGTGTAAAACAAAGAGTTATTTTCATACTTATATTCAGAGGGTAATCTTATTTTTTATATCGATAGAACTAAAATGGTAAAATCGCAATAACAGATACTTTTGGAATCACAATATCTACGAAATTAAGCAAAAATGTATTTGTGTCCATATTCTTCTTGTTCAAGAAGAATAGCTTTTAATCGATTTAATTCCAGACATTCATGACAATGTGTTTGTTTTTCCTATTTGCTGGAAATGACAAACACTTCTATTGACATGATTATAAAATATCACTAATGCATATAAATTAATAAATCACTATAGAACATTAATATTTATTTCAATCATAAACAGTTGTTATACAATTACTTCATAGACAAAGAATTTCTAATATTGTACTACATTATTAAAAAGACAAGTATTTCAAACGATAAATTTGGTAAATTTAATTTTGATTCAGTCTGTTAGATTTTTTATTTGAAAAAAAAACTTTATGTCGTGATTTTTTAAGCATTTGATTTTCATTTAGAGTTGTCGAGAAAAAGTTCTGTTAATATGCTAATTATTCATGATTAATAAAAGGAGTTTATAAACAAGCAACAAATTGGTAAAAATAAGATATATATTTTTCGGCATATATGCATATATATTTTAATTGTTCCATGTAAATTAATACCGTTAACAACGTCGATATATTGAGAAAAAATATTTAGAGCAGTAAAAACGAAAAATTTTAAAGTAAATATTTTTAACAAAAGATTATTTTTCAATAATGTTTTCAAGAATATCAAACAAAAAATCAATATTCGCTGTAAAAAATTTTAATTAATTTTTAAAATTGATAATGTTGTCTTCAACCTTGAAAATTAGCATGTTTTCATCTCGATTTGCTTTACTGGTATTTTTTAATCAAATAAAACAGGCATGAAAATGTTTTTAAAAAATCTAAACGTTTCCTGTGTTTTACATCTTTTATTCTATGAACAGTATAAAGTACAACCTCATCTTCAAGGAGATGATCTGGCACACTTAATTGATCTATAACGACAAATTAGCGCCATTTAGCGGAAGAAATATAAATTTTAACAGTTTTGTGCATATTAAAATAAGTTTTAGCTTTTCCAAATGACTATTTTTCTCTACATATAAATAAGAACTGCCTGCTATACAAATTGGCCGCAGTCAAATATGGTGCGCAAAATGACCGTTGGAAAATAGATCTATTAATTTAGATCCTGTGTTTTTAAAGATACACAGGGATATATTTTAAAAAATATTTAATTAAAACTGATTGTTTATGATTTTTAACACACATTATATATAAATCGTTGCATATTAATGCCTCTTTTTTTCATAAATTGAATTTCTAATCAATTCTAAATTTAATCAATGGATTCAAAGTTTACATTAGTATTGCACGAAAACGTTTCTATATGACTGCTGTAATATTTCTATATAAATACAACCAAAATTTTATGGCTTAATTTTTTGTCGTTGCCATTACTTTCAGCTTGGGATTTATATACGTATTTTCAATATAGTATTGTTTCTATATGCTTGCATATACTGGTTATTATAATTGAAGATCGTACAATTCATAAAAATTGATGCCCGAAGTCATTGATTAGCTTTTATCAGTATTCCTATCTAGATAAATGCCACAGCATGGTTGAAGTATTTGAGTTAATACTTAAACGAATTATAATCAGATTTATGAGCGATTTTGTACAGCAAAATGTTACTTATTTTACTTTATGCACGTCGTTTTCTGTTTCAAAAAAATGTACTCAATTATCTATTGCAAAATATCAGGAACTATTTTCGGAGTTTCGCAGAGAAAAGACAAACAAACAGTTGCTTATTTAATTGTTTGAATCATTATAAGGCAGATAATGAGCATGCGTATGGATGTCAGATTTAACATAACATAGTTTTATTTAATACGTTTGATATGTTGTTTTAATTTGTTGAATGCTATTTTAACGTCGGAGCAACAATGGTTAAGCTATCCGTATCTAAAGCAATGTTTTCTGTAAGACCTAATATTTATTCTTGTATGCCAGAGATTTGCAAGTTTGAATTTTGTTTTGTCCTGTACTAGCGCGCACTAAGTGACACTTTTTGGAAAGACCAAAATAGAAAGCAATTTCTCAATTTTTTAAAAGTCGCATGTGGGGTTAAAATCAAAGGCCTTTTGTCGTTCTGTCGCCGAGGTTGTCAACCTATCAAGATTGCACCTATGGTAAATTCAAAATTACAAGACTTATTCTTTACATACTTGTTTATAAAGTATCCAAAATCCTTAAAAGTGTCGAAGTTATTATTTGAAAGTATGTCTAAATGCATACGTCATTGTTATGGATAAAATACTATTTAACAAATGAAAATAAAAAGAAATCGAATAAAAATCATAACTTTTGACATTTTTTGTCACCATTCGTTTTTTTTTCCAATTTAAGTTTCGGTTTCAGAAAGTTATCTCCTAAAATTATGCGATTAACCCCATTTTCCGCTAAAACATTTGATAAGTTTCAAAATAGTATTTTAACAACTTTTCTCAATATATTAAAATTAATTAAAGTTTGTTCCGTGACAGGATTTTATTTATTGGTACATTAAAATGCAAAAACTTAAGATATGTTTAGTTTTAAACATTCATCAAAAATGTATGTCTCAACAGTTTCTGTATCATAAACTATGTTTTACGTTTAGGGTATAAGCTTATTCGAAGAAAATAGAAAATCAGAAAATGCAGAAGGTAGTGTAAGTATAATTTTTTTATTCGAAACAAAACTTCGCAATCTAGGTATGTGTAAATGCAATATTTTTGAAATATATATAAATAGACTTCGGCTGGTATGTTTGTGTTTTATTTGTGACAAGCACAATCATAAGCTTTTAAAGAGAATTTAACAAATTAGTTTGTACTCAAAAGATTCTTAAATGTTATGGTCCTTGTATATACATTAAAACTTCGATTGCTTGAATGTCGTTACCTCGAATACCCAGGATGACTCGAAGTCATTTGTTGGTCCCGACCTATTTCCTATGATATTCTATGTAAATAAATCTCGATGGCTCGAATACATCCGCTCGCTAGAACAATAAATATTTTTCAAGAGTAAAAAATTACTGAAAATTCATCTTCTTTTGCTCAAATACAATTTTTTTCAGTACGACTTGCGGTCCGCGTCATTGTTAACAAAACACAAGCTGTAGCCATATAACAGATTTCATCAAATGTAATAGAGTGAAACGAAATAATTAGTCTAGACACTTACCTAAAATTAATTAACCAATTAATTATTAAATTAACCTAATGCGAGAGTGTCGATATACTCAGTTATTTAATCTTTTAATACGAGTACGACATGAAAAAGTGTTTGATCAGCATTTTTAAAACACCTCAGTCGCTCGTGCCTGATAGTTGTATATCACGATTCTGTAATTTACACGTCCTTGGAGTGTGCATAGTTATGTATATTATCGTTATTTCCTGTGGTTAAAACGACCGGGCATAACTGTGTTTTGTATTGCGTTTTTCTTTATATTTGCCTGTGTTAATTATTGCATGTGCAAACATAATAGAGTAAGTTTATTTTGTATCATTACCTGTTGACATTCAAGTAAAGTGCAATATTCTAGCCCGGTAGCCATATAACATCATACGACAGATTGCAGGTCAACGTTAAAGTTGAAATGAATTTTGCATTTTTAATTGAGTTATTTCCTTCTCTTTGAATTTTTTAAATATTTCGTGATAAATAATGGGATTTTAAGTCAGACATTTCATTATTTGACCTTTTAGTTTATTAACATGTATAACAAATTGGAAGATACTTTGACCGTCGAGTAACATGGGAGCCTGATCCTCCGATTAACCCGATGGCTCGAATATTTAGTCAACATAATCCTGATGAACAACATGATTTCACAAGTACATAAATACTCCTAGTGATACACAAATAATTTCTATACCAACGTAACCTTCCTTCAAGAAATTATACGGACCTTTTATACATAGTGGGTTTATAAAGTTTTATTTTAGGATGATTTGTTAAATAATAACAAAAACTTGTTTTGGCATTAAATATGGCCACTAATGACAGATCATGGCGGACAATAACAAAATAAAAACGTAATGAGCAGTTGACATGCATGTTGTGAGCCCAAACCAACTGGCGTATCTACCACACCCGGGTACCGGACACGACCAGCCACCAAACCACTCCCTAGGTTCCATACCCCATAGCAGAGTGTGTCACAAAAATGTGCATGTCAACGTAAATAAATTAAAACCTACCACGGTTTAAACCCACCTAACGTTTTGCCCCTGAACCTCCCAGGATACGGCGAGATTCTGCCCTCTAGGATTCAACCTTAGCAGGGCTTTGACAAAGTAATTGACTGAATATTATAATACTTTTTAATTAATTAAATTCTAATAGAAATACCTGTCCGCCTTGTACTGCCACAAAGAGATGTCTATACAGCTCTGTCTTACCCTCAACAACCGGAAGACGTGAAGAATGACTCTAGACAATTTTGCAAATTATTGAGAAAAATTGCATTACCAATGTCTGATAGATGAACCTGATCGGGACGGAATAAACCCGGGCAATCAAAAGTAATATCAGGGTGTTTAATAGATGACCCCCAACAGTAATTAAAACTCCGCGCCCCATTCTATTAATTCGTTTACGCTTCCTCTCAAGGGTTTGAATGCTGATTTCCCGTCGCCAATTAGGGCGACATATAAGATCTCACCAAATTACAAAGCAATCTGGCATCCAGATTGCGAGCTGGTAGATATCCTGCTTTATCCGATTGCAAAGAATCCCAGTGTTAGTGAAAGGTATGTTATTAGCGCCAACATGTAAAATTAATACCTTTGGTGGAGGCAAATTCGCAGCTTATGACTGACCGTCAAATAAACATCTTCCCATATCATGCCCCTCTTACCAAACAAAGAAATATGAACGCCTAAATGTTCCAGACGTAGATGTCACGATAAGAGTCTATTTGCCATTCTGTATGCCCAATATATAATAGATGAGCCCAATATCTAAACATCAACAAAAAACTGAAACTAAATAGTTATGCAGTTTATCGAGGCGAATATATTTCGGAAATGCATCAGACCTCCATCGCTCTAAGCTCTGAATTATAGATGGATCTAACCCCTTTAAAACCAACGTAGTTGCTGTCCCTATCCTAAAAGAATGAGAACTAAAGACTGTTACGGGAAGACCGAGCTTAATAGTGCAGCATTGAACTGATAACGTGTTAACGGGCTGCCATCTTCATGTATCAACAATATACCATCAGACCGGTTTCGAACTGACAAAAACTTCTTAATACTAAACACTGGGCAAACTGACTTTCTGATGTACTAACCTTTATATCGCTATAGAAAAGAGGTCTATGTGCCATGTCGGCTGTGGTGTACACTAATTCGCTGACCCTAAGAGGACCATAAAATGCTGAACAATAAGCCAACATGAATAACCATAACTCGTACTCCGACCAACAAACAGTCTCTAAGATATGGTAAATATTATGTAACATGTCCTCAGTAACAGGAGCTCTAGAATCGCGTACCTGCCGTATACGCCTGAGTCCAGTTACAGCCTTTTGTACCAAAAATTGAGATTTAGGGTTAGTCCAGTTATAAACCTTATGAACATGAGAAATGGCTGCCAGGTATGAACTGACTGTGGACGGCGATAAGCCTTTTTGTGACTGATAAGAAATGTATAACAACAAATGATCTATCTGGACTGGCCACAAATCGGGTAACTTAAAAAATCTCCTGAAGTTTGTGAACTACTGCAAAGCTGTCTGGTAATCTAGTTTGGTATTTTTAGATAGACTACACTGCATTAACCGTCTTAGCTCCGACTGAAGACCATCCATAACCAGTCCGGCACAGGTGTTGGGTGCGTGTCCGCATAAGGAGCTTTCGAAAGCTTGCGAAATTTTATCCATCTGTAAACGTGATAAACTGTCGCATAAGACGTTGTAACAACCCCTGATATGCTGTGCTTTGAATGTAATATTTAACTACAAACAACGCAGTACAAATGTACGCAACAGTGTTAATACCAGAGTTGATTTGAAGTAAGACAGTTAATAATTGCAACTACTGATTGATTGTCTGGTCGAAATAATATCTTCTTATTCCACAAACTTTCACCCCAAATATAAACCGACACTACGATAGGAAAAAATTCTAAAACAGTGACGTCTTTAGTAAAACCTTTCTCAAGCCAAACCCCAAAGGCCCAGGCACCATTAAAAACGGCCCCAAAACCATTACCGAATTTAGCGGAGTAAAAAGTTGTATTTCAGCATTAGACACCCACCTGTTTTGAAAAACCGAAACACCATTAAATGATCGAAAGAATGACAACCACATTATCAAATCCTCCTTTAATTCAGACGAAAGTCTTATATAATGAAAAGGTTTACTCAGACCAATAGTAGAATTCATGAGCCTCCTACGAAATGTCCTACCAGGTGACACAAGCGAAATTTAAACTCCCGATTAAAGACAGCATAGATTTCAAATTGGTTTTCTTTTTTTAACAGCATTTTGGAAATTTTAGAAAATAACTCTACAACCTTATTAATTGGCATTCTGACTTCCATTTTATTTGTATCAATCTGCAACCCTAAAAAAGTTATCACTTGAGAAGGACACTCTGTCTTATCATGCGCTATTGGTACACCTAAATACCGGCATACTTCTAGAAATGTGTCAAGGCCATGACTATTGTTACGGCTATCCTTCGCTTGACAAAACAAGAAATCATCTAGATAATGTATTATATAACCATAAGTCATAATTAGCTTAGCCGTAATTCTTTCCAGAAATGTTGAAAATGTTTCAAATAGCTTGCATGAAATACGACAACCCATCGCCAATGAACGGTCATAAAACCATATATCATTGAATTTAAAACCTAATATTAATTGAAAATCTCCTGGCCACACAGGCAGTAAGCGAAACGCTGACTGGATGTCAGCTTTACACAAAAAAGAACTTGACCTGACATTAGGACTATCTTAATAGCCTCATCAAATTTTGTAAAAATGACTGAACACAATTGGAAGTCAATAAAGTCGTTATCTGACTCTCCCTCTGGATAAGATAAACAATGTATTAATCGCCATTCCCGGGGAGTTTTCTTTGGAACTAATCCTAATGGAGAAATACGTAGGTTTTCAAAAGGGGTGCACTGTAAGGCCTTGAAACACGTCCCATTCTTATTTCTTTAACGAGTTTTTCAAGGTTACCTCTAAATTATCATTGACCAACTTTAAATTGTGAGAGTGGTAATTCCTGTCCCGTGGACCGGTATATTGAAGTTTAAACCCAAATTTAAAACCTTGTAATAAATGATTTGCAGTGTTTTTATCGGGATAGGCATTCAATTCTAATTTTAGTCTATTTTTTAACCCCTTTATTCTTATTTACATTACCGCCTGACCACATTTTATCCGAATTTCTTGGCACAGAATGCAAAAGGAGCCAGAGTGGGTAATTTAATGATTGATATACGATATATGAAGGTATACCGTACATATTTCAGCAAAGTAAGCATATTAAATAACAAATCAAATTAAATATCAAATATTTGATCACCAACTAAACTATTTGATTTATATACAAACAAAATATTTCAAACAAATTCGTTTACACTGTGTTAAACTTTAAAAAAGCTATCTCAGAATAAACACAGTGCGCATGTCCATTACATTATATACATACAGCTACAAGCAACAGTTATTTCCCTTTATTAATACTACGCTAGTAGAATCACTCGAATAAATCGGTTAAATATATATTTTGAATCTATTAAACCGTATTAATATTGAAAGCGTATTTTAAAATACTTTATACATTAGTGTCATCAATAATGTAATTTATAAGAACATAAAAAAGGTATACCGTACATATTTCAGCAAAGTAAGCATATTAAATAACGATGTTTTAATAACAATATTTGTTTTTACTATTTTTAATAAATCTAACAATAGATTCTTAATAAGCAACCTTTTATCCTCTCTTTAAGCAAAGATTTATCCCATCGCTATCTTTACACAATGTTCAATCAAAGATATACCCGGGAATTGCCACACAAGGTTTATGCATCATCTATCCTTTATCCTTAATAAATTACCAGTTCCTCTTTGTCTACAAACAGTTTAAAAATATGAATATTATCTGAATCTGAAGTTTGTATTAAGTGGTTTAAAGGCATGCAGTAACACACATTGAATAATATACAGAAGTTGGTGAGTGCAGTAGTTTTTAATTACCCTCTCAAAATTCTGCCACATATATCAAGGTGGTTTGTTCTTGGATGGTGGAGAAAACTGGAGTACCTAAAGAGAATAACAACCAGCAAACAGATTCCTTAAATTAGATTCTGCCACAGAGGGATTGGATTCCAGTGTGTGTGTGTGTGTGTGTGTGTGTGTGGTAGCTGGTTTGTTTCCTCATCCAAATAAAGAAGAATATATGTCAAACATTGTCATAAACTGAGAAAAGACCGTCGACAAATTATTCAAATCAAATGTACATATACATAGGACGCTCCATTACGTTTTTATCCAAACTTTTTAAAATCTGGAAATTTACACTATCCGGGTGAGCCTGAAAAAAAGATAACTTAATATTTTGTTTGATATTCGAATGATGAAACACATCGAAGATTTTATTTGAAATTTTTTGACAAATGTGTAACCTCAATATCTGTTATAATTTTTTTTATTTCAATGCAGCAATATATGCATCTTATAATCATGATTTAACAAATCTCTTTATTAAGGTTTGTCTTGACTTAATTAGTATATAAATGTAAAATAAGAAAAACTTTAGAATTTTCAGAATATTATATTAATTTTATAAAATAAAAAATGTTGATTTTTAGCTTAAATCAATCTACGGACATGATATATACAAAAAAGACTTGTAAATATGTCTTAAATTTGTTTTTCTTGTTATTGAAGAAAGTGCCAAAATAAGTACACAAAATAAAATATATATCTTTTTTCACTTTCAGTTTATCAGGAATCTACGTAATCGAGAATGGCATGTGTTTAAAAAGGTTAAGTATCGTTTTTATTTATTTATTTATTTTATGTTTTCATTTATTTTTTTTTTCATTTATTTATATGAATCATGATCAAATTCATTAATTATTTACTAAGAGCCTAAAGTATTTGTGACATATAATTTAACCAAATCTACGGAAATGAAATAAAATACTTCTCTCATTATATATATCTTGTAATGAAAGAAGAACACGAAATATTATCCAATTTAAAAATGCAAAATACCAAAGGCATTAAATTATCAAACGTGGGCACTGCAATATGTAATATTTACATGTGTTTTGTATTGTTAGATTTTCTGCTTTTGAAAGGCACGATTGATATGTTGTATGAAATGTCAAGCAGTCGTAAAATAAAAGTAAATATAAAATACATTGACAATACTATATCTTTTAATTCACTTTGGGTACATCTAAGCGTCCTTACTTTTCTGAACCTTTTAATTTTTTAAACATTTTAGTATCGTATTGTTTTCCAATGGATCAATATCACAGGGTACTAGGCTAGGTCCCGCAGTAGTGTAACTAATAGATGACATAACATTTTTGACAAATATCTACAAAAAACAGATTTACTTTGATTCAATATGTTTAAAATGATAGTGAATGGAATTTCTAAAAGGATCGAAAATCAGAACTTTTGTCAGAAATAAAATTATTTAAACTATTAACGGTCAGCATATAGTCCTAAATTGGGGCGGAAAAAACTTTATGGACGATTTTTGTAAACAATTATAAACAGTAGACTATGCGGGAAGATCCAAATGCCTGATTACCCTGTATTAAAATCATTATTTATAAATGGTTACTCCAGTCAAAATTACTGCATGTATATCCTAACATATACCCTGTAATTATTACTTCTTTGATAAATGTTTTTAACTTAATATTACCTAACTAAATAAAAAAATTAATGCATATCTGACACCTGCTGAATGCAAATTGTCAATAAAATTTGTACGGCATTTCGTCAAGACAGCAATAATGTGCTGTCAACAAATTAGTTTTAAAATAGAATAATGTGATTTAACTTGAATTGACATTCCGTTTGGTTAGACAATACTGCAACATAGAAATCAATAGTAGCCTGTTTGTTTAAATGTGATTTTAGCCCGTAAGCTGATTGATCAACTGTAAGTCACTTGGTTTTGATTGTAAAAAATACAAATTTATTAATCATTAAAGTGTGATTTATTTCATTTATTGTCAGTTTACTTATTTTCTGGAAATACCATTCGTTCCTGCAATACTTCTTAAGATTACGCCCTACTGGTAATTGAGTATGAAATTTACGGAAAAGAAAACAACATTAATATTCTGTATTTAGTTATTTACAGGAGTTCTCTTTCTTAGTGATATCAATCACGTCTTTGTGACTAAGTGTCTCCCACAGTTAAAGCATTATGAGGGAAATTACCATATTTCTTTGCCGAAGGCATTGGGGTTTTTTTAAAACTCTAGTTTCAGTCCAAATTCCATAACTAACCGCCTCAATACAAGTGATAGGATTTTAAATTAGGGCGTAAAAATGACTCAACATGATTCTTTGATTATCGACAAAAAGTTGTCAAAAATTGTAGAAATATGTTTAAACCACCTTTTAAAAAAACCTTTACTCCAACAGGTAAACAAAATGCAACACAGACAACTACTTGAGTCTCTAATCAAGCTACGTCTCTCTATGGAATAGCAAACACGTGAATATAAATAGCTGACGTATTAACAAAACAGATTTTCTCTGATTTACTATCTTTAAATTTATAGCGAATTATTGAATTATTTACGGTTTGAGAGAATTTACACTTTCGTAAAATAGAATCTTGTATATATAGGATTCTCTTATATTGTTTCAAATCGCTCTCGTTATAACGAAGTAAGAATATCTTATAAACGATAATATTGCTGTTTAAAACTTTATTAGCTAGGACAGTATAGTATGTATGTATGTCTGTGAGAATTGCAGAAATCTCGAGGTTTCAGAGTTTTAAGAATGGTCTTTACCCATTTACAGTTTTAAAGCTTTGTGCGTTAGGTTGAATAGACTTGTTTATATGTACTTGAAACAAATACTATCAGCTGCTTAAAATATTGTATGACAAAAAAAGTAAAACATCCATTTTAAGTAATTTTTTATATAGTTTCCTGATTGAGTGGTTAAAAATTATTCATTTTGTTGTGACATTATAATATCTTAGAATTTTTACATGCAAAACATGTTTTAAAAAGTTGTGTTACAGGAGTGTGTTTTTTAAAATATAACTAAGTTCTATTTTAAAACTTTTTATAAACTTGTTACATCGCCATAAATATTATGTATTACGTATGAACTCTTGTTATAGAAATGTATTGATAAAGGGGTTACGGTAAACCCTAACCCTAACTCTGGCACATTTAAATTTAACTGGTATGTGTTTTATAAATTTACTAACCCTGAACGGATAACGAGGGTATCCATAAATCAGTAGGCAGTAGTTTGTGCTGTCAGAAAATGTGCCATTTAGAAAAAATTCAGCCGTCTTAAATTTTAATATTCATTTAAAACCAAGGTTTGTTGGTCCCTATTTCAAACCATTCCTTAGCTAGATTAGGATTATATAATTTTGGACCTTTCTACTCATGAAATTTCAACTGTTTGGCTGATGATTTTTATCTATCAAATTTTCGGTCTTAGTGTCACTGACGAGGAATGAATTACCGAAATGTGCACATCTGACACATCAAAGTTTGTCTGGTATATATGTTATATATTATTTATTTATTGTTTATTCATTTATTTTATTTTATTTTTTATGCACTTTAAATAACATATATTTACAAACTTAATACATATTATGATTACTTGATTAATTTAAAAATAAACAAAATGATGATATATGTAAGTTGACATATAGAAGATGTACACAGTTATTCGACATAATTCGAGGTTTGTCATTAAAACTTATACATGAAATGTAAGGAAAGTGTCATATGTATAAGTTTTTTAACATCAACTTTAAATTTCTTAAGATGAATAGTACAATCTATTGATTAAGAAAACAAATATTACACTGCTTTTTGCAACTTATACTTATAAACAAGGTAACAAAATGTTCTATAAAAACTGATTTATAGGTATACATCAAGATTTAGACGAGGTTTTTATAGGTCAAAAAAGTGTATTATTTTTATTTATTATTTTTGCTTTTTTTTTTTAAATATTTAAGTATGTTTTACCTTACAGGACACTAGAAAATCTACGGCATCTCAAACGACTGAAATGTCTGTAAGTACCTTTAACATTATATATATATATATATAAATATATATCTTGAATTGTACTGATAAATATATATATATATATATATATATATATATATATATATATATATATATACATATATATATATATTTGTATGTATGTATGTATGTATATATTAAGTAATACTGGTTTTTTGGCAGGTTACCAAACCCATTATCCGGTCAAAGATTTATGTAACCTGAATATAAATATTAGTTAAAACATAAAGAAATCTATTATTTTACTAACATTTAATGTATTAACAATTCACAACAGTTAACATTTATATATATCAACAATTCTTTAATAATTTTAACATATTACTTATGAATATTCTTACTTTTTAATAACTTTTCTCAATATTTAAAACTTTATGAACAAGAAGTTTCTAATAATTTTTTTAAGATATTTCATAACATTTTAAAAATTTCTAAATCTTATTTAAACTACTTTTACAGTGAATTCAAGGCTAATTGTTCCACAATTATACTTTCTTATAACAATATTTAAATTATTGATTTGGCAATGACTAAACAAAGGTGCTGACATCATCAGTAAAGATAGATTCTGAGAAGCAGACCCAGAACTATCTGGCATTTTACAAAATAACCCATCTCAATCAAGGTCTTGTAAGTCTGATGACAAATTATCATATAGCTCTGGTGTATTTTTCTGAAATGGAGATGGTAAAACAGACTGTAAAGGTAGTGTTAACAGTGAAGGAACATTTTCTTATTAGTAGTTGGAGATAAACCTGATGCAATTGTTTTTTTCCCATTGTAAGTTTTTTATTTGAAGAAACACGCTGATATACAGTTAATGAGAAAACAGATTTGTGTCCTGTCACGGCAATAATCTGTGATGCTGCAAAGTAATTCTTGCTAAGTATGGTTGTCCCTTTTGCTAGAATACAGTGATTCATGTACTGTTGAGATAAGTTGCATCGTTTACTCAAAAATGACATAAATTTACTTAGAGTGTCTTTGCCAACTGGACTATTTGCATACCAAAATAAAACATACCAGTCCTTGTCAAAACCACAATCCAGAAAAACAAATGTAGTCATACACGTGAAATTCTATCAAGAAAGTGAGGCCGAATGTTTCGGAAAAATAAGCTTCTCCGGTCTAGCTAGCTAAACCCGTTACGTGCAAGTCAATTTTGAGAATGAAAAGAAAAAAGAACTATGGGAAATCAAATATACCCAGTATAAGTTTGGATACAGTGCCTACATACTTATCGACAATATTGTGATGACAGACATAAAACTTTTAAAGGGCACTGATTAACCTAGGCTTGCAATATTCTTGCGTTAAAATTTAATTCTAGGCAGTTTGCTTAGTTGTAGAAAGTCCCCATTGTAGGAACAAGCTCTACCATAACGTATTAACTGTAAAACATGTACACCAAACGCAGGCATACAACTGCAAAGAAATGGAAAGTTAACAATAGAAAAATTAAAGTCTTCACTTTTGTCGTATAGCTTTAGACGTAACCTGTCGTCGGTGCCATAATAGAGGTATAAGTCCATATAAGAAGCAGAACATGGCGAATCTGTCGTGTCTGTTCTTTTGAGCTCACTTGGATGGATGGTATTCACATATTCTCCCAATTTGGCATTATTTAGAGATAAAACGTCATCTATATTTCTGTATGTGTAGTTGAATGATTTAGCGACATTGTTTTCTTCAGATTTGACAAGGCTCTGTAAAAATTCTGATTCATATGAATAAAGAAACAAATCAGCAAGCAAATGTGCGCATTTGTACCGATTGGTATATCGATTGTTTGTTGAAAAAAAATATATTGCCACACACAAAAAATATATTTTCTTTCAAAAACTCTAACATGTTGTTGATGGTATCTTCAGTATATTTTTGTTTACAGTCTGTATGGTGTTTTACAAAATAACCAGAATCCCTTTGAGCATTAGATATTTATATCTTGATTTACCGTTTTTGTAAAAAACTGAAAACTGGTTCCTCTTCACAAAATGAATCCAGATTGCCATAATCTATCAACTTTAGAGTTTAACTTCGTTAAATACCTTTCAAAAGATACGACAGGAGAAAATTCTGAGTCTCTTTCCTCAGGCATGTTTACAGAATTGCTGTCGTTATCATCACGGTGATTTTCGTTAGTTCGTCTTTTTTTTTGTCACATATCTCAAGCCAGTATAATTATCAGTCTTTATAAGAAATGCGCTTTTGGTCATTTTGTGCTTATTTTCAAAGCTCGTCTGAAAAAATACATACAAATATCAAATTGGACTTTATTAGCCAAACCATGCGGTGTATTTGGGTTCGTAAAAACTGATGTATAAAGTTTTTGTCTGTCAGATTCGAAAATACTTGCATGATGATTTACTACACCATTCACGTTTGCTTTCATCTCTGACACAGTAGTTTCAAATAACTTATTACACTCATTAAAATCTAGATCTCACATAATGTCAATTTTTTTGAAATGTGTGGGCAACTTTAAACATCTATTACTACCATGGTGAACATGTTAAAGAGTAGTAACTTTATTGTGACCAATCCTGCTAACGTGCATCAAGATAAAAATGTCCTAAAGTTGTATCCAGTCTCTCTTTACAGAACAATTCAAAATCCAGATCCTGATTTTTTTTCACACAGATAGTCTCTGAAATGTGTTGCTGCCGATCTTTAACTTTTGTTGGCATAAAATGGTACTAATGTAACGTCAATGTTCTCTTCCGTGTGACTGGCAAATCTTCTCATCGCCATATTTGTTTACAGGAACCAAACGACACAATGTAAGAATACTTCCCTTGTGCCGCTAAAAGTCGCGTAAGTTTTTGTACCCCTGCAGATTTACGAACGGAGGTCCATGTACCCTGGCAAGGTAACCAATCACTAAGCAATAAAGTATTTTTGAAGAGTGACATATACATATATATATATATATATATATATATATATATATATATATATAAAGTAGTAGAAAAATGATATAAATTGTCGACATAATTACAACAAAACATTATATTATATACAACTTCAATACTTACATCTATATGTTTCAGTATTTTATTCATCAGGTTGTTTTGATAACAAGTGATGTATATTACAATGTTGGATAATTTAGTGAAATAACTAACTAGTTGTAATTAATACATGTATTTGACTCATTCAAGTATGTTTTTACTTATAGCTGCTAAATGTATATATTGAAAGGAAAGCAACAGATAATTCAGTAAGTATGTCATTGATTATTAGAGGGAGCAAAGGTTTCTAAGTGTTAAAAAACGCAGGTCTACAAAGCACAACCACTTGGATTGCAATGCATACAAGGTAGAACCTAATGTGAGAATGGTCTCTTTGCAAAAGTTTGTTGTTTTTCTTACTTCCAAAAAACAAAAGTCTGAGCACTTCGATTAACGCGAAAAAATAACCTAAACTTTGGTAGGGCGATTAAACTCTTTGATTTTTTGCCTTAGTTCTATTGTTTACTTTTGTGTTTTCTGTCGAAGAAAGTAAAAGAAAACTTTCGATTTCTTAAAGGCTTCATACGTAAGGTTGAATGGACGTTTTATATGTATTTGAAACAAATTAGATACTTTAAATATTGTTTGAGTAAATTTTTATAGAGTTTCCTGATAGAGTGGCTAAAGATTAATAATTTAGATGTAACATTATCATATCTTAGATTTTTTACATACGTACAAATGTTTTTAAAAGTTTTGTAACAGGATAGTGTATTTTAAAATATAACAAAGTTTTATTTTAAAACTTTTCATAAACTTTTGGCATAGTCATTAATATTCTGTATTAAGTATGAGGTATTGTATATAAAATGTATTAATAAAGGGAAGTGGTTTGTCTTTTAGTGACCATAAAGGCTATTTATCGCAAGGGAAAGTAGTTTATTTAGTAGAGACTTGTATATCTTAAATGCTTGATGTTCTTAAAATTTGTAATCTGAAGAAAAAGAACAACGCTAACGCTAAGTAAAGAGTGATATCCCAAACTTGAGAAAATGAGTTTGTGTATCATCATAGAAGGGTACTGAAAAAGCTGTTGTTTCTTTATTTTGATAACACATTTTTACATACTTTATACATATTATGATTACTTTATTAATTCAAAAATAGACAAAATGATAAAATATGTTAGTTGACATATAAGAGATGTAGGCATTTGTTCGACATAAACCGAGGTTTGTCATTAAAACTTATAACGAAATGTAAGGAAAGCATCATACATATAAGATTTTAAACCTCACCTTTGAATTTGTTGAGAAGAATAGAACAATCTATTTATTAAGAAAACATATATTACAATGACGAGCTACTGCGTTTTGCAACTCAATATCCTTATCAATATAAACGAGGTAACAAAATGTTCTATAAAAGCCGATTTAAAGGTATACAACATGATATAGATGCGATTCTTTTTATAGGTCGAAAAAGTGTATTATTTTCATTTATAATTTTTCTTTTTCCTTTTTTATATTCCTTTTTTTCTTTCTTTTTCTTTTAACTGTTTTAGTATTACACGTTTATCTACAGTTTAGATTTTTATTGTTCAAAATTTGGTATAACAAGAATTTGTCTGCATACTTAAATACAAAATTTATGATTATTAGAATGTAACACATGCATAAAACATAATCTTTTGTCGTATTAATTTTTGTGTGAACCATATAAGTTGACCAAAAGATCAATATTTGCTGATATCTCTAGCATTAAGTATGTTTTACTTTATAGGACACTAGAATCTCTACGGCATCCCAAACGACTGAAATGCCTGTAAGTATCTTTATCATTTTATATATATATATATCACAAATACCTGCTAAATTTTGATGTGCCAGATGTGCACATTTCGGAAAATCATTCCTCATCAGTTACACTAGGGGCCGAAAAAAGTTGATAGATTAAAAAACATACGCCAAACAGTTGCAAATTAATGAATCTAAAGTTCCAAAAATATGTTAATCCAAATCCAGCTAAGGAATGTTTTGCAGGAGGGAACATACCTTAGTTTTAAATAAATTTTAAAAATTGAGACGACTGAAAATTTTGCTAAATGGTATATTTTCTGACAGCACAAGTACTGCCTACTGAGTTATGGATACCCTCGGGGAGATTTACTCCACCAGCAGCGGTACCCGCTCAGGGGTAGTAAATATATAACAAATACTTGCTAAATTTTGATGTGCCAGATGTTCACATTTCGGAAAATCATTCCTCATCAGTGACATTAGGGGCCGAAAAAATTGATAGATTAAAAAACATACGCCAAACAGTAGCAAATTAATGAATCTAAAGTTCCAAAAATATGTGAATCCAAATCCAGCTAAGGAATGTTTTGCAGGAGGGAACAGACCTTATTTTAAATAAATTTTAAAAATTAAGACGACTGAAAATTTTGCTAAATGGTATATTTTCTGACAGCATAGGTACTGCCTACTGAGTTATGGATACCCTCGGGGAGATTTACTCCACCAGCAGCATATATATCTTGAAATTGTATTGATAGGGGAAAATATATAACAATATAAATTATAAAGCATTATAAAAATTATAAATAACGTCTATTCTTGTATTTTGAATTGATAACTTTGAATTAGATATAGGTTAAATTGAAACAGCAATATTATCTAGTTTAACTGCATTTGTAAATCCTCCTTAGTTTACAGTAATCAGATATTTCAGTCCTAGTTTAGCCAATTTAAAATTGAAAACAGTCTGACTTTCTACAGCAAATACTTCAGTTAGATTTTTATTGCCCCATCAACGAAACGATTAATGTTTTGATTTTTTTTATTTAAATGACAGGCTTACAGGACTACTATATAGGTAAATTTAAACAGGTTTGGTTTTCATGAATGAAATTAAGTTCTGAGTGAAATGATTTTTTATGATTTTTTCTTAAATAACGAAATGAGAATAAAAATATGAGGCTCTGCTTCTAGTCGATGTGTAATGATACAAAAAAGTGAAATTTGTAAAAACAAAAAAAATAAATCTTAAATTTTCTGGGTTTTTTAAATTGTAATTTTACAAATTTCATCTCATCTTAATAAAACAGAAAAACAAAAAAGGTATATACAGT
This sequence comes from Tegillarca granosa, assembly GCA_029721355.1. Taxonomy (NCBI): domain Eukaryota; kingdom Metazoa; phylum Mollusca; class Bivalvia; order Arcoida; family Arcidae; genus Tegillarca; species Tegillarca granosa. Next base: position 476,064 of record JARBDR010000252.1, on the reverse strand, counting down.
AAACCGTGAAAATTAAGCGGCAGTTTTATTTTAGCGCAATTGGCGAAAAAAAAACTCAACCGCTAAAATAAAACTGTCGCTAAAATTTTACAAAACTTAACGGGCAAATACTAACGGTCCCCCAAAACGGCCGTCTTTAACGATGTTTAACTGCTATTTTTGTTGAATATTATAACCGTCATATAATTATACTAATGATCAAAGAAACAAAAAAGTTGTTTTTAAAAAACATTTAATCAATAAGAAGCTATATCGATTAACACAAACATAAGTCAATTTTTTTTTGTCAATCAGTCCAAAAAGTCAGCTGAGAGAACGATATGCGCATACACACAAAATTAAAATGGAATAAAATCCGAATTAAATCACGATAAAACCTAAAACTTACTAAATCAACAATAAAACAGTTTGAAAAAGCACCAAAAAATATACAAAATTTAAAAAAAAATCGGCCTTTTGACTTGTAAACAACGGGCACTTTGTGGATTTTCTCTGGACAAACTGCATCATTTTATAAATACGTATGTCTACATGTACAGAATGACTAAGAGTGAATATATGGCTTCATTTACTTAATTATTACTACTCATCACCTGTTTACAGGTGATTACGCAAGTATATAAAATAGTATTCATAGTATCTATAAATACAGGTAGCTAAATTAAGATCAGTATATAGTCGGGTAATGGTGTAAATATTGGCGCCTCAAACAGGGTAATTACTGCCGCTAAAATAAAACTGCGCTAATACAACTGGCATTTTGAAATCGCTAAAATTTATATGCACTAAAATAAAGCGGATTACAGTATATTATTCAAAAGTAAACTTGACATTATATACTCTGAAAGAATTGTAACAGTAGATAATGGAATGCGCTTAAAATTATTTTTTTGATATACTCTAACACAGTTTATTAATAACTTATCGCTCAAAAATGTTGTTAGACAACTAGCAAAACTTAATTTTTTTAATTTTGCCTAGAAAAACTAAGGAATATCAGTCATTTTTAAACTAGCATTTATAACCCACCTAGCTTGTTTCATATCCCAGAAACGTTGAAAATAATGTATGCTAATATCCTACTTAATATTTGTAACAAAACATAAGATTTTTTGCACAGACTTGAAATTTGTTACTATAATGCCATAATTTTTTTTTTTTTTTTTTTTTTTTTGCTTTAAATCTAAAAAATGAGGCAACGGTATATGTATTCATGTTACTTTCTCTTGGTAAAGATTATCATTTGTATTTAATCTTATCTGAGAACGTTTACTGCTTATTTTATTTTGCAACTTAAGTTGTTTAGTCTGAGTGGAGAGGATAACGAAATTATTTAACAGAAATAGCATCACCTTTTGAAACATATGCTAGTACATATTATAAACAGATAAATTATACCGAATGTAAATAAATTATTTTAAAGATGTTAAACACTTGTAAAGATTGTAAGGTGAAAACAGAAATGATTCTGTAAGAGGTTTATATAGCTCAACGAATATAAAAGTAAATAAACCGATTTTAATATAAAATTTAATACCTCTTAATGCGAAATAATCATATAAAGCTTTTTTGTCTCGATCATAAATATAGTTGTAGAACAGAAGGTTTATTCCAATTAGATACATGTAAAATAACATGGTTTTGGATATTTAGTTTTGATACTATTTATGATGTGATGTTTCTGGTTGTACCTTATCAAATAAATAATAAACAAATAAATAAATAAATACATATATAAAAAATAGATGAATAAATAAAATTTTATGTGATTTAAGAATTAAAAGATAAACTACTTTTCTTTTAATTTTTCTCCTTTCTTTTTCTTTTTCGGTTTTGTATTGTTTTGCTTTTGTTTGCATTTCTTGGTTTGAAGTGACCGAATGATATGATAGATGATTGTCACATAAATGATTTACGTGAAGTGTTTGTTACGAAAAGAGTGCTTTAAAATGTTTAAACAAATCAAAAGAATTAAATAAAATGTTACTTATGCACAATAGATAATGTTCTATTTGATATTAAGTTTTGTGATTAACACTATGCAGTCAAACAAACTTCAAAGTTCAAAACTACAAATTGTGGGTACCACAGGGCGAGAGACGCAATATACAACAATCACAAAAAACCAACTATAATTGTAAAATTAAAAAAAAATCGAAAAAGCAAAAAATTACTTTTGAAATTATATTGAAATATACATTCTCGTTTACAATGTACAGTTTGGAAATAAACAAAGTTATTCATGCTACAAGCAACAATACCAAGAGGCAATTCATTAAAACTGCATACTTAACATTTAATTGGTTTTTTTTTTGTCAGTAATAATGCGCAAAATAAAAAGTAAACAAACCTACTTTAGAAATGATTCAAAAGATTATTTAATATCTTGTAATTTCCGTCCATTGTTTTAATAATATTCTTTTTCTTCACCATGTAAGACGTTTTTTTCTATTTTTCTTTTACTTTGAGACACATTTTCAGTCAAAAGTAAATCATTAGGACAGATTTCCTGCAAAATAATAACCATTTAATTATCTGAACTATATTAAAAATGTTTCAAATAGTACATCTCGTTTTTGAATTAGTTTTGTCGAGTTGACAAAAAACTTTGACACATTTAGTCGATACCGTTTCTTTTTTATTTTTTTAACTTATAGAAAAAAGGGTATCTAAAGGAAACCCGAACAAATATAAATTACAATCTGTCGTTAGTTCCCTTCTAACAGCTGAAGTCTTGTTTTGTATTAATAGAACTTAAAATCAAATATCTAAGATAAATATCTATGTAGATATGATTTGCAATATGGGAAAGACATTCTCAGTAGTGACACTAGGAGCGAAAAATTAATATATATAAAAATACATAAGTCAAAAAGTTAAAAAAATTGGTTAAGTAAATATTTTCTTGATGGAACAAAAGATTTTTTTAAAATTCTGCAGTTCTTTGATATAATTTTTGTTTACGGAAACTACTGTTGATTTGATAAACATTTAAATTCTTTAAAATTTTTTAAATGTATATATGATTTCTTTATTAAAATACGTTACGTGTATACGTTACTTGTTTTTATTTAAAATTAATAGAAGGTATTTCAAATTGAAACCCTAAATTCTATGGGGAAACCACATTTTATAAAATATTTGTTTTCACTTTCAAACCGCACAAAACATCCTTTACTTAATGGAACCAAAAGGTTTTTATCACAATTTTTCTTATACCCTTATCATGTAACAATATCTAATACCACATCAAAGTTGATGTCAAATTAGATAAGTTACAGCAGTTTGTAATCTTTTTAACCTTTCTTTTATCGTTAAGTGAAACGCCTTTGAAACGAATATGAATTAGTCTTATTTTAGTAGTAAATATCATTATGTTGAAGTATGTTTCTGTTTTGACGCGACCGCACGGTAGCCCCGATATCGACACATTCTTTTGACTAGGATCTTGAATATCTTGATTGTTTAATACCCAATATTAACAAAAATATTAAAATGTATATTAAATATTTACAAAATAACTACCCTTAACGCATTTTTCGTTTGACTAAAAAATATTTCCTTCAACGTTTTATACATTTCATTTCAAAAAAGGGTTACAGACAACTGCATTAGAATGCAAAAACACATTTTGTCTCAGAACTAATCGAAAAGAAATATACAATTAGTTTCAATAAAAAGTTTTACATTTAAAATTTGAAAATTAATAGTTTTTTTTTTAAAATAAATGAGTGCTTAAAACTACACTTATAAAGGTACTGCTCATTAGCATGGGATAAAACTCAAAACACTATCTTCGTCCTGCTGGTAAACACCTCTGCCAAATGAGTTTGTATAGTTAATATATCAGTGAACAGAAAATAACTTTTTCAAAACATTTTTTGACGCATTTTGAATGAGATATCTCCACATTTTGTGGTCAATTGGTTACATCTAACATTGAAAAAATTATGGTAGAATTTTAGTTTGCATTTTTAAGTTGTTGGTAATTTACCTGAGAAGAAAGCTTCCCAACCCCTAACGTAGCTTATAAGACTTTGGGCTTTCTGTATTTTTATATCTTCAAGTGTCTAAAGTTGTCATTTACAGTAAAGCAAATGCTTTATAGATAGGTTAAAATAAGAATTGCAGTAAGTCACTTGAAGCCAGGGTGTATAGAGGAAGAGTATAAACTAAAGATTAAAAAAAAACTATTTTACAGCGATGAACTCCCGATCAATATACACTGGAACACAATTGTAATATTAGTTTGCATTTATTTAAATACATCGTAATTCTATTGTTGAACAATATAAATTCTCACAAATGCAGTATTTTAATTGTATAATTCAAGGTTAACACCCGAATTTCAGAGAAAGTATGCAAATATAGGACTTCTTTCATTATCTTTTTTTTTAATATGTTCCAGTACTACATGATTCATGTATACAAATTTTTAATCTTGTATTAAGTTTAAACCTTGGTACTTTTTCTTTTTAATATTAATGCATAGGACGTTTTATGATATATCACATCTCAAGGGATAATTATTTTGGATACTTCTTTTTGTATAAATCATAAAATTAAAACAAAAAAATAAATATGTAACAGTGACGTCACGAAAAAGCTTAAAGATGTCAAAACATAATATTATTAACAATTTTGCGAAAATAGTATTTCTAAGATTAAAAATATTTTACCTTACAGAACACAAGAGAATCTACGGCAACCCAAACATCTGTACGTATTTATGATTTTCTATGTCTTGAATTGTTTTGATGGAACTTAGAAGTAAACTAAAGGTTTATATTTTTTAAAGCGACAAACCAATCTACAAATTACAATATGGATTAAACCATGAAGTAATTGAAACAAAACACTTTGTATGATCTTTTACTTGAATATGTACTTGAGAAAAACTGAGGAGATTTAGAAAGTCAAGTGTCGTTTTTAAAAATTGAACTTTTAATGTATTCAAACAAAACTAAGAGGTAATGAGAAAATCAATAAATCATTATTAAATGAAAAGTCTCACATTGGTTTAGCTTGCAGGACAATAAATATAAAATAAAACAAACATACTAGTCCTTGTCCATATAACAATCCCAAAAAAACAAAGTAAAAACTTTGTAAACTGCCAAAATATGTTATACACGTAAACTTTCATTATGGAAGTCAGACTGCATGCTCCGGAAGGGTAAGCACCTCCTGTCAAGCTATCTACACCCGTCACGTGCAGGTCAGTTTTGAGAATGAAGGAACAAAGAACTAAGGTATGTCATATATATTCAGTATAAGATGGGATACAGTGACTTTATACGTATCAACAATATTGTGATGACGGCCATAAAACTTTTGAAGGGTCTTTATTAGCCCAGCCTTGCAATATCCTTGTGGCAACAATTTAATTGTTAGTAATTTGCTTCGTTGCGGAAAGTTCCCATAGTCGGAACAAGCTTTACCGTACCGTATTAACCGTGAAACATATACATCATACGCAGGAGTAGCAGGGATATTACTGCAAAGAGACGGAAAGTTGACAATAAAAAAATTAAAGTCATCATGTTTGTCGTATAGCTTCAGATGTAACCTTTTATGAGTGTCATAATTAAGGTATACATCCAAATATAAAGCAGAACATGAAGAATCTGTCGTGTCTTTAATTTCAAGCTTACTTGGATAGCTGACATTCACATATTCTTCAAATTTGTGATTATTTAGAGATAAAACGTCATCTATATATCTGTATGTGTAGTTGAATGATTAAGCGACGGTCTTTTCTCCAGATTTGACAAGGTTCTGTTCGTATGAATAAAGAAACAAAACTGCAAGCAAAGGTGTTCAGTTTAAGCCTATTGGTATACCGATTGCTTGTTGAAAGATAATATTGCCAAACACAACATATATGTTGTCTTTCAAAACCTCTAACATTTTGTTGATGGTATTTTCAGTATATTTTTGTTTGCAGTCTGTATGGTGTTTTACAAAATTAACAGAATCCCTGTTAAGCACTAGATATTTATATCTTGGTTTACCGTTTTTGTAAAAGAATGAAAAGTAAATGCTTTGTTTTAGACGTTCTTTCAGTTTAGCATGAGGGATAGTAATGTAAAGGGTAGAAAAATCAAAAGTTTTTTTTTTACTTTTTACCGAAGACAGAGTATTAGAAACAAAATGGTCAAGTAGTTCTTTAGACTTTTTGAGAATCCACATTTGGTTAATGTCATATGTAGAATAGACTTTATCTGAATAAGTCCGAAGGCCATCTTTGACGACTGTCAAAATTTGTGTTAGAATTACTGAAAATGATTTAGTAGTACATTTAGAGGAACCTGCTATATATCTCTCCTTGTATGGCTTTTTGTGCAAATTTAGAAACAAATACAAGTAAGGCAGGTCTAGTTCTTCCTGTTTTAAATTGACTCAAGGACTCCCCTATGATTGGAATGAACTTCATCTTTGGTAAAATAAGTTTTGGTATAAGAAGGATATACTATCTGAACCAATCTCCTTAATATGACATTCAACATAGAATTGCTTACAAACGAAAATAATGTTGTTACAAGCTTTATTAGCCGGGACAACAACATACATGTTATGTATGTGAGTAAGGATTGCAGAAATCTTAGGGTCCCTAAGCACTAAAGAAGGTTTAGTACCCATGGACCCTTTAAGTTTGGTAATCCTTGACATGATAAAATTTTTAATTGTCCTTATCCAGTCGGATAAAGTATTAAGCTCCAATTTTGCCCAAACTCTAACATACTCTTCAACAGAAACCATAATAGTTTTGAAATTCTGTGCCCAAGTAAAAGGTTGAGCCTCCCTGAAATTTGGGCTTTTGCAACAAGACATCTCAATTTAGTATTCGAAATTATATTGAGATCACCTGTTACTACATGCCCAACTGGTTTATAAATATATGGGGCGCTGAGCAAAAGCAGGTAGGTGGAGATAAGTTATAAAAGTTTAGGCACTGCAAAGTTTGTTTACAGTTGAAAATTTTGGCTGCAATGGGTTAATTGTAGAAGTGGAAAATTAGAGGTGGCGAGTTATATTTGAAATAAGTAGGGATTTTAGATTGTACTACTTTGTTAAGTAGTATATTTGAAATATTTATAGCATCTATGCCTTTGTTTGCATAATGTAATTTAAGAAATTGGCGACGGATGTCGTCCTGCGTATTGTGTTCCTGAGCAGGTTTAAATAACCTTTTAAATGCAATATCCATGATGATAGCGTTAAGTTTAAATTCTGGTGTATTAAAATCTGTAGTAGTTTTATATATGCACTCTTCTTGTAGCTGATTTAGACGGGAAAGTGGTAAAGAGTAGAGTTGAGTTCGAATATGGTGTAATCCGAGATAATTATCAAAATATTTTAGTATGATTAAGTATGTTTTACCTTACAGGAGAGTAGAGTCTCTACGGGAACCAGATCATCAAAAAATTCTCAAGGTTCTGTAAGTACCTTTTTAGATAATAATGCATCGGTAAAGATATAACAAAAAGGAAAAATTATTAAATGTATGTAGGCAATTCAAAAAACTATGGAGGAGAAAAATGAAAAAAGTTAAAGTATTTATCTAAATTCACCCGCATCTTTGTTGAAATGTACACAGTTATAGCCAATTAAAAAAAAGATAAATATACTAGCGGAAAAAAGTAACTGTGCATCAATAAAATTTATAATTTCGCTATTATTACTGAATGTATAAATCTTAAAATTTAAACAAATGGTAAGTGTATATACCTCTATCATATCGCTCGGTCATTGCATCAATTGCCCGTGATTTTTACGCTTCATGCGCACGGGTCGGTTTTCACGCAATTGTCGCCCAGCATTTTAGTGTGACAATATTTTAGGAATAATTTACTGTTGTTTGTTTCTTTGGAGACCAGAAAACCAGAAAAGCAAGTTTATTCGGTTGAAAGCTTCCATAGTGTAATGCCTAGGCTAAATGAAAATGATAGCCACCGCGCAATTGGTATGCTTTAGGCTGGTATGACCTAAAGCTTTGTCACTAGACATTTGGTGTCCACAGAAACAATGTTTATGCTTTATGGAGACGATACTAACAGTTTGGCACCACTATAGACCGCCCTTGTTCAGGACGTCCACGCGTAACGACACATCATCAAGACATCCATATCCGGCTTCTGCACCTCCGGAACCGTTTCGAAACTGCTAGTACTACTGCCCGGAGCATTCTTGGACTACGCCCAATCAGCCCCAAAACAGTACGGAATCGTTTACGGGAAAGACATATTCGCCCACGACGTCCGGCAATCCGTCCAATTCTACAACGACGTCATCTCACAGCTCGTCTTGCGTGGTGCAGAACACATTTACGCTTCAATCGACGAGACTGGACACAAATTATGTTCACCGATGAGTCCAGATTTCACTTGGACAGCAGAGACGGACGCTCCAGAGTGTATCGGCGCATTGGAGAACGTTTCCATGACGCGTGTGTGGTGGAACGACGTTCGTTCGGTGGGGGCAGTGTAATGGTTTGTGGTGGCATCACAGCGAATGACAGAACCCCTCTGGTAGTCATCGACGAAAATTTGACAAGTGTACGGTACCGTGATGAAATTCTACAGACCCATGTCATCATATTCATTCAAGGACAGCAACGTAACGTCACTTTTCGGCATGATCATGCAAGACCACACGTCGCAAGGGTTGCAGTGGATTTTCTGGCACAGTATAACGTCAATGTGTTACCGTGGCCAGCCGTTTCACCGGATTTCTCCAATTGAACTCGTATGGGATAAAATGGAACGCCAATTACATCATCTGCCCAATCAGCCTGTTACATTGCAAGGGTTGGCCAAAGCGTTAAACAAGATATGGAACAACATCCCTCAAGCATTCTTTAGACATTTAATCAACTCTATGAGGCGTCGCTGTCAGTCCTGTGTCAATTCTTATGGTGGTCACACACGATACTGATCTTGTGAACTGACTTTTACTATCTGCTAAGTGTCTAGTCCCCAGCGTATGAAATAACAGTATCTGTAACCTTTTCAATGACATGAATTTGTAACGAAAAATTTAATAAACAAATACAAAATTATTCATTGCTTTGCATTTTCAAATTATTTTATAATCTCACATTTCAGTCATGCACAGTTACTTTTTCCGCTAGTTTATTTATGTTTTCAAAGAATGGCAAAATGAAATAATCAATCGAAACCAAAAATCCTTTCATGGGGTAAATACTAATTTGTAATCTACGGTACTTGATGTGTCTCTACCCATTTTCACCGAATTAAAATAATGTTGAAATTATTGTACTATAAGAGTTATTGACTATATTGTTTGTAAATATTGTATATTTCAGGAAAACCTTGCCTTTACCAGCGATAATGAAGAAGACAAACCAATTTTAACTTTTTAATAAACATGTAATTCTATGGAGGATGACATATTTATAATACCAGATCAAAGTCCTGTTGGATTTTTCATATTATTACAGAGGCAATTCCCCAAAATTTCTAATCCATCTTTTCAGTTTATGTCAATCGCTATATAACTGTTTATTGCATTTAAGTGTCTATAATAGCTTTGTGTAACCTTCAGTAACTTTTTGCAACATAAACTTATAAACTTATAGAAAGTTTTGAATAATCGCCTTTTTGCATAATTATACAATATATATTATTAAGTTTGAAAGCAATAAACTGAATATATTTATTTGATTAAAAGAATTTGATTATCGGCTGTGCTGTATAACAAAAAATTAAATCATTTCTGAATTTAAGTATTTAAGCTCATTTATTCGCCCAATATATATAACATAAACAGAGTTAGCACTGGCCTTTTTAACACTCGTTACACATATAACACTTCCGAGTATATATTCAGTAGAACTTCGATAACTTAAACTTCGTAATCTCGAATACACCGGATAAATCGAAGTAAACATTTGGTCTGTAGTTTAAAAAACAATTAAAAATTAACTTGAAAAACTCGAGAAAAATTTTTGTGTTCAATGGCCCGTTATACTACAATCAGAAAAATCACAAAATCGGTAATTAGGCTACCGTTATATTGGAGGAGTGACCCGAAGAGTTGTAGCTTTCTACAGATTAATAAATATCAAAAAACGAAATTATATTCAGTGCCGTCATGGCCAATTAAGTCTACATTTACACTAATCCGCTACGCTAATTATAGAAGCCGAATAAAATGCCGCTGTCGATAACGGTTTAATTTCTTCAAGCTTAATTTCAACGACCAAGCCAGTTGTACTCAGGACTGCATTAAAATTTTAAAGGCGTTTTGTGCTGCTTTTAAAATTTATTAACTATTTGTTCGTATTTTGTTCAAATGAAATAAATACGTATCACTGATTAACATTTACATATATCTGATTTCCGATTTCGTTGTTTTGTACATCGCGATTTTAAAATAAAAAACATGTTGTGCATGCGTTTGCGATCGATATCTTTTAAGTATCTATTATTTATTGTTTCTTCTGTATTGCATTACATTCAAGTACCGGTAACAATTAACAACATCAAAGATTTCTGCAGTGAAAAACATATGTTAAACTGACGTCATCCTTCAACTTCGATAACTCAACACCCCGGTAACTCGAAGTTACCACCAAGGTTCCGTGCACTCTGAGTTATCAAAGTTCTACTGATATATTAACACCTCATCCACTTTTAACCATTATATTAAGAACAACAATTTTAAAACGTCGTCTTGTAGTTATGTCTTCATTAGGTGTAGTTAGTTTAATATGTTTACCCTTATCTTTTATTTAATTTTAGTAATATTGTCATTATTTTTTATTTTGTTATGTGAAATCCATGCTTGTTACAATTAGAAAATTTGTGTGCTTAAGTAATTGTTGTGTATTTAAGCCACAGTATATTCATAACAAATATCCGTTAACATTTCCATGTATACACTTTTTACTTAAGCAAACTTTGGACACTTTACGGAACTTTTGTATTTGTTGTAAATACCAAATTAATTGTTATATATATTTCATATATTGTACAATAAACGAAATACATTTGAACTTTCGAATTTTCAGTGTTTTTGTTTTTAAGATGATTTGTGAAATAATAACAAAAACTTGTTTTGGCATTAACCATGGCAACTAATGACAAATCATGGCGGACAGGCCGACAATAACAAAATAAAAACGTAATGAGCAGTTGACATGCATGTTGTGAGCCCAAACCAACTGGCGTATCTACCACACCCGGGTACCGGACACGACCAGCCACCAAACCACTCCCTAGGTTGCATACCCCATAGCAGAGTGTGTCACAAAAATGTGCATGTCAACGTAAATAAATTAAAACCTACCACGGTTTTAAACTGTTTAAACCTACCACGGTTTAAACCCACCTAACGTTTTGCCCCTGAACCTCCCAGGATACGTCCATGGCGAGATTCCGCCCTCTAGGATCCAACCTTAGCAGGGCTTTGACAAAGTAATTGACTGAATATTATAATACTTTTTGAATTAATTAAATTCTAATAGAAATGCCTGTCCGTCATGTACTGCCCAGTGACGATTTTTTATTCTAAGTAGAAATACATAACACAATGTATCGCATACATAAAATTTAACAATCATAGTTTGTTATATTTTTCTCACATAAATAATCAATGTCAGAATAATGGGAACACGGAAACATCGTTTTATCAAGTTTGACAATAGAAGCATTGAAAGCTGACCACATTAAGTTAAACACGGTATAAACTAATAGTCCATATCAAATCCGGAATGTAACTGAAATTGAAATTAATTTAAAAATAACACTGTGTAAATTTAACCTGACACACATGTATGTTCAAACTGAGATAATGATATTTAAACACTGATATAGATTTAATGTCCATTGTGGTGTCCAGCTGAGTTTGGATGGCTTTCTTGTCTGACGAAAACTTAATAAATAAGCAGCTGAAAATAAATAAACAGTAGACAGCAGTAAAATGTTTTAAAAGGCGATGGTAGGGGATGGTGGGCGGTTAAATTAAATACAAACAAACTTTTTACAGACAAATTCGTTTACACTGTGTTAAACTTTGGAAACGCAATCTCAGAATAAAGACAGTGCGCATGTCCATAACATTATATACATACAGCTACAAGCAAGTTACCTCCCTTTATTAATAATACAATAGTAGAATCACTCAAATAAATCGGTTTAATATATATTTTGAATCTATTAAACCGTATTATTTTAAGATGATTTGTTAAATAATAACAAAAACTTGTTTTGGCATTAACTATGGCCACTAATGACAGATCATGGCGGAAAGGCCGACAATAACAAAATAAAAACGTAATGAGCAGTTGACATGCATGTTGTGAGCCCAAACCAACTGGCGTATCTACCACACCCGGGTACCGGACACGACCAGCCACCAAACCACTCCCTAGGTTCCATACCCCATAGCAGAGTGTGTCACAAAAATGTGCATGTCAACGTTAATAAATTAAAACCTACCACGGTTTTAAACTGTTTAAACCTACCACAATTTTAAACTGTTTAAACCTACCACGGTTTAAACCCACCTAACGTTTTGCCCCTGAACCTCCCAGGATACGTCCATGGCGAGATTCCGCCCTCTAGGATCCAACCTTAGCAGGGCTTTGACAAAGTAATTGACTGAATATTATAATACTATTTGAATTAATTAAATTCTAATAGAAATGCCTGTCCGCCATGTACTGCCACACAGAGATGTCTATACAGCCTTGTCTTACCCACAACAACTAGAAGACGTGAAGAATGACTCTAGACAGTATTGCAAATCATTGAGAAAAATTGCATTACCAATGTCTGACAGATGAACTTGATCGGGACGAAATAAACCCGGGCAATCAAAAGTTATATCAGGGTGTTAAATAAATGACCCCCCTGTAGTAATTGAAACTCCGCCCCCCATTCTATTAATTCGTTTGCGCTTCCTCTCAAGGGTTTGAATACCGATTTCCCCTCGCCAATTTAGGCGACATATAAGATCTGACCAAATCACAAAGGAATCTGGCATCCAGACTGCGAGTTGGTGGATATCCTGCTTTATCCGATTGCAAAGAATCTCAGTGTTAGTGGAAGGTATGTTATTAGCGCCAACATATAAAATTAATACCTTTGGTGGAGGCAAATATGTCAGCTTTTGACTGACCGGCAATAAAACATCTTCCCGTATCATGCCCCTCTTACCAAACCAAGAAATATGAACGCCTAAATGTTCCAGACGTAGATGTCTCGATAAGAGTCTATTTGCCATTCTGCATGCCCAATATATAATAGATGAGCCCAATATCCAAACATCTACAAAAACTGAAACTAAATAGTTATGCTAAGTAAAAACAGGCAGTTTATCGAGGCGAATATATTTCGAAAATGCATCAGACCTCCATCGCACTAAGCTCTGAATTATGGATGGATCTAACCCCTTTAAAGCCAACGTAGTTGCTGCCCCTATCGTAAAAGAATGAGAACTAAAGACTGATACGGGAAGACCGAGTTTAATAATTGATTTCCTGAGTACAGCATTGAACTAATAACGTGTTAACGGGCTGCCATCTTCATGTATAAACAATATACCATCAGACCGGTTTCGAACTGACAAAAATTTCTTAATACTTAACACTGGGCAAACTGACTTTCCGGTTATAACAGGGATTCTGAGTGTAATAGAACGCCCTTGCTGGTCTGTTTTTGAAAAACGAATCTTGACTAAAAGTCCAACTTTACTCCCTGATGTACTAACCTTTATATCGCTATAGAATAGAGGTCTATGTGCCATGTCGGCTGTGGTGTACACTAATTCGCTGACCCTAAGAAGACCATAAAATGCGAAACAATAAGCCGACCTGAATAACCATAACTCGTACCCCGACCAACAAACAGTCTCTAAGATATGGTAATTATTATGTAACATGTCCTCAGTAACAGGAGCCCTAGAATCGCGTACCTGCCGTATACGCCTGAGTCCAGTTACAGCCTTTTGTACCAAATATTGAGATTTAGGGTTAGTCCATTTATAAACCTTATGAACATGAGAAATGGCTGCCAGGTATGAACTGACTGTTGACGGCGATAAGCCTTTTTGTGACTGATAAGAAATGAATAACAACAAATGATCTATCGGGACTGGCCACAAATCGGGTAACTTAAGAAATCTCCTGAAGTTTGTGAACTGCTGCAAGGCTGTCTGGTAAGCTAGATTGGTATTTATAGATAGACTACACTGCATTAACCGTCTGAGCTCCGACTGAAGACCATCCATAACCAGTCCGGTACAGGTGTTAGGTGCGTGTCCGCATAAGGAGAAAGCTTGCGAAATTTGTCCACTTGATAAACTGTCGCATAAGACGTTGTAACAACCCCTGATATGCTGTGCTTTGAATGTAATATTTAACTGCAAACAACGCAGTACAAATGTACGTAACAGTGTTAATACCAGAGTTGATTTTGAAGTAAGAGAATTAATAATTGCAACTACTGATTGATTGTCTGATCGAAATTAAATCTTCTTATTCCACAAACTTTCACCCCAAATATAAACCGACACTACGATAAGAAAAAATTCTAAAACAGTGATGTCTTTAGTAAAACCTTTCTCAAACCAGAAACTGGGCCAAACCCCAAAGACCCAAGCACCATTAAAAACGGCCCCAAAACCATTACCGAATTTAGCGGAACTGTCAGTAAAAAGTTGTATATCAGCATTAGACACCCACAACCTGTTTTGAAAAATCGAAACACCATTAAATGATCGAAAGAATGACAACCACATTTTCAAATCCTCCTTTAATTCAGACGAAAGTCTTATATGATGAAAAGGTTTACTAAGACCAATAGTAGAATTTATAAGCCTCCTACAAAATGTCCTACCAGGTGACACAACTTTACAAGCAAAATTTAAACTCCCGATTAAAGACTGCATAGATTTCAAATTGGTTTTCTTTTTAACAGCATTTTGGAAATCTTAGAAACTAACTCCACAACCTTACTAATTGGCATTCTGACTTCCATTTTATATTTCTAGAAATGTGTCAAGGCCATGACTATTGTTACGACTATCCTTCGCGTGACAAAACAAGAAATTATCTAGATAATGTATAACATTACCATCAGTCATACGCTCAGCGGTAATTCCTTCCAAAAATGTTGAAAATGTTTCAAATAGCTTGCATGAAATACGACAACCCATCGCCATAAAACCATAAATCATTGAATTTAAAACCTAATAATTGAAAATCTCCTGGCCACAAAGGCAGTAAGCGAAACGCTGACTGAATGTCAGCTTTACACAAAAAAAGAACCTTGACCTGACATTTGGACTATTTTAATAGCCTCATCAAATTTTGTATACATGACTGAACACAATTGTGAGTCAATAAAGTCGTTAACTGACTCTCCCTCCGGATAAGATAAATGATGTATTAATCGCCATTCCCCGGGGGTTTTCTTTGGAACTAATCCTAATGGAGAAATACGTAGGTTTTCAAAAGGGGGTGTACTGTAAGGCCCTGAAACACGTCCCATTGGTATTTCTTTAACGAGTTTTTGCCAGGTCACCTCTAAATTATCATTGACCGACTTTAAATTGTGAGAGTGGTAATTCCTGTCCCGTGGACCGGTATATTGAAGTTTAAACCCAAATTTAAAACCTTGTAATAAATGATTTGCAGTGTTTTTATCGGGATAGTAATTCAATTCTAATTCCAGTTTATTTATGTTGATAGGTGTTTTGGCTAGACTGAAGTCTGGCTTGTTTAGCAGAGGCACCTGTTCCTTGAAAATGAAAGGACTGGGGGCATGCACTTTTTCTGTGATTTCCTCTGCAGAGCATGCAAATATGCATGAAGTGACAGTTGGGCCAATTGCAATTACCCTTATTAAAACTAAAACAAACCCCTTTATTCTTATTTACATTACCGTTTGACCCCACTTTATCCGAATTTCTTGGCACAGAAAGCAAACGGAGCCATAGTGGGTAATTTAATGTCGCCCAAGATTGATATTGAATTGCCTGACGCAAGCGAAATTGCTCGTCATAGGCACGCCAACCAAACCCAGGGGACCGCGCAGCTGCATCCCGAATGACGCTCATATATTGTGTTAATTCGACCGCTCTTTCGGGGTACCGCCGGAGGTATATGTTTGTGAATAACAGAAATGAATCTGTCCATTTTTCAATGGAAGGTATCTTGTCCTTTAGTACCTTTGGCCTGGATTCTAAACAGCCATACTCGTTCAGTACAAGATTACTGGCAGTATAAAAATCTGTAAGTTCAGCACTGCCCTTCAACAGCAATACTAAATTGACATACTGGTGCCCCCAAATTTTCTCTCGTAACTGATTCGGGATATGTGCAGTAATATCATCATCTGCACACCAAACAACGTCCGGCATTGCAGAGGTACTAGCATGTGGTGTTTGTAAAATGGCACCGACTTGTCCTGGAGAAGGACGCTGATCAACAACAACATTAATACAAGAAGTGGTGTTTTCAACCCCCAAATATTTTCTAACGAAATATTGTTATTACCATTACCCTGCCGAATCACTCCAGCGTCCCTTGGTTCATTTGCATTTATCTTCCGTTTTTTCTTTGGTATTCCACCTGCTTTTTTTGAAGGCTTTCTTTTTGGTGGCATGTTTGCAACTTTATAAACAATTTAACAGGTACTCACAGGTAAATAAGCTTTTAAGATAAAAATGTCCGACCCACAATAATATAATCAAATATTTGATTATCAAATAAACTATTTAAATTAAATACAAACAAGCTATTTACAGACAAATTCGTTTACACTGTGTTAAACTTTGAAAACGCAATCTCAGAATACAGACAGTGCGCATGTCTATTACATTATATACATACAGCTACAATCAACAGTTACCTCCCTTAATTAATGATACAATAGTAGAGTCACTCAAATAAATCGGTTTAATATATATTTTGAATCTATTAAACCGTAATATTTAACTACAACAGCCTACCAAACTAATCAAATTAATTGTTATATATATTTCATATATTATACAATAAACGAAATACATTTGAACTTTCGAATTTTCAGTTATACTTAACTACAACAACCTACCAACTTAATCACACCTAAACAAAACACGGATTAAAAATCGTCATTTTTTTACTGCTGTTGAAATGCACCATTTTAAAAAATTGACGTGACATGACAATAGTATCCTGCATGTGAGCAAATGAAATCAAAAGAAAACTTTCATATAACCGAAGCAAAACAAAAGATTAAATAATGTTTTGTAATTGTTCATAACACACACACACACACACACACACACACACGTGTTCACGGTAAAGTATGATCGCCAAAACTAAGTGGTCACAATCATTCTCCTTGTTAATGAAGTATTATTTAAATGTCTAGGAATGTAATGCTACAAAGCATTTAAAAGTATTCAACACATGAGACTTAACCAACCTTTGCATACAGATGCGCATAGAACCAGATTTAAAATTTTAAAACCTGCGTATGATTCGGTCTGTTTTCGAGCACACTAAATATTTTTTTTTTTGTAAGTGGCACTTACGATCTAATCAAGGAAACACATTTTTCCTCAATAAGTGATGAAAGTTTTTTAATACATTTACTTCAAATTTCATTTAATTAAAGATACAGATTATACAAAAGACGAACTGATAAAGATGGTTGGCTAAATGTTGTTTTTTTTCACTTCACAACAATTTTCAACTGTATGTGACACTTTTATTTACCTATGAATCAACCAGTTATTGTGTGCAATTCGTGCCAAACGGCCATTTGCTGGGAAATTATATTACTTAACATGACAAATGGGTTTTTATAAAAAAAATCGTAAAAGTTAAAGGATATTTGCGATTGCAGTCAGTATGGTTTTTGATTTCTTTGGATTAATCTGAGAACAAGGTCATGTGTGAGTGATATTTGTAAGTTTGTATGATGGCCTTCCGTGTTCAGAGTGTGTCACAAAAATGTGCATGTCAACGTAAATAAATTAAAACCTACCACGGTTTTAAACTGTTTAAACCTACCACGGTTTAAACCCACCTAACGTTTTGCCCCTGAACCTCCCAGGATACGTCCATGGCGAGATTCCGCCCTCTAGGATCCAACCTTAGCAGGGCTTTGACAAAGTAATTGACTGAATATTATAATACTTTTTGAATTAATTAAATTCTAATAGAAATGCCTGTCCGTCATGTACTGCCCAGTGACGATTTTTTATTCTAAGTAGAAATACATAACACAATGTATCGCATACATAAAATTTAACAATCATAGTTTGTTATATTTTTCTCACATAAATAATCAATGTCAGAATAATGGGAACACGGAAACATCGTTTTATCAAGTTTGACAATAGAAGCATTGAAAGCTGACCACATTAAGTTAAACACGGTATAAACTAATAGTCCATATCAAATCCGGAATGTAACTGAAATTGAAATTAATTTAAAAATAACACTGTGTAAAATTAACCTGACACACATGTATGTTCAAACTGAGATAATGATATTTAAACACTGATATAGCTTTAATGTCCATTGTGGTGTCCAGCTGAGTTTGGATGGCTTTCTTGTCTGACGAAAACTTAATAAATAAGCAGCTGAAAATAAATAAACAGTAGACAGCAGTAAAATGTTTTAAAAGGCGATGGTAGGGGATGGTGGGCGGTTAAATTAAATACAAACAAACTTTTTACAGACAAATTCGTTTACACTGTGTTAAACTTTGGAAACGCAATCTCAGAATAAAGACAGTGCGCATGTCCATAACATTATATACATACAGCTACAAGCAAGTTACCTCCCTTTATTAATAATACAATAGTAGAATCACTCAAATAAATCGGTTTAATATATATTTTGAATCTATTAAACCGTATTATTTTAAGATGATTTGTTAAATAATAACAAAAACTTGTTTTGGCATTAACTATGGCCACTAATGACAGATCATGGCGGACAGGCCGACAATAACAAAATAAAAACGTAATGAGCAGTTGACATGCATGTTGTGAGCCCAAACCAACTGGCGTATCTACCACACCCGGGTACCGGACACGACCAGCCACCAAACCACTCCCTAGGTTCCATACCCCATAGCAGAGTGTGTCACAAAAATGTGCATGTCAACGTTAATAAATTAAAACCTACCACGGTTTTAAACTGTTTAAACCTACCACAATTTTAAACTGTTTAAACCTACCACGGTTTAAACCCACCTAACGTTTTGCCCCTGAACCTCCCAGGATACGTCCATGGCGAGATTCCGCCCTCTAGGATCCAACCTTAGCAGGGCTTTGACAAAGTAATTGACTGAATATTATAATACTATTTGAATTAATTAAATTCTAATAGAAATGCCTGTCCGCCATGTACTGCCACACAGAGATGTCTATACAGCCTTGTCTTACCCACAACAACTAGAAGACGTGAAGAATGACTCTAGACAGTATTGCAAATCATTGAGAAAAATTGCATTACCAATGTCTGACAGATGAACTTGATCGGGACGAAATAAACCCGGGCAATCAAAAGTTATATCAGGGTGTTAAATAAATGACCCCCCTGTAGTAATTGAAACTCCGCCCCCCATTCTATTAATTCGTTTGCGCTTCCTCTCAAGGGTTTGAATACCGATTTCCCCTCGCCAATTTAGGCGACATATAAGATCTGACCAAATCACAAAGGAATCTGGCATCCAGACTGCGAGTTGGTGGATATCCTGCTTTATCCGATTGCAAAGAATCCCAGTGTTAGTGGAAGGTATGTTATTAGCGCCAACATATAAAATTAATACCTTTGGTGGAGGCAAATATGTCAGCTTTTGACTGACCGGCAATAAAACATCTTCCCGTATCATGCCCCTCTTACCAAACCAAGAAATATGAACGCCTAAATGTTCCAGACGTAGATGTCTCGATAAGAGTCTATTTGCCATTCTGCATGCCCAATATATAATAGATGAGCCCAATATCCAAACATCTACAAAAACTGAAACTAAATAGTTATGCTAAGTAAAAACAGGCAGTTTATCGAGGCGAATATATTTCGAAAATGCATCAGACCTCCATCGCACTAAGCTCTGAATTATGGATGGATCTAACCCCTTTAAAGCCAACGTAGTTGCTGCCCCTATCGTAAAAGAATGAGAACTAAAGACTGATACGGGAAGACCGAGTTTAATAATTGATTTCCTGAGTACAGCATTGAACTAATAACGTGTTAACGGGCTGCCATCTTCATGTATAAACAATATACCATCAGACCGGTTTCGAACTGACAAAAATTTCTTAATACTTAACACTGGGCAAACTGACTTTCCGGTTATAACAGGGATTCTGAGTGTAATAGAACGCCCTTGCTGGTCTGTTTTTGAAAAACGAATCTTGACTAAAAGTCCAACTTTACTCCCTGATGTACTAACCTTTATATCGCTATAGAATAGAGGTCTATGTGCCATGTCGGCTGTGGTGTACACTAATTCGCTGACCCTAAGAAGACCATAAAATGCGAAACAATAAGCCGACCTGAATAACCATAACTCGTACCCCGACCAACAAACAGTCTCTAAGATATGGTAATTATTATGTAACATGTCCTCAGTAACAGGAGCCCTAGAATCGCGTAC
The DNA here is from genome assembly GCA_029721355.1 of Tegillarca granosa. NCBI lineage: Eukaryota > Metazoa > Mollusca > Bivalvia > Arcoida > Arcidae > Tegillarca > Tegillarca granosa. Next base: position 455,431 of record JARBDR010000252.1, on the reverse strand, counting down.
CTGCCGTATACGCCTGAGTCCAGTTACAGCCTTTTGTACCAAATATTGAGATTTAGGGTTAGTCCATTTATAAACCTTATGAACATGAGAAATGGCTGCCAGGTATGAACTGACTGTTGACGGCGATAAGCCTTTTTGTGACTGATAAGAAATGAATAACAACAAATGATCTATCGGGACTGGCCACAAATCGGGTAACTTAAGAAATCTCCTGAAGTTTGTGAACTGCTGCAAGGCTGTCTGGTAAGCTAGATTGGTATTTATAGATAGACTACACTGCATTAACCGTCTGAGCTCCGACTGAAGACCATCCATAACCAGTCCGGCACAGGTGTTAGGTGCGTGTCCGCATAAGGAGAAAGCTTGCGAAATTTGTCCACTTGATAAACTGTCGCATAAGACGTTGTAACAACCCCTGATATGCTGTGCTTTGAATGTAATATTTAACTGCAAACAACGCAGTACAAATGTACGTAACAGTGTTAATACCAGAGTTGATTTTGAAGTAAGAGAATTAATAATTGCAACTACTGATTGATTGTCTGATCGAAATAAAATCTTCTTATTCCACAAACTTTCACCCCAAATATAAACCGACACTACGATAAGAAAAAATTCTAAAACAGTGATGTCTTTAGTAAAACCTTTCTCAAACCAGAAACTGGGCCAAACCCCAAAGACCCAAGCACCATTAAAAACGGCCCCAAAACCATTACCGAATTTAGCGGAACTGTCAGTAAAAAGTTGTATATCAGCATTAGACACCCACAACCTGTTTTGAAAAATCGAAACACCATTAAATGATCGAAAGAATGACAACCACATTTTCAAATCCTCCTTTAATTCAGACGAAAGTCTTATATGATGAAAAGGTTTACTAAGACCAATAGTAGAATTTATAAGCCTCCTACAAAATGTCCTACCAGGTGACACAACTTTACAAGCAAAATTTAAACTCCCGATTAAAGACTGCATAGATTTCAAATTGGTTTTCTTTTTAACAGCATTTTGGAAATCTTAGAAACTAACTCCACAACCTTACTAATTGGCATTCTGACTTCCATTTTATATTTCTAGAAATGTGTCAAGGCCATGACTATTGTTACGACTATCCTTCGCGTGACAAAACAAGAAATTATCTAGATAATGTATAACATTACCATCAGTCATACGCTCAGCGGTAATTCCTTCCAAAAATGTTGAAAATGTTTCAAATAGCTTGCATGAAATACGACAACCCATCGCCATAAAACCATAAATCATTGAATTTAAAACCTAATAATTGAAAATCTCCTGGCCACAAAGGCAGTAAGCGAAACGCTGACTGAATGTCAGCTTTACACAAAAAAAGAACCTTGACCTGACATTTGGACTATTTTAATAGCCTCATCAAATTTTGTATACATGACTGAACACAATTGTGAGTCAATAAAGTCGTTAACTGACTCTCCCTCCGGATAAGATAAATGATGTATTAATCGCCATTCCCCGGGGGTTTTCTTTGGAACTAATCCTAATGGAGAAATACGTAGGTTTTCAAAAGGGGGTGTACTGTAAGGCCCTGAAACACGTCCCATTGGTATTTCTTTAACGAGTTTTTGCCAGGTCACCTCTAAATTATCATTGACCGACTTTAAATTGTGAGAGTGGTAATTCCTGTCCCGTGGACCGGTATATTGAAGTTTAAACCCAAATTTAAAACCTTGTAATAAATGATTTGCAGTGTTTTTATCGGGATAGTAATTCAATTCTAATTCCAGTTTATTTATGTTGATAGGTGTTTTGGCTAGACTGAAGTCTGGCTTGTTTAGCAGAGGCACCTGTTCCTTGAAAATGAAAGGACTGGGGGCATGCACTTTTTCTGTGATTTCCTCTGCAGAGCATGCAAATATGCATGAAGTGACAGTTGGGCCAATTGCAATTACCCTTATTAAAACTAAAACAAACCCCTTTATTCTTATTTACATTACCGTTTGACCCCACTTTATCCGAATTTCTTGGCACAGAAAGCAAACGGAGCCATAGTGGGTAATTTAATGTCGCCCAAGATTGATATTGAATTGCCTGACGCAAGCGAAATTGCTCGTCATAGGCACGCCAACCAAACCCAGGGGACCGCGCAGCTGCATCCCGAATGACGCTCATATATTGTGTTAATTCGACCGCTCTTTCGGGGTACCGCCGGAGGTATATGTTTGTGAATAACAGAAATGCATCTGTCCATTTTTCAATGGAAGGTATCTTGTCCTTTAGTACCTTTGGCCTGGATTCTAAACAGCCATACTCGTTCAGTACAAGATTACTGGCAGTATAAAAATCTGTAAGTTCAGCACTGCCCTTCAACAGCAATACTAAATTGACATACTGGTGCCCCCAAATTTTCTCTCGTAACTGATTCGGGATATGTGCAGTAATATCATCATCTGCACACCAAACAACGTCCGGCATTGCAGAGGTACTAGCATGTGGTGTTTGTAAAATGGCACCGACTTGTCCTGGAGAAGGACGCTGATCAACAACATCATCAATACAAGAAGTGGTGTTTTCAACCCCCAAATATTTTCTAACGAAATATTGTTATTACCATTACCCTGCCGAATCACTCCAGCGTCCCTTGGTTCAGTTGCATTTATCTTCCGTTTTTTCTTTGGTATTCCACCTGCTTTTTTTGAAGGCTTTCTTTTTGGTGGCATGTTTGCAACTTTATAAACAATTTAACAGGTACTCACAGGTAAATAAGCTTTTAAGATAAAAATGTCCGACCCACAATAATATAATCAAATATTTGATTATCAAATAAACTATTTAAATTAAATACAAACAAGCTATTTACAGACAAATTCGTTTACACTGTGTTAAACTTTGAAAACGCAATCTCAGAATACAGACAGTGCGCATGTCTATTACATTATATACATACAGCTACAAGCAACAGTTACCTCCCTTAATTAATGATACAATAGTAGAGTCACTCAAATAAATCGGTTTAATATATATTTTGAATCTATTAAACCGTAATATTTAACTACAACAGCCTACCAAACTAATCAAATTAATTGTTATATATATTTCATATATTATACAATAAACGAAATACATTTGAACTTTCGAATTTTCAGTTATACTTAACTACAACAACCTACCAACCTAATCACACCTAAACAAAACACGGATTAAAAATCGTCATTTTTTTACTGCTGTTGAAATGCACCATTTTAAAAAATTGACGTGACATGACAATAGTATCCTGCATGTGAGCAAATGAAATCAAAAGAAAACTTTCATATAACCGAAGCAAAACAAAAGATTAAATAATGTTTTGTAATTGTTCATAACACACACACACACACACACACACACACACACACACACACGTGTTCACGGTAAAGTATGATCGCCAAAACTAAGTGGTCACAATCATTCTCCTTGTTAATGAAGTATTATTTAAATGTCTAGGAATGTAATGCTACAAAGCATTTAAAAGTATTCAACACATGAGACTTAACCAACCTTTGCATACAGATGCGCATAGAACCAGATTTAAAATTTTAAAACCTGCGTATGATTCGGTCTGTTTTCGAGCACACTAAATATTTTTTTTTTGTAAGTGGCACTTACGATCTAATCAAGGAAACACATTTTTCCTCAATAAGTGATGAAAGTTTTTTAATACATTTACTTCAAATTTCATTTAATTAAAGATACAGATTATACAAAAGACGAACTGATAAAGATGGTTGGCTAAATGTTGTTTTTTTCACTTCACAACAATTTTCAACTGTATGTGACACTTTTATTTACCTATGAATCAACCAGTTATTGTGTGCAATTCGTGCCAAACGGCCATTTGCTGGGAAATTATATTACTTAACATGACAAATGGGTTTTTATAAAAAAAATCGTAAAAGTTAAAGGATATTTGCGATTGCAGTCAGTATGGTTTTTGATTTCTTTGGATTAATCTGAGAACAAGGTCATGTGTGAGTGATATTTGTAAGTTTGTATGATGGCCTTCCGTGTTCAGAGTGTGTCACAAAAATGTGCATGTCAACGTAAATAAATTAAAACCTACCACGGTTTTAAACTGTTTAAACCTACCACGGTTTAAACCCACCTAACGTTTTGCCCCTGAACCTCCCAGGATACGTCCATGGCGAGATTCCGCCCTCTAGGATCCAACCTTAGCAGGGCTTTGACAAAGTAATTGACTGAATATTATAATACTTTTTGAATTAATTAAATTCTAATAGAAATGCCTGTCCGTCATGTACTGCCCAGTGACGATTTTTTATTCTAAGTAGAAATACATAACACAATGTATCGCATACATAAAATTTAACAATCATAGTTTGTTATATTTTTCTCACATAAATAATCAATGTCAGAATAATGGGAACACGGAAACATCGTTTTATCAAGTTTGACAATAGAAGCATTGAAAGCTGACCACATTAAGTTAAACACGGTATAAACTAATAGTCCATATCAAATCCGGAATGTAACTGAAATTGAAATTAATTTAAAAATAACACTGTGTAAAATTAACCTGACACACATGTATGTTCAAACTGAGATAATGATATTTAAACACTGATATAGCTTTAATGTCCATTGTGGTGTCCAGCTGAGTTTGGATGGCTTTCTTGTCTGACGAAAACTTAATAAATAAGCAGCTGAAAATAAATAAACAGTAGACAGCAGTAAAATGTTTTAAAAGGCGATGGTAGGGGATGGTGGGCGGTTAAATTAAATACAAACAAACTTTTTACAGACAAATTCGTTTACACTGTGTTAAACTTTGGAAACGCAATCTCAGAATAAAGACAGTGCGCATGTCCATAACATTATATACATACAGCTACAAGCAAGTTACCTCCCTTTATTAATAATACAATAGTAGAATCACTCAAATAAATCGGTTTAATATATATTTTGAATCTATTAAACCGTATTATTTTAAGATGATTTGTTAAATAATAACAAAAACTTGTTTTGGCATTAACTATGGCCACTAATGACAGATCATGGCGGACAGGCCGACAATAACAAAATAAAAACGTAATGAGCAGTTGACATGCATGTTGTGAGCCCAAACCAACTGGCGTATCTACCACACCCGGGTACCGGACACGACCAGCCACCAAACCACTCCCTAGGTTCCATACCCCATAGCAGAGTGTGTCACAAAAATGTGCATGTCAACGTTAATAAATTAAAACCTACCACGGTTTTAAACTGTTTAAACCTACCACAATTTTAAACTGTTTAAACCTACCACGGTTTAAACCCACCTAACGTTTTGCCCCTGAACCTCCCAGGATACGTCCATGGCGAGATTCCGCCCTCTAGGATCCAACCTTAGCAGGGCTTTGACAAAGTAATTGACTGAATATTATAATACTATTTGAATTAATTAAATTCTAATAGAAATGCCTGTCCGCCATGTACTGCCACACAGAGATGTCTATACAGCCTTGTCTTACCCACAACAACTAGAAGACGTGAAGAATGACTCTAGACAGTATTGCAAATCATTGAGAAAAATTGCATTACCAATGTCTGACAGATGAACTTGATCGGGACGAAATAAACCCGGGCAATCAAAAGTTATATCAGGGTGTTAAATAAATGACCCCCCTGTAGTAATTGAAACTCCGCCCCCCATTCTATTAATTCGTTTGCGCTTCCTCTCAAGGGTTTGAATACCGATTTCCCCTCGCCAATTTAGGCGACATATAAGATCTGACCAAATCACAAAGGAATCTGGCATCCAGACTGCGAGTTGGTGGATATCCTGCTTTATCCGATTGCAAAGAATCCCAGTGTTAGTGGAAGGTATGTTATTAGCGCCAACATATAAAATTAATACCTTTGGTGGAGGCAAATATGTCAGCTTTTGACTGACCGGCAATAAAACATCTTCCCGTATCATGCCCCTCTTACCAAACCAAGAAATATGAACGCCTAAATGTTCCAGACGTAGATGTCTCGATAAGAGTCTATTTGCCATTCTGCATGCCCAATATATAATAGATGAGCCCAATATCCAAACATCTACAAAAACTGAAACTAAATAGTTATGCTAAGTAAAAACAGGCAGTTTATCGAGGCGAATATATTTCGAAAATGCATCAGACCTCCATCGCACTAAGCTCTGAATTATGGATGGATCTAACCCCTTTAAAGCCAACGTAGTTGCTGCCCCTATCCTAAAAGAATGAGAACTAAAGACTGATACGGGAAGACCGAGTTTAATAATTGATTTCCTGAGTACAGCATTGAACTAATAACGTGTTAACGGGCTGCCATCTTCATGTATAAACAATATACCATCAGACCGGTTTCGAACTGACAAAAATTTCTTAATACTTAACACTGGGCAAACTGACTTTCCGGTTATAACAGGGATTCTGAGTGTAATAGAACGCCCTTGCTGGTCTGTTTTTGAAAAACGAATCTTGACTAAAAGTCCAACTTTACTCCCTGATGTACTAACCTTTATATCGCTATAGAATAGAGGTCTATGTGCCATGTCGGCTGTGGTGTACACTAATTCGCTGACCCTAAGAAGACCATAAATGCGAAACAATAAGCCGACCTGAATAACCATAACTCGTACCCCGACCAACAAACAGTCTCTAAGATATGGTAATTATTATGTAACATGTCCTCAGTAACAGGAGCCCTAGAATCGCGTACCTGCCGTATACGCCTGAGTCCAGTTACAGCCTTTTGTACCAAATATTGAGATTTAGGGTTAGTCCATTTATAAACCTTATGAACATGAGAAATGGCTGCCAGGTATGAACTGACTGTTGACGGCGATAAGCCTTTTTGTGACTGATAAGAAATGAATAACAACAAATGATCTATCGGGACTGGCCACAAATCGGGTAACTTAAGAAATCTCCTGAAGTTTGTGAACTGCTGCAAGGCTGTCTGGTAAGCTAGATTGGTATTTATAGATAGACTACACTGCATTAACCGTCTGAGCTCCGACTGAAGACCATCCATAACCAGTCCGGCACAGGTGTTAGGTGCGTGTCCGCATAAGGAGAAAGCTTGCGAAATTTGTCCACTTGATAAACTGTCGCATAAGACGTTGTAACAACCCCTGATATGCTGTGCTTTGAATGTAATATTTAACTGCAAACAACGCAGTACAAATGTACGTAACAGTGTTAATACCAGAGTTGATTTTGAAGTAAGAGAATTAATAATTGCAACTACTGATTGATTGTCTGATCGAAATAAAATCTTCTTATTCCACAAACTTTCACCCCAAATATAAACCGACACTACGATAAGAAAAAATTCTAAAACAGTGATGTCTTTAGTAAAACCTTTCTCAAACCAGAAACTGGGCCAAACCCCAAAGACCCAAGCACCAATAAAAACGGCCCCAAAACCATTACCGAATTTAGCGGAACTGTCAGTAAAAAGTTGTATATCAGCATTAGACACCCACAACCTGTTTTGAAATCAAATCCTCCTTTAATTCAGACGAAAGTCTTATATGATGAAAAGGTTTACTAAGACCAATAGTAGAATTTATAAGCCTCCTACAAAATGTCCTACCAGGTGACACAACTTTACAAGCAAAATTTAAACTCCCGATTAAAGACTGCATAGATTTCAAATTGGTTTTCTTTTAAACAGCATTTTGGAAATCTTAGAAACTAACTCCACAACCTTACTAATTGGCATTCTGACTTCCATTTTATATTTCTAGAAATGTGTCAAGGCCATGACTATTGTTACGACTATCCTTCGCGTGACAAAACAAGAAATTATCTAGATAATGTATAACATTACCATCAGTCATACGCTCAGCGGTAATTCCTTCCAAAAATGTTGAAAATGTTTCAAATAGCTTGCATGAAATACGACAACCCATCGCCATAAAACCATAAATCATTGAATTTAAAACCTAATAATTGAAAATCTCCTGGCCACAAAGGCAGTAAGCGAAACGCTGACTGAATGTCAGCTTTACACAAAAAAAGAACCTTGACCTGACATTTGGACTATTTTAATAGCCTCATCAAATTTTGTATACATGACTGAACACAATTGTGAGTCAATAAAGTCGTTAACTGACTCTCCCTCCGGATAAGATAAATGATGTATTAATCGCCATTCCCCGGGGGTTTTCTTTGGAACTAATCCTAATGGAGAAATACGTAGGTTTTCAAAAGGGGGTGTACTGTAAGGCCCTGAAACACGTCCCATTGGTATTTCTTTAACGAGTTTTTGCCAGGTCACCTCTAAATTATCATTGACCGACTTTAAATTGTGAGAGTGGTAATTCCTGTCCCGTGGACCGGTATATTGAAGTTTAAACCCAAATTTAAAACCTTGTAATAAATGATTTGCAGTGTTTTTATCGGGATAGTAATTCAATTCTAATTCCAGTTTATTTATGTTGATAGGTGTTTTGGCTAGACTGAAGTCTGGCTTGTTTAGCAGAGGCACCTGTTCCTTGAAAATGAAAGGACTGGGGGCATGCACTTTTTCTGTGATTTCCTCTGCAGAGCATGCAAATATGCATGAAGTGACAGTTGGGCCAATTGCAATTACCCTTATTAAAACTAAAACAAACCCCTTTATTCTTATTTACATTACCGTTTGACCCCACTTTATCCGAATTTCTTGGCACAGAAAGCAAACGGAGCCATAGTGGGTAATTTAATGTCGCCCAAGATTGATATTGAATTGCCTGACGCAAGCGAAATTGCTCGTCATAGGCACGCCAACCAAACCCAGGGGACCGCGCAGCTGCATCCCGAATGACGCTCATATATTGTGTTAATTCGACCGCTCTTTCGGGGTACCGCCGGAGGTATATGTTTGTGAATAACAGAAATGCATCTGTCCATTTTTCAATGGAAGGTATCTTGTCCTTTAGTACCTTTGGCCTGGATTCTAAACAGCCATACTCGTTCAGTACAAGATTACTGGCAGTATAAAAATCTGTAAGTTCAGCACTGCCCTTCAACAGCAATACTAAATTGACATACTGGTGCCCCCAAATTTTCTCTCGTAACTGATTCGGGATATGTGCAGTAATATCATCATCTGCACACCAAACAACGTCCGGCATTGCAGAGGTACTAGCATGTGGTGTTTGTAAAATGGCACCGACTTGTCCTGGAGAAGGACGCTGATCAACAACATCATCAATACAAGAAGTGGTGTTTTCAACCCCCAAATATTTTCTAACGAAATATTGTTATTACCATTACCCTGCCGAATCACTCCAGCGTCCCTTGGTTCAGTTGCATTTATCTTCCGTTTTTTCTTTGGTATTCCACCTGCTTTTTTTGAAGGCTTTCTTTTTGGTGGCATGTTTGCAACTTTATAAACAATTTAACAGGTACTCACAGGTAAATAAGCTTTTAAGATAAAAATGTCCGACCCACAATAATATAATCAAATATTTGATTATCAAATAAACTATTTAAATTAAATACAAACAAGCTATTTACAGACAAATTCGTTTACACTGTGTTAAACTTTGAAAACGCAATCTCAGAATACAGACAGTGCGCATGTCTATTACATTATATACATACAGCTACAAGCAACAGTTACCTCCCTTAATTAATGATACAATAGTAGAGTCACTCAAATAAATCGGTTTAATATATATTTTGAATCTATTAAACCGTAATATTTAACTACAACAGCCTACCAAACTAATCAAATTAATTGTTATATATATTTCATATATTATACAATAAACGAAATACATTTGAACTTTCGAATTTTCAGTTATACTTAACTACAACAACCTACCAACTTAATCACACCTAAACAAAACACGGATTAAAAATCGTCATTTTTTTACTGCTGTTGAAATGCACCATTTTAAAAAATTGACGTGACATGACAATAGTATCCTGCATGTGAGCAAATGAAATCAAAAGAAAACTTTCATATAACCGAAGCAAAACAAAAGATTAAATAATGTTTTGTAATTGTTCATAACACACACACACACACACACACACACACACACACACACACACACGTGTTCACGGTAAAGTATGATCGCCAAAACTAAGTGGTCACAATCATTCTCCTTGTTAATGAAGTATTATTTAAATGTCTAGGAATGTAATGCTACAAAGCATTTAAAAGTATTCAACACATGAGACTTAACCAACCTTTGCATACAGATGCGCATAGAACCAGATTTAAAATTTTAAAACCTGCGTATGATTCGGTCTGTTTTCGAGCACACTAAATATTTTTTTTTTGTAAGTGGCACTTACGATCTAATCAAGGAAACACATTTTTCCTCAATAAGTGATGAAAGTTTTTTAATACATTTACTTCAAATTTCATTTAATTAAAGATACAGATTATACAAAAGACGAACTGATAAAGATGGTTGGCTAAATGTTGTTTTTTTCACTTCACAACAATTTTCAACTGTATGTGACACTTTTATTTACCTATGAATCAACCAGTTATTGTGTGCAATTCGTGCCAAACGGCCATTTGCTGGGAAATTATATTACTTAACATGACAAATGGGTTTTTATAAAAAAAATCGTAAAAGTTAAAGGATATTTGCGATTGCAGTCAGTATGGTTTTTGATTTCTTTGGATTAATCTGAGAACAAGGTCATGTGTGAGTGATATTTGTAAGTTTGTATGATGGCCTTCCGTGTTCAGAGTGTGTCACAAAAATGTGCATGTCAACGTAAATAAATTAAAACCTACCACGGTTTTAAACTGTTTAAACCTACCACGGTTTAAACCCACCTAACGTTTTGCCCCTGAACCTCCCAGGATACGTCCATGGCGAGATTCCGCCCTCTAGGATCCAACCTTAGCAGGGCTTTGACAAAGTAATTGACTGAATATTATAATACTTTTTGAATTAATTAAATTCTAATAGAAATGCCTGTCCGTCATGTACTGCCCAGTGACGATTTTTTATTCTAAGTAGAAATACATAACACAATGTATCGCATACATAAAATTTAACAATCATAGTTTGTTATATTTTTCTCACATAAATAATCAATGTCAGAATAATGGGAACACGGAAACATCGTTTTATCAAGTTTGACAATAGAAGCATTGAAAGCTGACCACATTAAGTTAAACACGGTATAAACTAATAGTCCATATCAAATCCGGAATGTAACTGAAATTGAAATTAATTTAAAAATAACACTGTGTAAAATTAACCTGACACACATGTATGTTCAAACTGAGATAATGATATTTAAACACTGATATAGCTTTAATGTCCATTGTGGTGTCCAGCTGAGTTTGGATGGCTTTCTTGTCTGACGAAAACTTAATAAATAAGCAGCTGAAAATAAATAAACAGTAGACAGCAGTAAAATGTTTTAAAAGGCGATGGTAGGGGATGGTGGGCGGTTAAATTAAATACAAACAAACTTTTTACAGACAAATTCGTTTACACTGTGTTAAACTTTGGAAACGCAATCTCAGAATAAAGACAGTGCGCATGTCCATAACATTATATACATACAGCTACAAGCAAGTTACCTCCCTTTATTAATAATACAATAGTAGAATCACTCAAATAAATCGGTTTAATATATATTTTGAATCTATTAAACCGTATTATTTTAAGATGATTTGTTAAATAATAACAAAAACTTGTTTTGGCATTAACTATGGCCACTAATGACAGATCATGGCGGACAGGCCGACAATAACAAAATAAAAACGTAATGAGCAGTTGACATGCATGTTGTGAGCCCAAACCAACTGGCGTATCTACCACACCCGGGTACCGGACACGACCAGCCACCAAACCACTCCCTAGGTTCCATACCCCATAGCAGAGTGTGTCACAAAAATGTGCATGTCAACGTTAATAAATTAAAACCTACCACGGTTTTAAACTGTTTAAACCTACCACAATTTTAAACTGTTTAAACCTACCACGGTTTAAACCCACCTAACGTTTTGCCCCTGAACCTCCCAGGATACGTCCATGGCGAGATTCCGCCCTCTAGGATCCAACCTTAGCAGGGCTTTGACAAAGTAATTGACTGAATATTATAATACTATTTGAATTAATTAAATTCTAATAGAAATGCCTGTCCGCCATGTACTGCCACACAGAGATGTCTATACAGCCTTGTCTTACCCACAACAACTAGAAGACGTGAAGAATGACTCTAGACAGTATTGCAAATCATTGAGAAAAATTGCATTACCAATGTCTGACAGATGAACTTGATCGGGACGAAATAAACCCGGGCAATCAAAAGTTATATCAGGGTGTTAAATAAATGACCCCCCTGTAGTAATTGAAACTCCGCCCCCCATTCTATTAATTCGTTTGCGCTTCCTCTCAAGGGTTTGAATACCGATTTCCCCTCGCCAATTTAGGCGACATATAAGATCTGACCAAATCACAAAGGAATCTGGCATCCAGACTGCGAGTTGGTGGATATCCTGCTTTATCCGATTGCAAAGAATCCCAGTGTTAGTGGAAGGTATGTTATTAGCGCCAACATATAAAATTAATACCTTTGGTGGAGGCAAATATGTCAGCTTTTGACTGACCGGCAATAAAACATCTTCCCGTATCATGCCCCTCTTACCAAACCAAGAAATATGAACGCCTAAATGTTCCAGACGTAGATGTCTCGATAAGAGTCTATTTGCCATTCTGCATGCCCAATATATAATAGATGAGCCCAATATCCAAACATCTACAAAAACTGAAACTAAATAGTTATGCTAAGTAAAAACAGGCAGTTTATCGAGGCGAATATATTTCGAAAATGCATCAGACCTCCATCGCACTAAGCTCTGAATTATGGATGGATCTAACCCCTTTAAAGCCAACGTAGTTGCTGCCCCTATCCGTAAAAGAATGAGAACTAAAGACTGATACGGGAAGACCGAGTTTAATAATTGATTTCCTGAGTACAGCATTGAACTAATAACGTGTTAACGGGCTGCCATCTTCATGTATAAACAATATACCATCAGACCGGTTTCGAACTGACAAAAATTTCTTAATACTTAACACTGGGCAAACTGACTTTCCGGTTATAACAGGGATTCTGAGTGTAATAGAACGCCCTTGCTGGTCTGTTTTTGAAAAACGAATCTTGACTAAAAGTCCAACTTTACTCCCTGATGTACTAACCTTTATATCGCTATAGAATAGAGGTCTATGTGCCATGTCGGCTGTGGTGTACACTAATTCGCTGACCCTAAGAAGACCATAAAATGCGAAACAATAAGCCGACCTGAATAACCATAACTCGTACCCCGACCAACAAACAGTCTCTAAGATATGGTAATTATTATGTAACATGTCCTCAGTAACAGGAGCCCTAGAATCGCGTACCTGCCGTATACGCCTGAGTCCAGTTACAGCCTTTTGTACCAAATATTGAGATTTAGGGTTAGTCCATTTATAAACCTTATGAACATGAGAAATGGCTGCCAGGTATGAACTGACTGTTGACGGCGATAAGCCTTTTTGTGACTGATAAGAAATGAATAACAACAAATGATCTATCGGGACTGGCCACAAATCGGGTAACTTAAGAAATCTCCTGAAGTTTGTGAACTGCTGCAAGGCTGTCTGGTAAGCTAGATTGGTATTTATAGATAGACTACACTGCATTAACCGTCTGAGCTCCGACTGAAGACCATCCATAACCAGTCCGGCACAGGTGTTAGGTGCGTGTCCGCATAAGGAGAAAGCTTGCGAAATTTGTCCACTTGATAAACTGTCGCATAAGACGTTGTAACAACCCCTGATATGCTGTGCTTTGAATGTAATATTTAACTGCAAACAACGCAGTACAAATGTACGTAACAGTGTTAATACCAGAGTTGATTTTGAAGTAAGAGAATTAATAATTGCAACTACTGATTGATTGTCTGATCGAAATAAAATCTTCTTATTCCACAAACTTTCACCCCAAATATAAACCGACACTACGATAAGAAAAAATTCTAAAACAGTGATGTCTTTAGTAAAACCTTTCTCAAACCAGAAACTGGGCCAAACCCCAAAGACCCAAGCACCATTAAAAACGGCCCCAAAACCATTACCGAATTTAGCGGAACTGTCAGTAAAAAGTTGTATATCAGCATTAGACACCCACAACCTGTTTTGAAAAATCGAAACACCATTAAATGATCGAAAGAATGACAACCACATTTTCAAATCCTCCTTTAATTCAGACGAAAGTCTTATATGATGAAAAGGTTTACTAAGACCAATAGTAGAATTTATAAGCCTCCTACAAAATGTCCTACCAGGTGACACAACTTTACAAGCAAAATTTAAACTCCCGATTAAAGACTGCATAGATTTCAAATTGGTTTTCTTTTTAACAGCATTTTGGAAATCTTAGAAACTAACTCCACAACCTTACTAATTGGCATTCTGACTTCCATTTTATATTTCTAGAAATGTGTCAAGGCCATGACTATTGTTACGACTATCCTTCGCGTGACAAAACAAGAAATTATCTAGATAATGTATAACATTACCATCAGTCATACGCTCAGCGGTAATTCCTTCCAAAAATGTTGAAAATGTTTCAAATAGCTTGCATGAAATACGACAACCCATCGCCATAAAACCATAAATCATTGAATTTAAAACCTAATAATTGAAAATCTCCTGGCCACAAAGGCAGTAAGCGAAACGCTGACTGAATGTCAGCTTTACACAAAAAAAGAACCTTGACCTGACATTTGGACTATTTTAATAGCCTCATCAAATTTTGTATACATGACTGAACACAATTGTGAGTCAATAAAGTCGTTAACTGACTCTCCCTCCGGATAAGATAAATGATGTATTAATCGCCATTCCCCGGGGGTTTTCTTTGGAACTAATCCTAATGGAGAAATACGTAGGTTTTCAAAAGGGGGTGTACTGTAAGGCCCTGAAACACGTCCCATTGGTATTTCTTTAACGAGTTTTTGCCAGGTCACCTCTAAATTATCATTGACCGACTTTAAATTGTGAGAGTGGTAATTCCTGTCCCGTGGACCGGTATATTGAAGTTTAAACCCAAATTTAAAACCTTGTAATAAATGATTTGCAGTGTTTTTATCGGGATAGTAATTCAATTCTAATTCCAGTTTATTTATGTTGATAGGTGTTTTGGCTAGACTGAAGTCTGGCTTGTTTAGCAGAGGCACCTGTTCCTTGAAAATGAAAGGACTGGGGGCATGCACTTTTTCTGTGATTTCCTCTGCAGAGCATGCAAATATGCATGAAGTGACAGTTGGGCCAATTGCAATTACCCTTATTAAAACTAAAACAAACCCCTTTATTCTTATTTACATTACCGTTTGACCCCACTTTATCCGAATTTCTTGGCACAGAAAGCAAACGGAGCCATAGTGGGTAATTTAATGTCGCCCAAGATTGATATTGAATTGCCTGACGCAAGCGAAATTGCTCGTCATAGGCACGCCAACCAAACCCAGGGGACCGCGCAGCTGCATCCCGAATGACGCTCATATATTGTGTTAATTCGACCGCTCTTTCGGGGTACCGCCGGAGGTATATGTTTGTGAATAACAGAAATGCATCTGTCCATTTTTCAATGGAAGGTATCTTGTCCTTTAGTACCTTTGGCCTGGATTCTAAACAGCCATACTCGTTCAGTACAAGATTACTGGCAGTATAAAAATCTGTAAGTTCAGCACTGCCCTTCAACAGCAATACTAAATTGACATACTGGTGCCCCCAAATTTTCTCTCGTAACTGATTCGGGATATGTGCAGTAATATCATCATCTGCACACCAAACAACGTCCGGCATTGCAGAGGTACTAGCATGTGGTGTTTGTAAAATGGCACCGACTTGTCCTGGAGAAGGACGCTGATCAACAACATCATCAATACAAGAAGTGGTGTTTTCAACCCCCAAATATTTTCTAACGAAATATTGTTATTACCATTACCCTGCCGAATCACTCCAGCGTCCCTTGGTTCAGTTGCATTTATCTTCCGTTTTTTCTTTGGTATTCCACCTGCTTTTTTTGAAGGCTTTCTTTTTGGTGCCATGTTTGCAACTTTATAAACAATTTAACAGGTACTCACAGGTAAATAAGCTTTTAAGATAAAAATGTCCGACCCACAATAATATAATCAAATATTTGATTATCAAATAAACTATTTAAATTAAATACAAACAAGCTATTTACAGACAAATTCGTTTACACTGTGTTAAACTTTGAAAACGCAATCTCAGAATACAGACAGTGCGCATGTCTATTACATTATATACATACAGCTACAAGCAACAGTTACCTCCCTTAATTAATGATACAATAGTAGAGTCACTCAAATAAATCGGTTTAATATATATTTTGAATCTATTAAACCGTAATATTTAACTACAACAGCCTACCAAACTAATCAAATTAATTGTTATATATATTTCATATATTATACAATAAACGAAATACATTTGAACTTTCGAATTTTCAGTTATACTTAACTACAACAACCTACCAACCTAATCACACCTAAACAAAACACGGATTAAAAATCGTCATTTTTTTACTGCTGTTGAAATGCACCATTTTAAAAAATTGACGTGACATGACAATAGTATCCTGCATGTGAGCAAATGAAATCAAAAGAAAACTTTCATATAACCGAAGCAAAACAAAAGATTAAATAATGTTTTGTAATTGTTCATAACACACACACACACACACACACACACACACACACGTGTTCACGGTAAAGTATGATCGCCAAAACTAAGTGGTCACAATCATTCTCCTTGTTAATGAAGTATTATTTAAATGTCTAGGAATGTAATGCTACAAAGCATTTAAAAGTATTCAACACATGAGACTTAACCAACCTTTGCATACAGATGCGCATAGAACCAGATTTAAAATTTTAAAACCTGCGTATGATTCGGTCTGTTTTCGAGCACACTAAATATTTTTTTTTTGTAAGTGGCACTTACGATCTAATCAAGGAAACACATTTTTCCTCAATAAGTGATGAAAGTTTTTTAATACATTTACTTCAAATTTCATTTAATTAAAGATACAGATTATACAAAAGACGAACTGATAAAGATGGTTGGCTAAATGTTGGTTTTTTTTTTCACTTCACAACAATTTTCAACTGTATGTGACACTTTTATTTACCTATGAATCAACCAGTTATTGTGTGCAATTCGTGCCAAACGGCCATTTGCTGGGAAATTATATTACTTAACATGACAAATGGGTTTTTATAAAAAAAATCGTAAAAGTTAAAGGATATTTGCGATTGCAGTCAGTATGGTTTTTGATTTCTTTGGATTAATCTGAGAACAAGGTCATGTGTGAGTGATATTTGTAAGTTTGTATGATGGCCTTCCGTGTTTAAGTGGGCACTCAGAGCGACATTTTTTGCTTTAGGTCACCAAATTTGTATGTCACACGACTGACAACTCCCAGTCCATAATACAGGCCCCGAAACGGCCGATACTCTATCGTCCTAAGGCCTCAATTTCTCACATTCTGAAGTCTTCTGTATGACACGGGCGGGGTTCGAACCCACGACATCTATTTCTTCTAAACGGGTCTTCTATCACTGAACCACGGAGATGGTCTTTTGAATAATCCCGAAATTTTTTTTCAAAAAACCACCATTTTTCATGTTGTAATTTATACATACCGTTGGCTATTTTATCTAAACTTGGTTAGTTTTTAAAGACAAATAACTGCTATTTTTGTTATGATTGTACTAGCAGAGCGCACACAATGCCTAACTGGTAAGAAACACTTCAACTTATCTGAACGATTTACCGTTAGGATTTTCTTATCCTTATCATTTGCGAAATCCTTTCATTCCCAAAATTGTAAACATTAAAAAGATTAAAGTTCTTACTGATACTATTACTATTAATGTCTCTTATATATAAATGTCGTATTGATTATGGACTGAATTTAACGGAATACAATACTCTTAAGCATCTTTATTTGGTTGACTTTTAACTATTAACCTCTACAATGAAAGGCCAAACATCGATTCCATGTCCGATTTCCAACTTTTGACAAACTAGTAAACTGATACCGTCTTCTTAAAATAGGACTCGACCAGATACAAAGAAATGTATCATCATCGCTGTATGTAACACTGTGTATATGCTATGCCTTAAAATTCATAATTTTTTTTTCGAAAAATAATATATTTCTAACCTATATTCATTTTTTTCTTAATAATTTCAATTATTTTTGGGCATAAGGCTTTTGTGTACACATGTGCCTCCTGTATCACATATACAGTATAACAATCATCATCTACAATCTAAATACCTGGTTATTTATTAGTCGACGTATGATAAAAGAAGAACCTCGAAAAATTGATAGCAGTTTTTTACCATATGGCAGAACTTAAATGAATACATTATTATAATGTTGTGAAAGTATTTCCCTAATTTCTGGATTAAATAGGCATGAATTATATATTTCCGACTCCTCGATTGGCAGAATGGAGTGGAGAAAAGGTGTTTTACGCCCCAGTCAAGAATCTTTCAGTTATTTTGAGGCGGTCAGTTCTGGGATGGTGGAGGAAACCGGAGTGCCCGGAGAAACCACTGACCTTCGGCAAGCGAACTAACAAACTTTCTCACACTAGGATCTGTCCCGATTGGTAGAGAGTCTTCGTTTAATTTTTTAAGGTAAATGTATTTATTTGTTCATTTAGTTTTTATATATTTATTTATGTTTTGATCAGGCTAGAAGGGTTATGACGAAAAGTTTATCTAGAAGAAAATATTTATAAATAAAAGGATGCGTGCGATTTAAATCCATTTTTTTAAATTTCGACTGTATATATATAAATTAAAATATCACCGTTCTCTAAATCAATAACACTGTCGAAATGATTTTGATTTAGAAGCAACTTTATAGGTCAATCACCTGTTGAAATTGCAACACGTGACAGATCAAAAGTTAAATGCTGGATTATTTGACAAAACAATACACGGGAAAATCATCATACTGACTCAAATAATGAAAAAAATATGATTAAAACTGTAGCCAGAAAACCGTGTGATGTTCTCTGAATTATTTAATTTCCCTTACTTCTATGGGAATGTTTAATGTTATAAAGAATGTTACAGCATATGTTAAATGTATGCAGGATAATAAATAATGTTAAGTAATCAAATGATTATATTAAAAAGTAAAAAAAAAACTTTGATTTAGACAAGGAAACTTTTTCTTAATTATTCTGTTTTTTAGAACTTTGTCAATTAGAATAATAAATTTATTTTACTTTAATATCGGATAGTTAATAGTAATATTATGTAAAGTTTTATGGGAAAGCAGTTAAGTATGGCATTTGTATTTTAGTCTTTTGCTGACAGGTTTGAAATTTGAAAAAGGTAGGGCAGCGTCACACTTACGATATTCCAGTATCAAAAACACAAAGTTAAATCAGCTGCATTCCAAACACAACCTCGTTTGTACTTTACTTGCTTTGGCCAACCAGAATAACAATCGTCATTAACCAATAAGAATATGCTTTCTAAAGCTATATAATTTTCTCTAAATTTCTAATTTTTTTAAAAATGCTCATGATATAATAAACTAAATGTCTGCATCAATAAAAAAACAAATGCATACAGCTGAAGACAAATTCAAACTGAATATTGAATCACAAAGATTGTCATAGCCTGTAGAAACAGCTATATTATTTGACACGATTGCATTGTCCGTATATTTCCTTACAAACGCCAAAACAGTGATTTTTTTTTTATCTTTTCAATGATTCTCAATCCAATTAATCTCATTTTTTAAAATTTCTTACGTATTCAATAACGGTGTAAATAAGAAAAAAGAAAATAATTTCTTAGTATTAGTTTGTTTAATAGTTAGATGACCATTCTAAACAATATTTATGATGTAAATGAAATTTTCTAACAAAAGAAATATTTAAAATTCTAAATCAAATAATTAATGGTAAACCTTACTACAAATTACGCCCCTTCCAAAATAAATAAATAAAAAAATTAATAAATATTAAAAAGAAGAAGAATTTGGGACAAATTTGGTCGACGATGATTCTTATACCTATAAATTTGACTTTTATACTTCTAAAATGGACCCTGTTCTGCCAGCAGTGAAATGTTTGGTGGTGATTAAAAACATTTACAGGTAGGTAGTAGTTTGTTTGGTGTGAACGTTTTTTTTTTCTCAAATGTACTCTGATATTAATCTTCGATATGGTAGAACTATTATCTTGTTTATAAGATGTAAAAAGTTGACATAGGTATTCTTTTTTTCTTCGCCTCATCCTTTATAACATCGTTATATTATTTGAAAGTAATGATTTACAACAATGTCATTATGAATAATGTGAATTAAAACTATTTTAATTAGAAAAAGCCGCATTTACCTAAATCGCAGATTAAGGAAATTGTCTTTAAAACCTTGGTCGAATTCTACCTATGATAAGTGATAAACAAAGGGAAGTGATTTTTCAAAATTATATTTTTCTTAAATCAAACAATATATCTATTTGAAATGCTGTCAGGTACAAAAACCATGTCAACTCTTTGTAACAACCAACCTAATGACCTACATTCGCTGCATTAATGTCTATTTGCAAATAAATGCAACATGTCTAATATTACAAATGTATTAACGAATGTATTGCCCAAAATATACTCTAGAGGTGAAAGTTTTAAACTAATCAGTATCGGCAATTAAATTTCATTTCATAAGGAAACAAAGCAAATTTGGGTATTTTATCGGTTATAAGGATTTCTTTTTCTAATTGAATAAGACAATAAACGATTTCTTCCCAACAAATGTTAATCAGAATTCAAGTTTATGAGATGGCAACGTGTGCAAATATATTGTACTAGTTGATACTTACAGCAAGTTTTAATTACTGGTGCACTAGCTGGTAAATAAATGTTACAGACAACACAATTCATTATACTTGTACAGTACAGACCTACGACTAGCATATCCTTTTTTACTTGTGGTCGACAAGTTTACGGTAAGTCGACTTTTGTTCGAACGCTAACGTCTTAAACAAATGGCCAACAAGCCTTAACAAAAACAAATAATAAAAAATATTGTTCATACAAGTCGATGCTAATTGATGACATTGAAATAAAGACTTATAATACAATTACTTAATTTATGAATAATTTACAAGCGACAAAATCCTGCTGAATTTTAGCATACTCAACAAATAGATTCAAAAGAAACTTTTAAACAACAGAGGCGCTAATTTTTTAATTAACCGATAAGACTCTTGTTATTATACTAGCCACATCCATTATAACATTATAAAATTTAACCATGTCGTCACATTTTTGAGCTGTAAAAAATTATATAATGTTTGTATTTGTCTGTTCAATTTGAACTTCGTTTACCTTTTGTTAAAAACACCATCTATAATCGTTATGATCGTATAAAATAGAGCGCACACAATGAATGACGCGCAACAACCATTGAACCATTTTCAAAGAAGATTATCCCAAAGGGACTTCACAAGCAAGCCTTATCG
Source organism: Tegillarca granosa (assembly GCA_029721355.1). Taxonomy (NCBI): domain Eukaryota; kingdom Metazoa; phylum Mollusca; class Bivalvia; order Arcoida; family Arcidae; genus Tegillarca; species Tegillarca granosa. Next base: position 433,906 of record JARBDR010000252.1, on the reverse strand, counting down.
CTATAAGAAACATTTGTGAAGTCCTCTATCTGTAGACAACATAGGAAGAAATTCTTTACCTAAATAATAATTATCAATGCAGCTTACGAATACATGGGTTACAAATTAGAATCACTTTTAAAATTATGTAACCGGTTTTTTAAAAAAAAAATCGACTATTAATCTTTAATTTATTTATATGTACTTACATAAAAGTCTATTAGTTAAGTAAGGAACGTGTAAAACGGGTCTAATTTTTAATGAGACGTAATTCAATACTGCAAAACAATTAATTGCGCAACCCATTTATAAAACTAGCGATGTTTCAATTTAGGTTATGTAATCTTTTTCACCTTTTAAGGTTTAACGACGCTTTTAAGGAACTTTGATGCTAAAAATAATATTCACACTGCCCCAAATATCTTATAGTGAACATTTTTATACTGGCTACGCGTCGGTATAAGTCCATTGTGGATCAAAGCGTCTCCCAACTCCTATATATGAATCACATTGATGCAGATCCTAGTGTGAGGAAGTTTATCGGCCAACCTAACAACTGTCGGTAGTTTTCCGCGTACTCCCTTTTTCTTCACCATCTCAGAACCAACGGGCTCGATATAAGTAAACAGTTCTTGACTTCGTCATACAACTCAATTACTCAAATCAGATTTAATGTTTTATTGACTAGCATACATTTACAGACAAAACTTGTCTTTTAAGACTACTTTAAATTTCTTTTTTATTATTTTTCACGTCTTTATATATGACTCTGGCTACCCTACCAGAAGCCACCAATATTTATAAATTTATTTTTTTTAATATTTACAAAGATACAATAGCCAAAAATAACTTTTAAAAAGGTAAATTTTAGCTATCGAGGTTCAATAATAATCTTCTTAGGTTATTATTTTCCTTATTGACAGTTTTATTTTGGTTTCTTTTGTCGACATTTTAAGATTTACTGATACATTTAAAAACTAACGCAAACTTATAAGATACATAAGGAATGTTTATAAAGTAAGTAAAGCTAATAGTTCTAGAATGACTAATGTGAATGTGTACGAATATACATGCCCTACTTTACGCTTGATGATGACATGGGGATTTATTTAAGCCATTACGTTTGTTAGAGATGTATACACATGTGCAAAGAATACGATTGTCTTTGCCGATAACAGGAACATGAGACGCGCCGTTTGACGATATAGAATTAAATGTGTGAATTACTGTATTTTATTTGATGACAAGAATGAATATAAATTATATTTGTTGGTAAAACAAATTCACGCGTTTTATGAATGCGAAAATATAATTTGCGCGACAAAACGTGTTTTATGTTGATACTGATAAATATATGCGTCAAACGGAATTGCATATTCACATTTAGACTTGGCTAAAGAAAACACATGTGTAATATTTTGTTTGATAATCTGATTTTGGCAGGAATTCTTATTTCCAAAATTGTCTTCGATAAGAAAGAGCACAAACTTCTGCGAAGTTTTGTTTGCTAATAACAAGGTTATAATTAAAAAGACATCACGATTTATATAAACACGAATATATACTGTATGTGCGATGATTAGCATTTGCATTAGTGGAATAATGTTAAAAAAATATTTGCACGTGCGATATTATCGTTTATAAAAACAAAATTTTAGGCGACATTAGATTTGATAGAACGGTCATAAACATGTGCGTCATCAGATTTGTAAAAATATATATATGTACCTTAATGCTAGTTTATTACAAAGACAAACATATGCTACAGAGTGTTTTATGATGTCAAAAATATTTATGTGCGATATGATGTCCAGGGTGTATGTGTATCACATAACTTCTGATGATGCCAAGGGTATATGTTTGTGCCATGATTTTTAATATGTCAAGAGTATATGTGTGCAGCTTTTGATGATAAAACACTGCAGAATTAGAATTATCACGACACACAGCCAAATTATGGGTATTACCATATTATAAAGAAGAACAGTTTTGTCAAGTTTGTAACCAAGTCTTCAAAGATATGTATGTACAATTGATATGTCATTGTCCGTGTATTAACGATATTCGTCAGTTGTTCTTCGATACCGTATTAGACCGGTTTGGAGTATATTCGCAAGCGGAACTTTGTAATGCAACTGACGAAGAATTATTTTGTTATTTACTTGGAGTACCATTGTCTTCGCTACAAAATCAAGAAAACATGCAACATGACTTTACAAGAATCGCCTTTAACTTTCTAAGAATATCCTCAGCAGTCTATTATAGATATACAAGAAATATCTAAACGCTCTGTCGGACCAAACACAGCCATACAATAATTTCATAATTATACATATTAATATGTTTATATTTACCATGCTGTTTTGTGCACTGTAATTGTGTTATGCATTAATTTATTTCACTACTTTGTACATATGTTAGATCTGTAAATATATTGTATTTTCATTATCTCTGCTAAAGAGGAAATAAAGAATGAATGAACAATAAATAATTGTTCAAAAGCTTAAAATCAAACATTAATAGTATTTGACATAACCCTTTGATAATACAAAACTCTAGTTCACAAATAAAATTGGTTTTTCAGATTTTACTAAAATTTGTATTGACAATAATATATGTTATTAATTGATGATTTTCGTATTGGCCTTGTTATAGGTCTGGAGGCAGCCGCATTGGCCTGAGGCGCAGCCTAAGGCCAATACGGCTGGCTGAGGACCTATAACAAGGCCAATACGAAAATTATCAATTAATAATGCATTTATTAATTTACTATATACTTTTCAAGTATTTTTGATATAAAGTACATTCAATTTCAACATATAATTCAATTATACAATAATAACTAATAAACCTGTACATTTGTAATAACGATACGCCGTTTCCCGGATCCAAGGTATAACCTCGTTCTGTTACGTGACTTCCATCAAAACAAGGTGCACTTAGTGAAATGTGTAGCACGAATGATATTGATAATGTTAAAATTTCCTTTCATCGTTAAATTATTTTTTCCTAAAAATGAAGCGGACCAAGCGATCGCCATTTTGTTTTTTGTGTGATTTCTATATCTGCCTTATTTCTTTAAATCGGGCGGGTTTATCTGTATTGGCCGAGTTTTTTTTCCATATTGGCCGAGTAATAAAATCAAATATAGCTATAAATCAGATTTAGCAATCAAATTACAATCAAATGATAAACACATTACTTTTGTGACAAACACATAACATAACGTTTCACAAGGCGTCTTGTATCTGAAACCCAAAACATGCCCTTTGGCAATACGTTCAAAATTTTTGACAAATAAATGGGAGCGTAGCGTCACACTTACGATCCTCCCAAACCCCAGTGTCAATAATTATTAATGCACAATCAGCTGGATGACCGTCACAACCTCGGTTGTCCTTCACTTGTTTTTGGTTGTGCCAACCAGAATAATGATCGCCATTTACCCATTTAAATACTCCTTCCGAATTTAGATCGTTTGCTCCGATCCAAAACTGACTTCTTGCAGTGCCACATGATATGAAAAACTGAATGTCTGCAACTATAGTAAAATAGAAAATAAGAATTCATATTGTATAATGGATGTCTGCAACTTAAGGAAAAACATAGATCTTTTTTTCTTTTTTATCATTTTTGTAACATATACACATACCGTTATTAAGAATGTAAACGATAAATTTCTAGCAGCATAAGATTATATTGATATAATCACGAACTTTTTCAGTAAATTGTAAATTGTACGTGGAAAAGCAATAATATAAACCGTTTTATATTAGCGCATAGGAATTTTAGCGATTTTAAGGTGCCAATCGTATAAGCGCAGTTTTATTTTAGCGCCAGTGATTACCCTGATTAGGTCCCCAAAATTTATGTACCCGACTATATAATAAATCTTAATTTTAATTGTCTCTATACATAGACACAATGACATCTAGTTAATATACATTCGTAACTGCCTGCGAACAGGTAGTAATAATTAAGAAAATTAAGTCATACATTTTTCTTAGTCGACATATTTATAAAAATGTATTGGTTTGTCCCCGTTGTTTCCAAGTCCAAAAACGCCGATTTTTAAAACATTTGTGGATTTTCAAACCATTGTTTGATTTGTGAATTATATGATTTTTAGAATTCAACGTGATTTAATTCGGATTGTATACTATTTCTATTTTATATGCGTGCGCATATTATACTCTTTTAGCTGAAGCTAATGGACTTTTTTGGAATGATCATTATTGATAAAACTTATTGTTGATTTTTATGTTTGTGTAGATCGATGTAGCTTTTCATTAATTAACGTGATTTAAAAAATGTTTTCTCTATTCGTTAATATGATTATATGAGGGGGATAGACATAATATTCAATAATAGCAATTAAACATTATCACAGACCAGGTTCCATTAGTATTTGCCCGTTAGAGTTGTAAATTTTAGCGAAATTTTATCTTAGCGGTTGAAATCTTCCGCTAATTGCGCTAAAATAAAACTGTCGCTAAATTTTCACGGTTAAAAGTATGCTTTTACATCCAATAAAATATAAATATTTTTATCTATTGCTCATATAATAATTATTTACTTATTTATTTTGTTCATCAGGTGACAGATATAGATGTTACTTACCTAATGGTGTTACAATTTGTCTAATCATATTGAAGTAAGTTTCATCTTCTATTATCAGCAGTGTGGCATTTTCTGACGTACAAGTTGTATTTGCGTTGTACCATGAAGTTACTGTGTAGAATATCTTAATTGAACCTGTATTGATGTAGAAAAAGAAGATAGTAATGAAGATTAACAAACAACTAACTTGTAATGATTTGTCCTTCATTCACAGGTTCAGTTGCGTAGGATTGCTCCAGAGAAAATTGGCGATTTTCAGACAGTTTAGTTACTCCATTAGCTTTCCTCGAGTGGAAAACAAACGTAGACTATCAGAAGCGCTGAGTTTTATTAGACCCCTGTCTATGCGCTCGTTTACTAACTTAAGGTCCTTGAGTAATATTCACATGAACAAACCCGAGCCAACGTTGGCATAAAAAAGTCAATCGTGATAATCGATTCACCTTTTCACTGCTGTTTTTTTTTTCCTTTTTTCTTTCTTTCAAAACTTATATAACATTTCGATACATTTAAAATGGGTTGGAAGAAATTTGAGTTTTTCTAACTTACTTAGAGGTAGACATTTCAACGATGATGGAGTGCCTGGATAAATTATCGATCTGGATACATGCAAAATCAACATTTTTTGCAACTAACAAGAGGCCCATAGGCCTTAACGCTCACCTGAAGATATGTCCAATATTGGTCTCAAAGTGCAATAGACAATATATTAAGTACAGAAACCTTAAACGTTTCATCAAGATAAGAACTCCCACAAAACTTAATCAGAAATATATTCGCTCACATTTCATTTATAAGTAGCTTAGATAATATGCACGAAGTAACTGTAGTGCAATGAATAATTTCCAAATCATTAATCAATTTCAATATACTTATGCAGCTATGTCCTTGACTTTTAAACATATATGACCTCCAACCAAATTCGATTGTCATGTCAATACCTACAATATTCTTCTATACATGCCTATGCATATAAATAATAGCTTTCAAGATAATTAATAATTTTAGTATTCCTATGTTGATATGACTTTGACCTTTCAACATATGACCTTGATCCGTATCTCAAAATGATTGTTGTCGCAATACCTACAATATTCGAATATACATGCCTATGCATGAAATTAATAGTTTTCAAGATAATTAGCAATTTAAGTAATCTTTTGCGGCTGTGACCTTGACCTTTCAACATATGAACTTGAACCATATATCAAAATGATCGTTGTTGCAATACCTACGATATTCTACTATACATGCCTATGCATAAAATTAATAGCTGTCAAAATAATTAGCAATTTAGGTAATCTTTTGCAGCTGTAACCTTGACCTTTCAACTTATGACCTTGATCCATTTATCAAAATGATCGTCATGTCAATGCCTACAATATTCTTATACACATGCCTATACAAAAAGTTAATAGTTTTCAAGATAATTAGCAATTTAAGTTTTCTTTTGCAGCTGTGACTTTGACCTTTCAACATATGACCTTGTACCATATTTCAAAATGATCGTCATGTCAATACCTACAATATTCTAATACACATGCATATACAAAAAGTTAATAGTTTTCAAGATAATTAGCAATTAAAGTATTTTTTTTTTGCAGCTGTGACCTTGACCTTTCAACAAATGACCTTGAACCATATTTCAAAATGATCGTCATGTCAATACCTACAATATTCTAATACACATGCATATACAAAAAGTTAATAGTTTTCAAGATAATTAGCAATTAAAGTATTTTTTTTTTTGCAGCTGTGACCTTGACCTTTCAACAAATGACCTTGAACCATATATCAAAATGACCGTCATGTCAATACCTACAATATTCTAATATACATGCCTATACAAAAAGCTCATAGTTTTCAAGCTAATGCACAATTTTAGTATTCATAAGCCAAAAATAACATTTCATGGGCAACAACTCCTATATGGATTATCATATAGTTACAAAACTTGGTACCTTGTTAAATTTTGCCATGGGGAACATTTTAGCAATGTTTTGAATTCATATATCTCTCAATATTTGCAAGAAAATTGCTTAAAACTGCATAAATCACAAATTAGGTCATGACCTTGATTTGTTACCTTGACCCAAATTAAAAGGTCATTTCAAGAAAAAGTGAAAACTGAAAACCGCATGTCAATATCTGTTCGGTCAGGTGAGCTAAAAAGAACAAAGGCACTTACATACAGTGATTAACTGTTTTTAATCTGACTTAATTAAGTTAATCAGTCGATTAAAGAGATTGCTAAATGGTAAAGGGCGTCATATACTATATTTTGCCATTAACCTACCCCTATTTTTTGTCATTGTCCATTTTCCAGATGATTGACAGACATACCGACATCCAACAGATATATATCCACCGGTTGTAGAACAAGGCTGATCTGTATATGCACCAAAAGATGAGTTGGCAACTCTAAAGTCCCTGTTATTGATAGTCATTATTGAATCACAGCCTTAAACGGAAATTTTTGAAATACAAACATACTGATCTATGTCGAAATCACAATCCTACAATTTTGATAATAAATGATAATTGAATTCAAAAAGTAAATCAGACCAAGAACATTTTGGAGGATGAACATCTATAGTAAGAGAGAATAATGCAAAACATTCTTAATATCTATCAGAAACATCTTTTAAATTTTCATGTGCCACATGTGTACATTTTGGAAAATAACTTGTCATCAGTAGGGGCCGAAAAAGATGATAGATAAAAAAATTATTTTTGTTTAATAACTATATGAATCCAAACCCCTTTACGGAATGCTTTCCATGAACAAACCTGACTTTAAAACATGTTTCAAAAATTAAAACGACTAAAAATTTGGCTACATGTCCCTAGGGACATTTACTCCACCAGCAGCGGTACCGGTAATTGGAAATTGATACTCCCAAATACTAGATGTACCTGAAATAATTATGTCCAAAAGACATCATCAAAACAATACAAAGTGCTTATATTTCACCACTTGAACCGGGAAATTTATGTAAAATGCATCAGTGTAATTAATATATACAAAACAGACAAATACACACACTAGGTATTTCAGATACAGAGTTTGAGATTTTTATGTGTCGACAAAAAATACTTATACCCTTAATTTCGACTTTCTTCTTTTCTGTTTGTGCTTTAACTAATGGAGCAAGTTTTGGGGCGTTTTTCTTGGCTGTCTGCAATAGATGTGAAATTATGTTACCAAAGAAAGCATGTTTAGTTGCGCAAATGTTTTGAGGTATAGATATTAAGTATTTTGATTTTTCCCGTTTTGGACAATTATACAACATGTATCATTTAAATGTAATTAATAACGCAAACTGAAAAAAATATATAATGTTTCTTAAACAAACATTTAAACATTCAATTTTCTAATGACAATCGGTCTTTTAAACTAAATTTTATTGACATTAAGTACGGTACAATAAACGAATTATATGGCAACCCTTTTTGTAACGAGTTTATATCAAACATGCGGTTGTTATTGATATCCTAACAGCAGTTTATTTTTTGAAAGTAATCAGTATCATTTTAACAATTCTCTTTTGTTAACCTTATATTATTCTTAAAAATTATTAATAATAAGGATGTTTATCATACATGTGCGGTGTTCAAGATCTGTACGGAATACGCTTCATCAGGGAAATGATATACGTGTTTGGCTTTGCAGTTAATAGGAAAATTTAAACTTGTGCGACATTCTGTCCAAGTTTGACAAGGATTTACATATGCGATGTTACGTTTGATGAGAACATGGATATGTATGAGCAACAATACTTCTGATAATATCAAGGATAGTAGTATGTGCGATGTTACGTTTGATGAGTAGAATAAAAACCTTTGCGACATTACAACTGATGATGGCAAGAGTATATATACATGGGTGAAACTATGGTAAAATCTTTGTTATGACTAACGACTGAATCAGTAATAATAGGGTTTTGATATGATTTAAGTTTTATTATCTATACTTACAATATTCTGTATATTTTCCTGCGTAAGAGCTAATGGATAAAGAGAATTAAAACATCTTAAGTAACTAATATTAAACGAATTATTAATATTTCTTAGACGGTGGTGGAAGATGATTAAAAAAGTATTCATTTGAGAAATAGAAGGAAAATGGTCTTTTAACGAGGGTGTGCGTGATACTACTCAGGCTGATCTTGATAATCTGTAGTAGTTAGTTCTATGTAATTGTCTTTATTTAAAACGTCTAATGTATTAATCTTTGACTTGCTAACACTTGACAATCACCATCCTCTTTATAAAATATAAATATTTTACATACATATTCACTTAAACTTTGTCCTGTTCATAATTGCATTTTGGTATTACTTAAAGTGATGGTTTGTACCAGTTATATAATTTGGAAGGATTATATTAAATTTTAATTAAAACTTTTACTTTAGAAAACAGGTCGCACTGTTCCTAACAATAGAAATTAAAGATCACCGGTTTTCTTAAAGGCTTGGTCGAGTTCAGCTCGGGAATTAGGTTATAAAAGACAGTAATAAAACAATAGTAATTAAAATCCTTCGCGGATTTACACTTTTATTTTACTAAGAGTATTTTTTTATAAAAATATGAAACGTTCCAATGTACGAAAAAAATGTCAATACACTTTGTAATTTGAAACAGCTGAAAATAACGTCATAAGTCACAAGGAATGAATATAAGTTGCATTTATTATGTATAAAAACACAACAGGTCTAATTTTGCAATAAATTCAGTCATTGTTGTATGTCCTGATATAGAGGCAAAAGTTTCACTCTAGACCATAGTCGCGGGTTTTTCGATCGCATTAGTAAACACTGCAAATTGGTTTTAAAGTGAAAGCAAGCTTTGTTCCAACTCCTCGAAGATTCAATAAATAAATTGTCGATTGGTTTAATAAAAAGTTTGTTTAATTAACAATAACAACTTCGTCCTAAGAAATTTTTTAAAAATAAACAAAAACATCAGCACATGTTCCAATCATATTTTTAAAAAACCCGAAATTTGTCATTTAATTTATACACGTTAAACAAGTTATATTTGAGAGTGAAAGGAACATGATGGATTTATAGTAAGTCAAATATATCATATGGAGGTCTTCAAATAAATATGCTGAACATTTTGTTTAAATAGATAACAAGATTAGACAAGCAAATTTATAGAATTCATGTCTCCCGCTTTCAAATGAAATAGACTTCTGTTGTAATGATATATGAGGGGTAGTTTGAACAGTCCTAGCAAAAAATGCAAAATCGGAAATTGTAACTATGGTATATCGTTTGTTTGTCTCCCTTTTAGTAAAAGGGAGGGGACAGAAATCTTAAACGGTTAACTAAATGACTGGAACCCGAATTTCTATTTATAGTCACAATGACCTTGACCTTTGGCCTAGTGATAAAAATCAAACCCAAGCCAGCTCTTGTCATAAGCTACCTCTGTGCCAAGATTATTTAAAAAATCTTGAACGTTTAACCTTTAAATGACCGGAAACCGATTTTTAATTTATAGTCTCAGTGACCTTTACCTTTGGCCTAGTGACCCAAAAATCAATTCCTTGCAAGCTCTAGACATAAGCTACCTCTGAATCCTAAAGTGTTTCTGATTAAAATAGCACAAAACGGAACTTTAATCGCCATTAAGAGTAAAAAAAGCACTCAGTCGCAATGTCGCATATAAACATCGTATTGTATGATTGTACCCTAACGTTAAGACGCCTTTAGTTTACAGGATAACGACTTAACCACTCGGCTATTGTCATCCAAACCAAAAGCTCTCTATGTTTGAATAAACATTGTACAAATGTTTGACTTCAAACGAAGAATTTTTTTTTAATATCGTGTTACTCCCTGTATTGTACAAATAATCATAAACAAGAGAAAAAATTCTTTTAAAATTCAACAAACTCTAAAATATGGTTGAGCGAAAATAAAAATAATAAAAATAGAAATAAGAAACAAAATATCTCGATAAAAACAATCGGATAATTTTGTTGTACCTTTAATATTTATGAAGTCATTAAAGATACGCCAAATATTAAATTTATACATACCGTTACTTTTATTGAGTTGTTGATATCTTTTATTAATATTTGCTTGTTCTTTCTGTACTTCGTGGAACTTTTGTTCAAAAACAACAACAGCTATTATAGTTATGATCGTATAAAAAAGAACACACACAATGACCGAAGCAGCGAGAACCACTGAAAATTTCCTTGGGGATTTAAAGTAAGAATTTCCCGAGCAAACCTCATCGCTGTTGAAAAAGGTACGTATTCCTTCCATTTCTAATTTATATACAACTGAGGGAAAAACCTTGTCTCATTCTTTTTCTTTCGATTGCACTTATAGATAAGTTGCTATATGTAACAGAAAACAATTTAAGCGGCTCTATCCGGTTTATGATTTAATTGGACTATAAACCTACGGGTTCACCAAAAGCATACTGCAACACTTTAATTTAATCTGTAACAGGAGCTTCCTTAGAATTCAAAGTTTACAACCGACTCTATTCTACACATAAGTACACTTTATTATTATAAACAAAGTAGGTAAGGAAACTTGTTATAATAAGGTTTGTTGTCTTAAACCTGACGAGAATGTTCAAACTTTATCACAACAGTCAATATACTCTGTACAATAGACGAGTGGCGATAGTGCTAACTATACAACGTGAAACAAAGTATAAACTTATGTTTATATGATGTAAAACACTAAGCTTGAATATTTTGCGGGATCAGTCAACATGTGACAATGGCAATATCAGTAGGACGGCCAGCTTCGATATTTTCCGTTAAACCCGCGGTTTTATCTTCAGGGCTTTTCAAGGGGAATAATTCAATTTTGGTCACTAGATGTCGCCTTGTCGTCACATTGTAGAATTTGCACTTCGTAATTAACGTAGTAAATCATTAATTAAATGGGTTTTTTAACCTAAGCTGTACAAAAATACGTATGTATTAGAAGGATAACTAATTTTTCTAAACGACCACAACAATCATTAACCCATATAAACCAATTAAAACGTCGAAATTCTTGACATAATGCGAGGTATAGTGAAATATGAAATATGTATAATATATATACTGCCTTATAGGGTGAATTATTAAAACGTTATGTGATAAAACATTACCTTAAGTGGAGATGTCATTACGTTTTGTAGACATCTCATAACGTTATGTGGACATGTCATTATTTGGACATGTCGTTGCGTTATGTGAGTATGTCGTTACGTTATGTGGGCATATCATTACGTTTTGTAGACATCTCATTACGTTATGTGGACATGTCGTTACGTTATGTGAGTATGTCGTTACGTTATGTGGACATGTCATTATGTGGACATGTCGTTGGGTTATGTGAGTATGTCGTTACGTTATGTGGGCATATCATTACGTTATGTGGACATGTCAGTATGTTATGTGGACATGACATTACGTTATGTGGACATGTCAGTATGTTATGTGACCAAGTCTTTACGTTATGTGAGTATGTCGTTACATTATGTAGACATCTCATTATGTTATAATGGACATATAATCACATTCTGTAAACATCTCATTACATTATGTTGACATGTAATTAAGTTATGTCTTAACATCTTTTCTTTATGTGAAAACGTCTTTACGTTATGGTAAACATTCAAAGGGGCCAGATATATATAGCGTCCAATTGACGCAGACGTTTGACATGCAATTGTATCCAAATACCGCATTCAAGAGGCCAAGTGAAAGATATTCTTCAAACTATAGGGTTGGGGGCAGTACGTGCTTTATTCGATAGATAAAAAAATTGATTTAATGGACACCTGCTGCGCTTTGTTAGATGAGGGACTTAAGTGTATTGGGTTATCAAATTTGTTAAGGAAACAAAAGGATAAAACCACCGACCTCTGATAAGCAAACTGACAAAGCTACTAGTAGAGTGAAATGCGAAACTGGGAAAACCAGAAGCTTCTATTCTATCAATAGTTTCAATAGTTCCAAATGTTAATAAGGAGAAAAAAGTACAGCTGTACCTATACCTGCTTATCATAGCTTTCGCTCATCATTGAATAAGTAAATGTTAATTATTCAACATCCGATTTCTTTCGTTAAAAATCCAACGAAATGATAAATAACAATCATTTTATAAACATACTAGTAATTGTTTATACCGATATCTTCTCTGGCAATGCATGTTTAATTTAATTTTTGAAACGCATGATCCAAGAGGATAATAAATTAAGCACATATAATAATGTGTTTCCTGTAGGCGGAAAGTAGAGGATTCGGGCCTGGAGAAACTTTCATTCTGCCAAAATTTTACAAATATCATTTTGTATCCTTTAATTTTTAGAGACATTTTTAAGATGGTATAAAATACTACAATATTTAAAATGTTTGACAGTGATCTTGATAAAATAACCCCCCCGTTAACACTGAAACGTACAAATTAATAGATATGTAGCTATTTTATATGTTTGTTTTATTTTTCTTCTACGTCAGTTATAATCAATCGAAACATTATTTATCGTAAAAAAGGTACAAATATTCATAAAAAAATATTGTCACTGTGCCGATATGTGATGTAAATTTTGTCGCCCGTTCTGCAGAAAAATGAAAGGCTCAACTTGGTAAAATTTGTCACCGGCGACAATATGCATAGTGGCGACAACATGTACCGTGATAGACATTACATATTGTCGCCCACATAATATTGTTTAAAAAGCTGGAGTTTTTGATGATGGTGATTGCATGTACAGCCAGAGACATATCAAGATTATTGTAGCCAAAATCGTCAATTTGATTATAGTTTCAATAAACAGCAATTATAAAACGAAACTAATATGTGACTTGTCCTTTTTACCAAGATATCCTGAGAATAAAGCATTTGTCAGTACAGAATTCATACTGCAAAGGTGCAAATGTCTGGATAGTTAAATATACAGTATAAACTCTAGATATGCAGATTATCAGTGGTTCCTTATGGAGTTAACATTTCTAAGGGAAATTCTTCTTTAAAAGCTGCGTAAAAATCCTTGTAAAGTAAGATTTATTTATTCAAATATTTGGATGTTTTTATTACACATCAAAAAGCTACGACATTTTGTCTCAATATGATTTTGCTCAATATATTTACCTGCAGTACAAAGCAGGAAGCCAGTAAGGTAATGATAAACTCAAATTGAAGGTGGTTGGCAATACATACTTGTGTATTACTTAACTGACTACCAACCTTCCACACCTGATGCCTCAAATCCAAACGACAATAAATGAGTTGAGTAATAATGTTTTGCGTCCCAATGTTTCAATTTTATCGAGAGGTTTTTTCTTGGTCGGTGGAGGAAACCGAAGTGTCCAGACAAAATCATCTACCCTCGGCAAGCAAACTGACATAATTTCTCACTTTAGGATCTGCCCAAGTGAGATTCGACCCTAGGCGGTAAGAGCCACTGCAATCTGTAGACGCGCTATTGATTAAGTCTGCTTGAAACCAATATTCTAAGGACAGAGTGAACTGGATAATGATGTTTTACAGCCAAGTCAAGTTTTTTCTTTTTGATGGAGAAAAACTGAAGAGCGCGGAGAAAAACTATCATGAAACAGTACGCAAAATCAGGAGGAGGGGAGCTGTGATGAAAGCATCGATGCCCTTAACCACTCGATCATCGAAACACCCTGTGACTAGAGTGACTAATCATTGCATACATTTATTTTAAGTGTACAAGGATTAAATGAGTAAAAGTATTCCTTGAACGATTAAAAATCATTATAAGAATAAGTACATGACTTAACATGTCATAATGTTTTTTTCTAATAATATATTATTTACTGATAAATTTAATACAATACTGGTTTTTTTGTTACTCATGAACTTCTTATAAAACCAATCGAAACATTCATATTTCTGATGAATGTACCATCATTTGCACCGGTTTTTACACGGGAAGTCGACAAAAAGGGTTCACTTGCGTGCCGAGAATTTTTGAAAACAAAACAAAACACCCCACTAATTATTGGATATGCGCTTATATAATTTATATATAACTGTTCTAGCCATTTAATGTTTGAAAATAATTTTACTTAGTTTTGTTTTGATTTTAGTGTTATACAGAAAAAAAATGCCACGAAAATCCAACCGCAGGAATCAAAACACAGATCGCCCTCCTGGCCCTTGTAGATATCATGATATCACTAAAGTTATACTAAGATACATTCATCTGTCTCAGATATTGAATAATATTGATTTTTGCACCTTTTATTTCTTTGAAAGATTTTTATTGTATTTGTAGAGAGCGTGATGTTAGATTTAAAGTGGAGTTAAGCCAGTTGATGCAACTTGTGATAGCAGTGGTGCAGAGAGATTAACTCATTCTAATGACCAACATCTGCTTGTTGTTGTTGCGTGTTGGGTTTTTTTAAATCAAATTTTCTGATTTGTATTCAGTGAAGCATAGAAAACATAGAACCAGAGTTAGACCCACTGAATAAGTATGCATACAGTTGTGTCTTGTTTTCAGGTTCCATTGGTCACGACTGATACTGAAGGAAAGACAGACAAATTCACAACAGAATTTTTACTGACAAAATATTATCAACTCGAACTTTTCAGTTTATGTACTTACAAGTAGTTTAGTCTGTTAGTTTAGTCTGTGAGACAGTAAACATGTCATGACTTTGCCATCTAAATATCAAGTACTTTCAGGTTTATTTGCAATCTGCAGTGCCTGTAGTATCTAAATCTTAGATTTTGCATATACTAGGCATGAAGACATGATAACTTGGAAAGTTGTTATGATACATTTTTTACACCCTGAGCGGATTCTAGACTCATTAACATTTGATTAAATTGATATCTTTTGTTTAAGAAAAGTAGTGTAATTTATGAGGGTACAATACGATGGTGTATCTAGTCTATACAAGGGATTTATAGAAATCAGACAGTATCTGTTTTCAACACAAACACCACATGTAACTATACATTTAAGATTTAGATACAAGAAAACTTTGCCATTCATCTTTATGGTACTAAGAATTCTACATTTTTAAGTCCACATTGGGCTTTGTCTGCAATTCTATTGTCCTTCCAACTGCAGATAAAAAAAAGGAAACAGATTACATACCACAGCCTACATACCACGTTATAACCTTTGAAAAACAGGTTTGAACATCTTAACAACAGAATGTAATGTTTTGAACTAAAATTTACTTTGTTGTTTCTTCTAAATCTATTTTAGAAAAGTGGCATGTTGAGTTTGTTATTATAACCTTTGGGAAGTTGTCGGAACATATGCAGCAACACAGACAAACATGTCATCATATGATTAACTGTCATGTAAAAGTCAGAATAACATAACTCATTCTGTTTTTGTGGAATTGATTTTACAGATTAAAAATATTCAATTTCTCTCTTTTTCACAGGTCATTCATTGGTAGCTGTAATTTAATACTCAGAATCTACAGTGCTTCTTCCCTTTGCATCTTTAGTGACCGATTTAGCTGACAACTCAACTCAAATTTTTCAACAAAAAATAAGTATATATATTTGATATCAATATTGCTTTCAAATAAAGCAAACTTCAGAATTCGAAAATTGAAAAAAAAAACACATTGGCATACACACTAAAAAACCCTGTTAATTTCAGGATATTAATTATTCATCCATATTGGAACTTTCCATTCCATTTTTACTTTTGTTGATATTTTACAAATACAAATAAGGAGCTTTATAGGTTGTAGTATAAAGCTCACACTTTTATATCAAAGTGCCTCTCACCACCTAGGTTCGAAATTCACCTTGGTGATCCTAGTGTGAGAAGATCTGTTAGTTTGCTTGCCAAGGGTGGTGGTTTTCAGCAGAGACTCTGGTTTCCTCCACTTTCTAAGAACTGGTCTCCTCTATTAGTGAAATTTTGACTGGGCATAAAACAAGGTAACTCCACTCCACATAACCCATTTAAGTAATTAACTTTTTTTAATCAAAAAAATTATGGTTTATTTTTTTCTTTATTTTTTTATGTTATTATATTAATAATATTTTTTCCTGGTGATTATCTGACTACCCATGCCTACAGAATTTATTTCCATATACATGGTTATGTCCTTTAATGTCGCATCAGCAATTTTTTTTAGCTTTTTGCAAAAAGCAAGTTTATAATATTTACATATGCAAGAGATGTGCCAGTATTTATAATGGTCTGCCTTGTAATTACCAATATCACATCGTCAGGGCAATTTATTTTGTTAAGATGCCAGCTCACTGAGTTCATATGCCACATACAAGCAAACCACTTGCCCTGTCACATTATTCTGGTACCAAGTGGATATTTTGTCCACCTAATGAAAAGTTCCAGGTGAGGACACAGTATTTAAAATTTTGAAGTTTTGGGTATGAATTGACTTAGGTTTAAACCCACAGCTGTTGCATGTTGAAGATTTGAACCCAGTGCAACTTTGTAACTGACCATCATGCAAGAAATACTTGTTCTTTATTTTTAACTTTGGTTAAGGATTATGTTTTCCTTTGTTTTCATTGAAAAGAATTTTTAAGAAAATTATCATTTCTAAAACAAATGCATTGAATAATAAAATTTCAAGTTTTAACATATTCTCAAATTTAGAAATAAAACTGTTGATAAAGCTTCCATCGAATTTATTTACATCTCCCCAGTACCTGTGTTACATGTCTTTCTCTTGGACAATATTGCATTTAAAATTTGTAAAAAGAAAAACGTTTTAACTTTTATTTCTTTTTGGTTATTATTTTTCTTTTCATAGATAATTTTGCATACAAAAAATTATATCATAGGAAATAAGTCAATTTTTAATCGTATTCATACGAAAGACTGTAAACAAGGGGAGTGTGAGTATACACAAACGAAAAATCCATCAAGGACTCGGAGCAACACTTGCTATTTACTGAATTGACAGAATAGCATCCCACACCGATTTTGGACAAAGCTTTAATATGATCACATTAAGAAATGAAAATTATTTGATAATTTAATAAAACAACCCATTATATGTCCTAATTTTTTCTCAATACGTTTCTGAAGGACGGGTGTCGTCCGACAGCTTTGAAGCAATCTCTACTTTTAAAGCGTTTATCTCGTAAATTAATCGAGATATTTGGCTATTTTGTAGATTAATTGAAGGAAAAAATATTTATTGTTTAAAATATTTTTTCATTTCAATTTTATAACGATGTCATCCATGAATTTCTTTAAAATTCGAGACGGACTATCGTTTCCGATTTTATACCTAAATTTAAACCGAAAGTCACGTGACCAAAGTTATGAAAATTCAGCCATGTTGGAAGCTGGACGTCCTACTGATATACGACACGGGTACGGTGATGGATGTATACAGTACAAGAATGTACTATTTTATATACAACACAGGTACGGTGATGGATGTGCAGTGCATGTATGTACTACGTTATATACAATGTATCATTTCTTCATACTTTAAAGAAACTGATATCTTATTAATGATAAATGTATAACTCCACGTTTCGTAATTTCGATATTTATTCCGGAATTACATCTTATATCTTTAAATTCTAAATTGGAAAATGATATATGACCGGATCCATCTCTTCATGATTTGTAATATACACAACATCCCCCACACAAACAAAATTGTTTGACAATTTCGCGGTCATGAAGAGACAGAAAGGCCAAAACAATAACATGATAAAATAGATTTAAAAACATAAAGCACATGTAGTGATGATGACATTGATACTGTGACAATTCTGTAACATACAGTTTACATACTGTTATGGTATCAGCAAGGTAAAAACATCTTTGAATAAATAATTTTGTTAATTTGCACCAAAAGAAATAACATTAAATAAATGAAAGCATTCAATAAAATGGCATTAACAATGAGATGTCTGATGTTATAACTGGCAGAGATTCTGTACTGTAACAAAACGAATGTTACACAATTTGTATCATGATTATCAGCAATAAGAACATGCATGTTTTTTACAACCTAAAAACACAATGATATATATGTCTTAAATGAATTATTTTAAAATGACAGAATGTAACTAAATAAAGATCAAAACATTAAAACAAATTATTGAACACTATCTAAAGTACAAGCATCTGACGTATATCTACCTGATACGACGAAAACGTTAAATTAAATAATGATAAAGTGTGATGCACTTCAACATAATAGGTACAAATAAACATCATCAACAAGTTATCATTGACACTACTTGCACAGTTTTCGGAAGATTAAGTGTAACAATCTGTTGAGCGGTAACATTTAAATCATCAAAATTAAGCCACACTGCATTTTGTGCCGGTTCACCCTTATATTGAACCAAATACTGAGTCCTACCATCGATAAGTCTCTAGGCTAGTACTTTCCTAACTTTATAAAATTGGTTATCCGAGCCCGAAAATTCAAACAATATGTTGTCGTTTCGATATCTGTGTGGTGGTTGTACATTTCGCTTTGGACGTTGTGGACTAACTTAGTGGATTCTGAAGTAGGTTTGTTTGTATTAGATTCCACAGGATTTTATAAATCCATTTGTGTCGTTTAGTGTCATATAACGTTCATTTCTTAGTCGTAATATTGCTGACAAAATACGATGATGGCGTTGGTTCACGTACATAAGCCATTTTAACTCGATTAAGATGTACGGGTTGTTTAATCACAGTGTTTTTTTGGATCCGATAAAGTAACCAAGTGATCAGAACATAGTGCATGAACAACCAACGAACCCTCATATTGTTCTTGAAACTTTTTACCAGATCCCGTTGATTCCTTCAGGATATTGACGTAATCACCTGGCTGTAACTGAAGTTGTTTTGTTCTTTGATTAGAAGACTGTTTCCATTGCACTTTTAGATTTTACGGCGTTATTCTTAACTTCAGATTGTATGATGTCTAAATGAAGTAAATGTTTAGCCATATTCGTGGTAGTCTTTTGAGAGCGTTGCGAAATTTACATCTTGTATATGTGGCGTTAGTGGAAATCGCAGTCGATGTCCATATACAATTTCGAATGGTGCATATCCTAATGACGCATTAACCGTCGAGTTCATACCAAAAATAACACAAGGTAAACGTTCATCCCAAATATTGACCTTTAATTTCACATATGCTGTAAGCTTTCAGCGAGCGTTTTGTGCGTTCTTTTGCATGCACCTAAGCATTGATGTACGAATGCTGAGGTGAATTGTTGCAATAAAGCCAAGTGAATCGCAAATATGCTTGGTTACTACTGAAGTAAACTCAGTTCCCTGATCACTAATAAGAGTTTGTGCCACGCCATATGTAGTAAATAAAGTTACAATAGCTGCAGAAACTGTAATAGCATCTTTTGTGGGCAATGGTATCCCGATGAATTTACTGAACATCAACCGCTGTTAATATATAGTTATTTCCTTTGTATGATGTGGGCACTGAAACCTAAAGATCAATTCCCATGCTTCGAACGGTTGGTGTGGGAAAAGTTTTTATTGCCATTTTGGTGTGCCACGCGTTATTTTACGACTTTGAAAGTGATGACAAGATTTGATGTAGTCTTGAATTATTTGAACCATGCGCGGGAAATAGTAATATTGCTTAATCCTATCTAACGTGACCTGTATTCCACCGTAGCCATTGGTGAATCATGGTGAAGTGTCAATACTGTTGCTATTAGACTCTCTGGAACGACTAATTGATGTGTTTGCAAAGATTTTGTCCGTTTAGATTTCGCTACTCGACTATGAAAAAGTACATTGAGATAATAAATAGTCACCAACTTCTATTAGATCCGTCTCGATCTTTCTGAGATGCCGGTATGTACCATCGCGAAGATACACAATATACGGTAAGTGTGTACTGTCAGCTGACTGTAAAACTGATATATCCTTCATTGACATCGGTACGTGAGACTAAATCAATAACGGTGTCCTGTTAGGAACATCTGATGTATATAGTGCCTTGTATTCGAAATGTCATGTTCTCTGAAATCGAGTTTTGGCGTCACTACCGGTGTTTACTGTATAAGCGTCACCTCAGAAGGTTTTCCAAATGTTTCAATATGTCGTTTCTGGGTGTATTGATATCTTGAATATCACACTGAGTTGGCTTGTGAAATCTGTATCACTTTGTACCGCGTCAATATCGCCTGAAGTGCGTGTATATTGTGTGTATCGAAACCTTCACTATCGCACTGTGTTGATTTGTTAAAGACGACGTCTGAGTGTCACTGTCACTAGTATCATAACATGTGATATGTTGAAAGCGTCATTAGTATGTTTGCTGATATGCTATGTTAGCATCAGAATTATTAACTGAATTCTGTATTGGCCCTTTAAGTTTTCCTTTGAAATGGCTGAGATTTTGTTTTGTCGTCAGAATCTGGATAATGATCGAACTTATGAACACGTAAAGGCACTGAGTCGCGTTTGTTCAAACGTCTATGGAACACTTTTTTGTTTCCCTCGATAACGTGCATCTCTTGATCATCTGTATCAGCGTCATATCCGGTATCTACATTGTCTATTACCTTTAGTCTATTAATTTCTTGTCGCTCGCACTCCGACTTCAAACACTCTTTCCAAAGACTTAAATTTGGCATTTTGGTGTTAACATTGTCTATAACATACGGGAAATAAGGATCCTGTTCGTTTGGACTACTAAAATCAGTGTCATTATTTGTAATCGGATGGCTGCGCGATAAAGCGTCAGCAACACACATTTCTTTGCCTGGTTTGTACTTGATCTCGAAATTGAACTCTGAAGTATGGCAAGCCACCTCTCGTAAAAGCACCTTTTAGCGTTTTTATGAAAGAGCGTTTAGTGCTTGGTGGTCGCATTCAATCACGAAATAAGATCCTCTAACATATCCGAACACTCTAAAATTGCTGTTGTGAGACCTAAAAGTTCTATTTCGTAGGACCATACCATTTTTGCCATTTATTTAAACGTTTAGAGCCGAAACGCACAACAGCATGTTCTTGTCTGATGACTGTGCTGGATCTATTTGATATAACATATAACCTATGCCTCGCGATGACGTATCCACTGCCAAACGAAATGTAAATCAAATAGCGGATATGCCAAAACTGGTGAATTAGTCAGCAAATCTTTCAACTGAACGAAAGCTTTTGATGTACTGAGTCCATTGGAATTTCACTGTCGATTTCAACAAATTGAATAACGGATCTGCTACAGCTGAAAATTGTTTAACCATCCGACGAGACCCATCAATCTACGCAGTGACTTGGCATCCTTAGGAGGTGGATAATTACGTTTCGCGTCTACTCTATCAGGTGGTGGGGAAAACCGTCTTTTGAAATTAAATGTCCCAGAAAATGCATTGCTTTTGCGCAAATAAACATTACGGGTCCTAATTTCAATCCGCAGCACGAAAACGATCAAAAACTTTTTGCAAATCAGCAATATGTTGCGTGAAAGTAGACGAACTGATCAACACATCATCTAAATAGCACAGTGCTATATTGTATGTTAAACCGTGTAAAACTTTGTCCATTAACAATGAAAAGTGCTGTCAGAAGTCTTAAGACCCATGGGTACCTTAAAAATTTAAATGTTCCGAAACATGTATTAAATGCTGTGTACTTTGATGAGTGCTC